>WBMW01003950.1:614614-998327 GCA_013396635.1 Penelope pileata | reverse complement strand
TTTTTTTTTTTTTTTTTACTCAAGACAAAGAAACAGGAGAAGATTCTAGCCCAGTTTTATATCCTTTGCTGATCCACTTTAAAGATGTTTTTGTATTTATATGAGGTCATCCAGAATGATGTTGAATCCAGTTTAAAAGATTTTGTGGAAAACTCCCCTGCCTCACGTATACATCCAGCCTTGATCGTAGTTAAGTTCCTTAAAATATAATGGATTTCCCACTTATTTTTCATTTCCTTCTTAGTAGTTAGTGCTTGTTGATAACTTACTGTGCTGGTGCGAAATAGAATGCAAGAGAAAGTCATAATTTGACAAGCAGCTTGTTGAAGAGGACTTACCACTGCTAATGTAGGATGAAATCTACACTTTTCAGCATGTCTTTCTGCTGATGAAGTGAACAAGCCTGAGTGTATAGTTATGTGGAATATCTGCTGGACTGGTCCCTTTCTGGTGGCTGCTCGTGTTCTCCCAGAAACTGCACTTCAGAGCAAGTCTGTGTAACCTTGTTATTTAATGGATAAATGGGTTGATGTTAATGCTGTAACATAGATGTTATCTATTTTGTGCTACAAGCAAACCAAAACATTTATTGTAGATTGTAATTCAGATCTTTTACATGCAAATATGGGATACATAGTGGATATATATCTCACATATATATATATATATATGACCTGGTTTCAATAAAATGACAATATGTTAAGGCTGGAAAGAATAATTTCATAATATTTATTGCCCCAAGATTGATTTAGGTTTCTGCAGAGTGGTATGCATTTTACAAGATGAGCTTGTTTTTCTTGGTACGAGAATTGGCTTTGTACTTAGTCACAACTGCAGTTTTATCTCTATAAATAAAACCAGGTGTAACAGCACTTTCTTTTGTGCTTTCCTTGATTTGCCTACAATCCTGTTCATACTGGATGCTAGCAAGTTTTGCCCACTTACTCTGATCTTGCAGTATTTTGTTCTGATTGTACATGTCATGCTTATGGATAAGACTTTGTCCTGCATTGTTCATGTTTCTACAGCTCATTGCTTGTGTTTTGCTGTTTCAATAGCATGATTCATCTGTAGCTGTCACACCAGTTTACTGAGAATGTTGCTGAGAATGTCATTCTAGCTCTAGAGAAAGTAAGGCTTAAAAAAGTTGTGTGATGAGTAGGTCAAAGGCAGCAAGAGATTCAAGGTCTCTTAATTTGCCTATGCTTGATGTTCTTACAATAGTGGTGAAAGCCTAAGAGAAAGATTCAGGGAAGAAAAACATCTAACCCCAAACCATGTGCTTCTGTGTGTGTGTGTGTACACACTTGTGTGTGGAGGTTGTATGAGTATGCTATGTTATTCAGTAATTAGGAAAAGAGATGCACTCTCCATTAACCTTTAATAGTTTTCAAATTGTTTGACAGAGGCACCACCAGGGTGCCTCTTTCGGGGGGAAGGTTGAGGTTAGTTTAGTTTGGGATGAATGAGGTGATGAATGATTAGAACATTCATGTTTTATTGAAACTGTGGACTGATGATTCTAGTTGTGGCTACTTGTACCACAGCCAGGCTCTTACTGGAGTTTTTTTCTCACAACAGTGTGGTAGTGCAGCTCAGGTGCCACTTCTGTGATACCACATTGCATAATGATTTAAGATATGAGCAAGAGTCCTTTAGGAATTGTCTTCAGATCACCGGTCTCTATTCTCTTCTGGCTGATGTGAAACTGTAGGTATCTTTCTACCAGCAATTAATTATTGGTTGAGTCTGAATATCCTTAATTATTTACGTCTGTGTTATGTCAGAAAGACTATTCAACTCAGTAGAGTCTCATGGATACTCTCTGTATGTTTAAAGGAAGAGGTATTCTGCACTTGCTTAAATCAACTATGTCTTTTATGCTCATTATCTACCAGCATTTCCAAAAAAAATCCTTGTAGAAGATGAAGTAATCTAGAGCTGTATTGTGTGAAAGAAGTTTTCATATTTGTAGTACTGGAATGACTTTCTTTTGTTAGCTAAATTTATTTACACTTTCAGTTTAAAGTACCGTTTTGTCCCTTTGGGTCTTTTGAGAGTACCACCCACTAAAAATTATGAGTTAAATAGAAGTGAGATTTATGCTCCACATTCACTCTGTTTGCTAATACATTTTTTCTGACCTGTTCAGTTTATGCAGGCTCCACGTAATGTGCTGTTTTATTTTCTGGCAGACAGACATAAAGAAATATCATAAATTTAAGAGACTGTTTGAGATATCTTACAATTTTATTAGAAGTTTTTGTTTGCTTAGATGTTGTATGAAATAATATTCACTGTACTATATTGAATACGGTCTTAATCTGTATGCTTTACTCAGTCTAAATTTCATATAAATGTAGATGACAGTTTATAGCAGCCAGAACTTCACAAAATCTGAGACTTTTCAGAATGCAGAAAAATGTCCCTTTCCCTCTCACAGCCTAATTATTGTGCTTTAAAATTTTGAGGAACTAATAAGGACATATTGAGCTTTTGCAAGCCTATTGCCATTAGGCATTTTATTATTCAATGAATCCTCCACCCATGATCAGATAGCTAATGGAAAGTACTCTAGACTTGAAGTAGCAGTCTGCTCCTTCTCTATTAGAACACTGTTTACATTAAAAAGATCAATCAGAATATCTATTAGCACAATATCTACAGAAAGATATTCTGATTCACTCTAAATTGTTGGAAAACTATGCATTTTTAATCAGGCCCCCAGATAGTCCCCAAGCCTTAGTCTATGGGGTAGTTTTCCTCCTTCTCAGTCCAAGAATTTTTGTTTTTGTTCAACTATCGTTAACAGACATTGAAATTCTTCCTCAACAATCAGAAGTTGGCACAGTGTGAACTGCTTCTAAACATTCACTGCATTGCACAGTGTCTCTCTATGACTTCTTTAAACTTCTTCTCTTCCAGTTACCTGAGTTGTAGGGAATGCTATCATACAGTATTCCAACAAGTATATGGCCAAGACAGAGCTGGAGTCCGGGCCTGTTCTACAGAGAAGTGTTGAAATCAGGGCACTGTGCCCTGGAAATTAACATTCCACTTCTATAGATACAGAGGTAGATAGATAATTTATTTATTTTATTATTTTTCCAACCTTAAGACCACCATTTCATTAACAGAGATACAACATGGCTCTAATTAATTAAATGGTAAGCCTTGTGTTTCATCAATCCTCACTATCGGCAACCTTTGCCCACATAAAACTGAGAGCCCAGATGAAAAGGCCTATTTGTTGTTCAGTTCTTTTGTTAGATATGGTTAATTTTGCATGAATCTACTTACTGAATTTTGTGCTGTATTGTAGCAGGTATCCCAGACAGTCAAACCAGAGTCTAAAATTATATTCAACTGTTAATAGATAGTTTATATGTATCTCTTAGCCTAAAGCTATGATTGTTTCTGTACAAGAAGTGTTTAAACACTTCGATACTGTGGATATTCTTCATGGCTTGTAAAAAGCAATGTGTATGCTCACGCTGCCTTTTGAAAGTTGCCCTCAGACAGCACACAGTAGTACTGAGTTCTTTTTGATCCACATGGTTGGTGATTTTCTTTCATGATGAATATTCTCTCCAGAGCACGTAGGACACAGAATATAGACAAGCTTGGACAGTCCAGTGTCTAAAGCATTTCTATGGATAGGCTGCAGTCTGTGAGTGGATTTTGGAGAACGACTAACCTCCATGCTTCTTCTGAGATTCTAAGTGCAGACTGTAACTGCAGACTGATACTGTAATTCCACTTCCATAGAAATGTGGTGGCTAGTAAAAAATGCTTACCAACATGAGAAACTTCTGAAGATGCAAGAGGCAGGTGCTTCCAGGCTGCCATCACAGAGAGCGATGCATGTTATTTATTTACCCACTATTGATGATTTTAGATGCTGAACAAATATTTCTAACATTTTGAGCTTTCCCTTATTTGTAAATATTCATCCTTATGAGACCTCTTCGATCTACATGAACTTTAAGGAATAAGACAGTGCAAAAAAGAAATGCAATGCAGACAATTTAGTCTACAGCATGATCATATATGAACAACAACTACAAAGAATTTTAAATACTTATGACCTGCTGTGCTGTCAGTTATATCAGAAGCATGGGAGCTGATTTTATAAGGCTTCTCAAGATGCCTTAATATACATCATCCTTTAAGTTTAGAGAGAGAACTGACCTTGTATAGAATATATCTTGGTTTTCACATATCACACCAAGCACTCTCTTTTAGGATGCCATGTATTTGTTAGACAGCATTAGGGAATATAAGGGTTTGAATGTACCTTGGAAAGAAGAATTATTCATGTATGCATAATAAAAGTCTTCTATTTCATTAGTGTGCATCAAGTATCCCCCCGTCTATCATTTCATTTGCCAATTTTCAACGTGACATTCATGTCAGTACTGGTAACTATGCAGCCAGATTACCTTGGAGATAGGGATAAGACCAAAACCAAAACAAAACAAAAAACCCACAAAGATGAAAATATGCTGGAGGAAATAAATCTTCATTCTCATTTTATTGCAACTCACTGAGTCATCAGGTTTGAAATGAGATCCCTGGATTTGCAGTTCTCTCTCATGTCTTGCTCATCTGAGATGTGAAAGCTTCCCCATCTTGAGTTAATTAAAGAGCTTCCATTAATGCAGATTTGTTTGAAGTTGAGCTTCCATGCTGCATGCAAATGGAAGGAACCGTTGTCTGATTTCAGTAGCACAGAACTGTACATGCATCTGTGTATCTTTAGGGTTTTAAATCCTCTCCAGAGTCCAGCCCTCGCACAGAGGTGAAATCTGTAGCCATTGTGGCACAATTCTGTCACGGTGCGTTCACTGCAGAGAGGTCCCCATCTGCACATCGGCACAAGCTGCTTCTCTAGGAATGTGGCAATTAATAGCAACTGCAGGAGAAGTAACAATTTGCATTAGTTTGCTACTAGCTTTATTTGTCCCTCGTGCACGAACTTCCCAAACCACCTTGGTACTCTTGAAAACTGTATGGGTAGTTTTCTTGCCAGCTGTTTCTCTACTATTAATCCTTTCATACTCTGTATTAGAACACCAGGACAGGATTTTCATGCTGTCCCACAATGTATATTGCAGTGCAGATCCAGGTTCATTCCAACCCCATGATTAAGTGCGATGAGCTTGCCGGGTATCCAGTGTCTTCTGTCAGTCAAGGATTCCTTTTACTAGATTTGTAAAGCCATTAGCCAAGATGAGGTTACCTCTTATGTTGTCAGAGGATACAGTGAGGTCCTTACACTGGTAAGAGGATCCTCAGACCTCTTTGCTTGGAAACCATACATTTTTTCATTCTCAGATGTAAATGGAGGGAAAGAGAATAAGTGGGATCTAGTGTCACCCAGATAAAGGTACAACTTGCATGCATCTTTAATGATTACAGTGCTTTTTCTTCTACTTTCTACTATGTTGCTTTCTAGGGTGCCTCTCTTGAATACATTTTTAAGATTATTTATGTTCACTGAGGGATATAAGTTGCAAGTATACAGCAAACTGTGACGACCCAGTTTTTTTTTTCTGTGGAAGCAAGCTTCCCATTCAGGATTATCTGAATGTGAATATGATGTTTCCTCTGATCAGAATAATGAAGATTTTGAAACTTCATTTATGCGTCAAACGATAATGGAAACCCAACCTCAGATAGGAACTGTGGGCCTCTAGTTCTTAGAAACGAATAGTGATTTCTCATCTTTTGCATTTTAAAATACTCGCAGATTATACTACATCAAAAGACTTGCAATTAGTACATAATTTAAGTAAGGAACTGCTACACAAAACCCAATTTTAAATCAAATTAGAAAAGGAAGCTTTTTTTTTTTTTTTTCCCTAAACATAATTGAAAGGTAGCAACTTGTAGATAGCCTTCCAGATATCAAACTGCTGGTCATGCTGGCAAAATATCGGGGAGAGCATGCCTTTCTAATTGAGCAAAAATCTTGTGAAAATATTGTGATGAGGGTCTGATAGCTAAGAATATTGTCCTTTCCCCTGAATTTTCTGGGTTGGACATATATCATCCATGCTCCCTATTAAGATTGCTTACTGTGGCATACATTCTCATCATTAGATGAGGATTAGATTTTGATTTCTTCAGTATAGCTGCTGTTCAATATCGCAGCTGCCTTCAGCCCTTGAAAACATATTACATACCGAAAACAGGTAGTACTTTTGACCTGAAATGTGGGCAAGTGTCCTCTGGTCTCTCCTCAAACCAGTTCAGTGCTGGCCTGAGTCAGTCCTCTTCAGTGAGTGTACAGTGGCTGTAGTGGAAGCAGAATGAGGCCCGTAATTTTCCTGCTAAATTAAAGTGTCTTTTATGTAGTCCCATGCTGAGAAGGGTGAACTTGCTTTGAACTCCAGAAGCACAAGATGCACAGGAGGTGCTGAGCTCTTCTGAAAAGTGAGCCTGTGGATTCTGATGCAGTTCTTCCAGTTCCTAAGATATCTAGATCATAGAAAGGGGATTACACCTAGCACTAATTAGTACCCTTGCTAGCCTTCTTGTGATGAATTCTGAGAATCCTGTGTACTTTGAGGCCTGAATTCTCTTGTGTTCAGGGATGGGAAGCCCGATTGCACTTTGCTGTGGTGTTACCTGATTGTGTGGTATCTGGCCCTGGTGGGCCACATCTATGCCAGCAAAAGGCTGTAAAAAATGTAATTAGGAAGAATTTATCATTATTCTGCATAGATAAAAGGTACATTATTTGGTGAAAGAAACTAAAAGGCAAAAGGCTTAGTTGAAACAGGTCCAGTTCTTGTTGGATTTGGATTGGTCACAGTGATATAGCAATCTGTTGCTGTCATTGCCCTTGATGTGTCTAGCATGGATAAAAAGGATGTTGTGCTGAACGCTGATGCAAGACCTCAACAGTGAGTTTCATTCGCTGTGACTGTCATACCAGCTTAGTTCATGATCATTACATTCATAAGCAATGAAATAAGAAAAGTAAATAAATAGCTTAGAGCAAGCAAGTGGAATGTAATGTTTGAAAGGCTGAATTATTTAAAAGAAGATAGAAGATGAGCTATGAAGGCTTTGCTTTCCTTTTTGAGTCAAACTTCAAAATGTTCTCTGAACCGCTAAATCTGAGAAGCATATTTATGTTTTATATCTCAAGTTTTTGTGAATGGCACAGCTACATGGGCACTGAACCACTTTGGAAAGAGACATAAAAAAAAAACGCACTGAGTGACAGGTTCCTTTATTCACACCAATTTGCAGAAAAGGGAGCCAGAAAGAAAATAATTCTTAGGATGTAATGAAAAGAGGTTGCAGTGCTATTTAACCAACAGAATGTGGTATCCCAAAGAGAGTAAACATTTTTTAAAAAACGTACAAGCTTTTCTTTACCATCGTTTGACTCATTTTTCTCTTTTCGATATACTCAGTTGTTCCATGATTCTCAGTAGGGTGGTACCCCACAGTGCCTTTCAATTAAAACAGATGGCTGTACTACTGTAGGTTTCTCTGCAACGTAGCTTATAGATGCTGACTATTTTTGCAACATAACGTTTGTTTCATGTTGCAAAAAAGCAAATGTCTTTCTAATATGATGTCCTCACGTGGGCCACTGAGACTAATCAAACTATATTAAAGAATAAAATTCCCTTTTTTTTTCTTTCCCTTTGCCTTTCCCTGTACAGCAGTTAGCCATCATACGATGCTCATAAATTGCATTGAAAATTTTATCTTGGAGAAATCACTGTGACATTTTGAGCAATATCTTTATTTTCCTCACTGGGCTGGTCTTTCATTCTGTATGACAATAAAGTAGCACATTTATATGCACACAGTCTGCCTTCTGTTTACAGTATTTTTTTTCCAATGGATGTGAGTAGTCTGTATTGTCACATAGAAAAGTAATAAATCAGGTCCAAGTACTCATTTAAAAATAAAAGAAAATATTGGATTGCTGGAATAAAAAAAAAGAGTATGCTAGGAGTTTTGGTACTGTCAGTGAGTCAGTGTGTTTGAGAGGCTGGGAGAAGCATTAGTCAGTGATAAATTGATGTGCCCTGTCAGCTTGGTTCATCTTGTACTTCTTCTTGTTTTCTGAGGAGTGATAATTTGATGGTGATCTGTGCCAGCAGCAAACTGTGACGTGTTCAGGCAAACACAGCTCCTCAAGAAGATGGTGGAGAGCAAAGTGCCACCCAACTATCAGTACTTGTTCAAGTCTTTTCCCACAGATTGTGGCTTGCTTAAGGTTGAACACTCTTCATCTTTTTGGAGAGTCACCGTCACAGACTCTGTTAGATGTGGTTGGCCCAGATGTATGTTCTAATGCTAAAAATGACAAATCTGTTAAGTTCATAAGTGGACCAAGCCCTGCTGAATCTTGCTCCAGCAGTGTAAGAGGTTATAGTGTCCCATGGTTTGTGTCATCCATCCTCCAGAGAACAAAGCCCTTGTAGCAGAAATTACAGAAGCGGGCATGTATCCACTCCTCAGGAACTGCAAATCACAGTCCAACATATCTGCTCCAATGGCCATTGCATTAATATAACTGGCTGTCAGCTGGAGCCTCTAAAGAAGAGGCAGCTTTGCTGCAGGGGGACTAACATCCAGGAGAAATGAGGAAAGAGAAGGTTCAGCTAGCTGATGGTTGTGTCTTAAATCTCCATACATTTCTTCCTGAGACATCCGTAAAAGCCCAAGATGAGAATAAGTATGGTGCTGTAATTTGGTTGCATAAATAATGTACTGTTTCCTGTTTCCTTTTTTTTTTTTTTTGTAATTTTTTGTCGTTTCTGTGCTGAAAAGACTAATAGTTTTGGGGCTATCATGACTTCTGCTTGTTTTGTAACCAAATTTAACCCCACGTGACTCTTCTGTATATCCTACATCATTAGCTAGAGGAATGCCATCTTCTTGAAGGCTGCAGAATACACTCCAGGAATAATTTAAAAGACTGTAATATCTACCTAGACCAATAATTCCTAGAAGTTCAGAAATTGTTTAGTAAAGTAACTGTAACAGATCTTTTAGAAAAAGAAAATTTGTGTGTCAATTATACTTTGAGCCAGAACAATTTAAAGGATAAAGCTGAATAAAGTAACAATTGACATTTCTTTTCTTCCAATATCTGACAGTTAAGACATTACATCTAACATATATATACAACTGAGAAGCTTGCATTTTTTTTTAAAAAAGTCAGACTTTATATAATATAGCTTTACTTAAATATCTCCTTAAATTTCCATCTTCGCTTCATGGCATTACTTAATAAAGGTATGGGGTTTTGAAGATCAGCTCTTCAAGTCTTACATTAGCGTTTGGATTCACCAAACAACAACTTGCTTGAATAAAATGCTAATGCAATGTTTTTGCTGACAGATTCAACAAGGACAATTTTTTAATTTTGCAAATATCACTGTGCTGGTCTTTGTTCATGGATATTGACATGATGAAAAAGTTTGTGAAAATGTTATTTCTAAAACTCTGCTGACCTTTGTGACTGCAAAGCCTCAGTGACATATTTTCTGCCTTAAGTGATCTCAGAAACCTCAGCAGAAAAATCAGTGGATCCCTCACATGTAATCACGGAAAGATTCTTCCATAGGAATATGTTCAGATGGGATTTTTCAAGGAGCCTAAAGGAATTAATGCCTTGTTTATATGTATGGATAAAAATGCATAGTCAATCAGTACTTTCATCCCACAGCTGTTAGAAAAGATAAGAAAGCACCCCTTTGAGGCATAGATGCTCTGTAACTTGAATCATGATTTGGGAGAACATATATGTCAGTCAGGCTTGGCTGATCAAATTACTGACTACACCGGTTCTGTGTGCATATTGCTTTTTTAAAAGTTGTCATTAGGCAAACAAACACTATAGCCTCTGTCTTATCTCACTTTGCAGAGTGAGAACGAAAGGTGAGGGCTGTAAGAGAAGTTCATCTGGAGCTCAATGGCTCTTGTGTCCAGTTGTCACTGGACACTTTTTCACTCTGCTAATGTTTTTTAATAGAATCCAAGTCAGTAATACCTTGCGTGCGCTGGATTAGTAAGGCAGCACTGCGAAGTGCTGCCAGAACAATCTCTTCTATGTGATTCTCTTGTTTCAGTCACTCCTCTGTTTGCTCTGATACTGCCAAGGCTGGAATGCTGACAATGCTGGGGAGTAGTAAGGGGGAGGTAGAAAAGGAGATAGGGGAGTACAAAAAAACAGCGAAGAGCAACCCTGAAAAACTGATATAGTACAGATAGATCTTTGGTCCTGAAAATGAATTAAGTCACATTGTAAAGATCCATTTAAAACATGCTGTTCCCATTTACATGAGCAGGGAATGATGTTTTGCAGGTGTTCCATCTCATTTCTGTCCTTTTCCTCTGTTCTTCTCCTTCCCCTCCTCACTTAATTAGTGTCTGATTGTCTGAAGGACTTGCAAGCTAATAGGTGTGCATGAGACCAGCGCTGACAAGCGCATGTGACTGGCCTTTTCATTTTTTCTTCTGAGTGCATGTGGATTAGCTGTCACTCTTTCTGGTATTTATACCACTGGCACTGATGGTGATATTAAGCTTACTGCTTGAAAGCCTTTCCATTTATGGAAGGTGGTTTTTTGTTGTTGGTTTTTCTTTTACACTGTAACAAAAAGCCTAGTTTCTACTAATAAAATAAGAAGGAAAAGAGAGCCTCAGTAATTACTGCACAAACAGTAATCCAAAGTTAATTTATATTACTGTGTCCTCCCACTATTGTGCTATTGGATGAGTGAATTACTCAACTCCAACATCGATCCATACTATCCAGAAAGCATTTTCCATGATGTCCTACAGCAAGTAGATTTTGTGTTTGGACAGCTCCAGGAAGGATGCAGGATGATGGGGCTTTTGCAGCCTGGTCAAAATGTGCGTATTTACACAGGGGACTTCTTGAGTGAAATAGGTCTTGCTGTGCAGCTCAATATGTGTCACAGAATCTAGTCCATTCTGTAAACATTTAGAAGGACCACCTGACTGCAGTATGTTAGTTGTTTATTAACATAGGTTTATCCCGCCTTTCTCTCAATGTCCAATCTAATCTGTTTAAGTTCTCTCCAAAGTAATGTTTTTTTCTTCCATTAATGCAACCACACAGTGCGATACAATACATGTATGTTTTCAAGTAGGTGGTTATCTCACGGTGTATCTATATAGAAGCATTCATAGATCATTGATAAATGGAAGAATAAAATTTTCCATATCTAATTATTCATCATATTTAATGTGCAGCTTACTTGATTTATTCTCAAAGGGTCTTTTACAGGTTGGGGTTTCTCATGCATCAGCAAAGTGAAGCAGGTTAACTCTGCACTGAAATGAGATATGATGATGCATCAGATTGTTTAATCACATGCCTAATTTTAAGTGCAAAAGCAGTCTTGTCTCCTCTGTCATGAAAACAAAAGGGAGTACTGAAGAACTTGACCTGGCTTACATCAGTAAACATACATAATTTTCTTTCACAAAATCACAGATTCATTGATGTTAGAAGGAGCTCTTAAGATCATCCAGTCCAACCCTTCTGCTCAAGCAGGTTCAGCTGGGGCAGGCTGCCCAGGACCGTGCTCACTTAGGTTTTGAATATCTCCACAGATGAAGACTACGCAGCCTCTCTAGGTAATCTGTTCCAATCTTTGTAGAAATTTTCCCACTGCTATCACTTACTAAATAATGTAGTGCAACATGTGGTAAGAGTGAAGCTAGGAAATAAGATTTTTTTTTTGAAAGTTAAGAAATAATGTCTTTGAGTTCACACAAGATTACTTGATGGAAACTAGATGCAAAAACCCCTGAACTTGCTCTCAAAAAAGACACTGTGAAACATAAATAAAGTATAGATAATTGTTTTCTTTTGCATTGTCTGTATTTCCTATGGCTTTGGAGCTGGAGTTTTGCTCCTGGTTGGTAGACATAGCAACTCTAGACAAACTTTTCAAAATAAAATATGCATTTTACAATGGGAGAGGGTTTTTACCTGTGTGAGTTCCCCCCNCCCCCCCCCCCCCCAATATTTACACTAGTTCTACACAGAAATGTACTATGAAATGTATCCACAAGCATTTTTATATGATAGGTATATTGGATACATGATTCTTGTAGTAAATAATAAAATACAATTAAATTGAAAATAATTGATGATAATTCTAGGTTATTCTTTGTGTCTGTGCATGAATGTGGAAAGGTGAAAGCTGATGACAAAAATACACACGGAATTTTGCAAGATAGAAGTTGTCCTTTGTGAGAAGTGAAAAAAAAAACTATATACTAAAGAGAAGTATGATATAACCAAAGAATTAAGTGTTCATTTGGGCTGCAAATCTTATAGCCAGAAGTACAGATGATAAAAGCTTTGCTAAAATAAAATATCTAATAACAACATGATACCTATAAAACTGACTTGGTGACAGCCCACTAGGCTATGAAACAAGAAGAAAGAACCAACAGAAAAAATGAAGAGTTGCTAAGATGAACAAAGCCAGAAGTATCTTAGAAACTAGGAAATGCTCTTTCTCTCTAAAAGGAACAAAGGTAAACAAGCAAGTATTTCAAAAGCAGGGATTTTGTTTTGTTCATACCAGTTCTTTCAGCATTATGCAAGTGATCCAGATCACATGGAGAGTGAGAGGATAACTTTGGAGTGAGTTCATGGCATGATGCCATCTATGAGGCAAACAGCCTCAGATCCAAAGGCACTAGCACGCCAATGTGAATGTACAAACCATTCCTTTACTGTAGATAGTAGAAGTATCACTTCTAACAGCTCCTGCATGCAGCTAAATAGTACTAGTTGAAGGCTTGACCTGGGACATTCGGCATGTTAGAGAAATTAGCCAGATTGTGGCTTGATCTTGGTAGCAGAAATGCCAGCTGCAGGCTTTAGAAAAGATCAATCTGCGAATCTGTGTGTGACTCTGAAAAGAAGAAAGAAGGAGGAGTTGTTGGAAAAGAAGAGTGGATTGGGAAATGGGGGCAACCTGCTTGCTTTCCTTCTTTTCATTCTGCTGTAATCAGGGAAAGAGAACTTGTTGCCCTCTTCCCCCACTTTGTGAGTAAGCAGCATTACACTTAACCAAAATGGTTATAATCTATTTCTTACTATAGTAGAAACAACATTATATATTGTAAAGGCTGCAGTTTTGTGTAGTATTGAAGCCAGGAAAGCAATAACAGAAATAACAATAATTCTGTTTCTACAGCACGTCTATGGTCAGATGGTCAACTTCAATGTCAGATCTGAACAGCTTACACTGAATGACATTAGAGTTTTACTGAAGGAAGTGAAACTAGTCTGTTCTTACAAGAGAAAGTCTCTGACACGAGGAATAGAAAGAACTATACAATAGCTAAAACTTAGTTTTCAAAAGTTTACTCTGACTAGAAAATTTTATCTTCTAAATAATCTCTCTGAACTCAGATGAGAAATATATTGCTCAATGGGTGTAAATCAGCCATCCTCTAGTCCAAAGCAGAAATCTTCGAGGAGCCAATATTTATTTGTTTGTAAGGCTCAGTGAGTGCTTTAAAGATATTGTTTAATCTTGCTGAGTAATCAGAATATAGATCTGTGCTGTGCATTGTGCTTCACTTTGAAAGGAATATACTGATAATAGGGGCGAGCATCAGAGAAAACATATCCAGAACTCCGTGGTTGTTAAGTAGCAGCTTGTGGCTCTGCACACGAGGAGTGCTGCTCAGAAAGGTACACTTTCTCTACCCCATGGACCTCAACATGAGACGGTGTGGTAAGGTAAGATGACAAGAGAGTGCTCTTAAATCCTGCCAGGGTAATCACTAGTAACTGGACTACTCAGGCACTGTGGTTGCTCAGGAGAGCACAGGCAGCTTTTTTTGTTCAGAAACAGAAGCCAAAACAGAGAAATGCTCACCAGTAGATGTGTAAATCCGATGAGGCTTGGCTGAAGACAGGCTGAAAAGACAGCGTGCACTTAGGAAGGGTGATCCGAAAGTAATGCCTCCTATTTTGTCATGTTGGCCCCTGATATCAGAGGCAGATGTTGGTGGTATGGCAGTAGAGGTTGAACCTTCCCACCAATATTCCATTACATTTTGTTGCAGTGTGACAGATGACAGCAGAGGGGCACTCTGACGCAATGGCGTCTGACATGGGAGTGCGGATGAAAAGGGTGGAACTGAATTCCTCCATGTGGAAAAAATGGCACCCATTGACATTCATTGATGCTTGCTGAACGTTTGTGGAGACCAAGCAGTGGATGTGAACACAGTGAGGCATTGGATGGTGCATTTCAGCAGCAGTGACAGTGACGTGAAAGACAAGCCATATTGCAGATGGCCATGCAGATTTTTACAAGTGCAGTATGCAGGCTCTTGTTCATTGCTGTTGAAAATGCATAGCTAATGGTGGTGACTGTGTTGCAAAATAGTGTTTTCTAGCTGAGAATTTGTTTTATCAAATAATGTTCTTGTGCTCTTTATATCTGATGTAGTTTCCATGGAAATAAATAGGAGGCATACTTTTAGAGTGACCTACATATATTGAGTAGAACTGGTGCCTCCTTGAAAGATCTGTACAGAGAATAGTTCAAGGGCAGTGACTGTAAGCCAGGAGGGCTTTTACCATGCCCCTATGGGGTAGCTGAGGGCTAATTCCACTCAAGTTCAGTAGTTTTTTTCCTGTCAGGCCATCATAACTGGGAGCCAAATCAATTGCTCTTTGTTCGAGAACAATTCTGGGAATGCTTGGTCAATATTCTCTTCCCCTTTTACCTCTTTATACTCAATGGTATGTCAGACTAAGTGATTTGTGCCTCTGTTGTGGCGTATAACATTTGTTATTCACAGACCTCATTTTGCAATGTTTATCACCTGAGAATCCCAGGACTTAGATAAACACTTTATTTAATCTACATGAGATTGTCAACCATAGGATATATTTTTATTTCGAACAAGTCCTGAAGTAGTATTTTATATATCAACCACGTTGAATGACAAAGTAGAGACAGCAAATTTACCTTTAACAAATTAATTACAATTGAGATAACTTCTTTTTTCCCTGGAATGCAAAATAAATTGAAAGGATCATTCTATCTCTCATGGGTGACAGTACAGCAAACCTGTCACCTGTGTCCATTTTCAGATCTTGAGTAGCCATCAGCCCTCAACAATGAAATGTCATGGTCTGTAATCACTTTGTATTGGAAGAAATAGGAACATCAAAATAATTGTTCAAAATCACAGCTAGTCTTGAAAGCCTAGCTACCCATGTGCTGTTTGGCACAGAGCAGAGAGGATTCACTCCAACTTTCTCCATTCAAAAATATGAAGCTCACAGTGTTTTGTGAGAAGATGTTCTTGGTAGACAGGTGTGTGCCAGCTAACAAATTCCTACACAATCAAAGCAGAGCTAGCAAGTTCTTCCATTATCATGTTTGGTGCTTTGTACACGGTAATAACACCTCTCTCCTTCTCTCCCAGATGTGTTTGATATATTATGTAAGGCTTCAGCCTAGTAAAGGGATAATAATACTCTTGAGGTGGCTACCAGTATAACAAACCTGTCTTGGGCTACTTTTATTGCCCGAATGTACCTTCCCTCACATGTTTAGTGAAGTGATGACCAAAGATTTTTCTCACTCTAGGATTTCTTGGTTAGGCAATGGCCATAATTCAGTCACGCTCTCATCCAGTGTGTGAATTCAGTGAAAATACTCAGTTCCTTTTAGTAACAGCCGTTATCATTTCCACCACATGTCAAAGGAAGAGTTATCTTGAGCTCCTGCACCTCACTGGGCCTCTCTGAAAAATAGATTCTTTAAAAGGTAAAAGACTTCTCACCATGTATTTTCATCTGGAATATATATTGTTTATGGTTTTTATATTTGTATTTACTTGACTGAAAGATTACTGCCGGTATACATCTGCAAGAATTCTTCTGTTTAACATACATTCTTCTTGAACATAAGGCACAACTTATATTTTAAGATTGACTCCAGAGAGAAAGGAAGTGCCTTCTAGTTGTCACTTTCCTGTCTTTCCCATTTCAACTTTTTTTAATTTTCTTTGCTTTAGCTTATTTGAAATTTATCGTACACTTTAGGAGCTATTTCCTCAAAACAGCTGCTCCTAATAGCTACTTCTGCTAGCCTTTCCAAACAATGTAAGCCTAAGCAGAAGTCAATCCAGTTTATCTCCTTTCAAAGTAAACTTTGCTGCAGTGGGTACAGTAAATCTGACTTTTAAGCCACCTATGCTTCTCTGATAAATGGCTGTCTTTAGGGAGGGCCGTACAATGAAAGCTGCCTTTGAAATTTCATGGTTTCCAAGATTTTGAAGATTAGAGTTACTCGCACATTCTGTCCGCCCAGGTGGAAATTTAGGGATATGAAATTATCTCTGTTTGTTCCTAAAAGGAAGCTAGTGCCAAGAATGTGGGCTAAAATGTTCATATAGCATACCTAATCTGAAACTCAGAGGCCATGCACTACAATGGACATTGCTGTTCACAGTGTCTTTTGAACTGAAGTTTTCTCTCATTGAAGTACTGTATCAAACTAAGGAAGTGTATTGTGAGGAGCAATTCTGTGTTGAAATCCTACCTGAAAGACTACTCTATGTGACTTGTGTATTCATGATCCCACTATGATAGCTTCATACATGGCATTTCTTATAAACTGTTATTTTCTAAGGTTGTTGTCCTAGTTTCTAACAGAAGTTATGCTTCTCGTAGTGTCCAGTATTAGGGTTAGGGTTAGGGTTAGGGTTAGGGTCTTTAGACTGTCTAAAGCCAGTACCGCTTCTTCATGAGGGGAGCAGTTTAGTTATGTTTCAGAAGATAAACACAAAATATCTTTGAAAGGCAGACTCTTTGCTATACCAGAATAATGCATTGCTTTTCCATTACTCCTCACATGCCACTCAAAATCTTCCTTTTAAAGTACCTAACTGCAGTCTGTCTTCTAGCTAGTGTGACTACAGGCATTTGCACTTAAAGTTTTCGGAAGGTGTTGTTACATATAATTTTATTTTTCACAGGATTATAAGGCCAGACATTCTCATTCTCAATAATGAGAATCTAAAATATTTCCCACAGAAAATTATTTCCTTGCCAAGTCCTGAGAATTATTTTCTTTCTCCCAAGTTTTTCTTTTTTTTTAGTTGCTGTTGAGTAGGTAGTCATTCTCCTGGATTTTCAGTTATTTTTTGCATTATCATGTGGGATTTTCAAAGACAGAAGGGTGAATTAGGCCCCTGGCTCTCACTGATTTTTACTGAGAGTTGATGTTTCCACTGAATAAGCTCCTGAGTCTCTTCCAAGTCTTTGAAAATCTTCCACATGATTCATTCCTTGTGCATCCTTTCCCTGTCACTGCTGCTTTTCAAACCTTTATAGAAACACTTATTTGAACCTGGAGGAAATATATGCTCTATAGTCAACTCCTAATTGTCCTACTGGGCCCATCTCATTAAATCTAATGTCTTATTATCCATCTATATCATAGTCTTCAATCATATAACATGACCTTGGGCTGTGAACCTGCTACTAACTGTACAAGATCAGATTTCACTACAGCTTGCACAAGAGAGCTTCAGGGGAAAACTGAAGTATCTAAAAAAAGTTTTTAATGATTGAATAGGTAACCCTGATCTCAGTGAGGCAAAGGTTCAAAGCACCTGACCTACGCTATCTCACCATTTTTTGAAACAAATAGCTGTGGTTTATACCAGTTCTGACCATTAATGTCATTTCCTCAAAAACTGGTGAACAAAGAGCCTGAGCTTTCTCTTTGGACGTCAGACCTTTGGACGTGCATGCAATTAAACCTATTGTCATTCTGTGCCTTCAGGAGAAGTATAACCAGTGTCTGTGTCCCATATTTGCCATGGTCTTGGCAATCATAAAATGGTGAAAATTATGAAGAATTTGCTGGTGGAAGAAAGTTCCTCCAGAGGATAAACAGTAGTCTGAAGAGTATTTGTGGACAGCAACCTGAACAGTTACCTCCTGGGCTTGGCCATATAAATTCTCACTCATGGTACAAATACCATAATTTCATTAAATAGTGTTCTAATGAGTCTGTGTATGGCTTCTGGAGTTATAAAATATGTAAAATTATGATTTAGGAAAAAATCTGACTGTTTTTATCAAGTACCTACTAATAAATAACAAATCACTCCTCCAAGTGATGTATCAAAGATGATACTGTCCCTTTATACAGATGACAAAATAACAGAACTGGAAAAATGCCATGATTGTGACTAAGAATTCTATTCCAGAACATTATTTTAAATATCTGAAATACCATGCTATTTAAAAAAATCTTATGTTGATAATCTGATAATCTATATTAACAACATAAGTATCTAAGAACAGATTTTATTACTTTGTATATATAGATGCATACACACGTTTATATAAACACAACAACTGTCAAAATGAAAACAAAATGAAGCAGACAAATATAAAATTGATGAGTACACACAAAGAATTAGAGAAAAAATCACAAACCTGACTCATTATGGTTGAAGGATAATGATTTAAGATATGACAATAAAACTGAAATATTTTCTTATCCTCTTGAATCAATTAGGCGAAACATACTGTTAAATCACAAACACATCACTCATTAAAAGTAATGCTCCAGGAAGGAAATATTTCCCTTGCCTCTCAACATAGCATATAGTACTGTCAGAGGACAAAAGGATGGTCGATGAAGTCTTATAGTAGACGGTTCATTAATTCCTCCTGTGGTACTTGCAAAGCTAAAGATTCATAGCCATACAGAAGAGAACCGTGTGATGCTGACTAGATTAACTGGATTTGGCTATGCACTTCCCATGGACTACTTCTTCCGCTATAGTGATAGGGTCAAGTACTTGCAGAAATCCTCTACACTTTATTTATTATACAGTTATCTTCAGGGCTGACGTGGCATAATTTTATGTACTGCCTATTTATTCATTTACTTATTTACTTATTTATTTTTCCCGTATCTCTTAGATTTTTCTTCACTTAGTTACATGTAAAGACAAGAACTATCTCTGTCAAAAGTCATATATTACAGAGAGAACTACAAAAAAGTATTCATGAATGGGTAGGGAGAAGAGTCTGCTTGGAAGATGAATAAAGCGTTCTCTGTAGTGGACACATTACAGCAGGCTTCTTGAACTCAGCAAAGCGGGGAATGTTCCCAAAATAGCATATAAAGCTTAACAGATACAATTGGTCCAATTCAGATGTGACATAAATGGGAGCAGACAGAGGGAGGAAGCAACACTCTCTTGTGATTGCGCTAGAGAGTTTAAGATGGTATCACTTATGTAGCAAAGTGTTTGGAGAATAGAGCTGAAACAGGAAAATTGACTTATGAGAAGAGAAAAACAGAGGAGAGCATAATGCATGACTCTTACTCTTTTTCAAAGATAGGCAGACGGGAAAGAAACTAAGCTCTATGTAGGCCAGAGGCAGAGCCTTGAAGTTTTGGTGAATATCTCCATAAGTTCTACCACTTTTGACTTTACACGTAGCTGGATTCAAACGCGTGATCTCATGGACTCAGTTGTGCTCGTGGGCTACTGCATCAAGAACCCTGGCACAAAGATGTGAAGATGTGCCTGTGTACTACCTACGTAAAGATGCTTGTGGTACCAGTTAGAGCTGTAGATAGGTACAATCTACATTTTGAAATCACCTTCCATTTTTTCTAAGGAAGAAATATAGTTCTACTGTTCTCTGTAGCTGGGATCTACAACTGCTTACATTGCTTCCAAACATGTTTATACATAAGTCTCAAGTCTTACACTTTCTAAGTTATGAAGTAATAAATCATAGAGACTTAAATAAATTCCGAGTGTGTCTTCAAAGATAGGAAAAATATCTGTTCAAGTATTATATTAATTAATGTCATGCAAATAATTCTATCTGGAAGAATGAAATGCAATAAGAATGAAAGGAAATGTAACAGGTGAGCACAAAAGTCTTGGAAAAATGTGTCCTTTGTAAATGTGAAACTTACCAAAGGGATACAGATAAATCATGGGTTCAACAGAAGTTTTTTTTTTCCTGAAAGTAATATTTACTTTCCCAAGTAGTCCTATGTATGTCAATGCAGTCACTCCTATTTGTTAACATAAAGAAAATTATTTATACTCTAAGATAAATCCTTAAAACCTAAGGTATATCTTACAAAATTAGAAGAAAAGATTGAAAAGTGTTACATAGCTTGTTCTTAATCTCAGCTATATAGCTTTCATTATCATGCTTCAACAATACATGGGGAGATCTTTCATTCAGTGCAGTATTGCCTCTGACAGTGTGAATTAAATCTACGTATGGTGGATGTTACCTGTTACTGGATGGAAACGTTTATTGGTCTAGTTTGTACTGTTCCAACAGACAATAAAAAAGATAAACAATTGATTGCAACCAGAAGAGAAACAAAAACATTGCACAGTGTTACTTATTTGCATAGTTATCAGTAATCCATGGAGGATATAAAATTTCACTTTCAATGTGTGTGCAGCTGTACAAGGGTCTATGCATTTTGAAATTCCTATAACTGCCTGTTTATGTCAATAGCACATCTCCCATCAAAACTGTCCAGCTAAATTCCTGCCAATGTGTTTGTAGCATCAGAAGTCACGTTCCTAAATAGTATGTATTAATTTATTTACAAGTAACATTTATTGAGTAGTTCATGAGAAGTGTTTACTTACAAATCAATTCTGGCATTTTCATTAAAGGAACACTGCAGGATGCCCTTCATTTTCTTTGCCTTGTGTATCTGAGAGATGGACTGAGCCATGTTCTTTGTGGAATTGCGAGCATATGTTGCTACTTATTTGTAGCAATCAGATACTATGAGGCAAAACAGTTCTTTCTCCTGTATCCACGAAGAGCCTCAGAGAAGCAGTAGCCAGAGATGTACTTGTACTTTTGCTGTTCTTGTTCAGAAATGCTAGCAGTGCAGTTGATGAGCCCTCCTAGAGCTATTCAGCAAGGACATGCTTGCACCAAAATCTAAGGCAGAATTTTATTACCCTTAATATATGAGGAGTTAAAGACAATACATGAAATAACGTGTATCATATGGAAAAGTAAAATGGTATAGCTTGGAGAGATGGGTTCCTGGGCTGTGCTTTTTAAACTGAGCTTGACACAGGGAATGAATTTAAGAGGGGGCAATACCAAACACTATTAGACTGCATGGTGACTATTGGCTTCTATTGTACGACATATGAAATTCATCCAGAGCTCAGTGAAAGGGAAAGAAGAATTTTGTTTCTAAGCTTGATGCTGAATGAGCAACTGGACTGCATGCCTGTGGGTAAAAATGTTCTCAGATGGAGCTTTTGTTGGGATTTCTGTGTGACATTCTGCCTCTGTAAGAATGAAGAGTTTCTTCCCCCAGCACAAGTAATGGCTTGGCACTAACAATCCAAGACAAAGCCTCCATGACAATTATTCTTCTCTAGAACTCATCAAAAATTGTGGTTGAATTACAATTTTGAAATTCTGATTCCAATATTTTCCTTTCCAGAACAGAATATAACACCAAGTAACAATTCTTTCTCTGAAAATAATCCTTTGGGAGATGGGATGTCAGTGTTCAAATGGTATTTGGATATTGCCCTTGCTTTAACTTTTGTTTAGCCCCAAAGTGGTCAAGCAGTTGGACTCAATGATCTTTGTACTTCCTTCCAAATTGAGTATTCTATTCTATTCTATTCTATTCTATTCTATTCTATTCTATTCTATTCTATTCTATCCTGAAATATAGAGATTTCAATATAAATAAATATTTGATCTTTTTTAAAAAAACCTCTGGTTTTAGTATGTTTGTGTCATTGTATGTTGTTCCTCATGCCCTGAAGAACTGAACTCTTTCTACACATATTAATTTGGAGTAAAGAATCTGAGTATGGAAATCAGAGCCTGTCCCATCTCAATCACATAATTATGTTTTCCTCCTGCTAATCTTAATTGGAACTCCCAGTGACTTCAATGGAAGCAGTGCTAAAACTTGAATTCTATAACCTGTCAGAATTAAATGACATCAGTACTCCTTCTCCTCCTCCTGTTCCTTAAATGAACTAATACACTGATTTGGAATCCATGGTTTGGAAAATGGTTAAGTGTGATATGATGCATTTGTTTGGAGTTCTTTTGCTGTTATTTTTTTTTTAATTATTTTTAAGGCAGGAATTAGAACTACAGCAATGGGAGAATGCTCTACATGAATTGTTTACATTGTCTACCAACAATGTTTTTGTAATATACCATTACTGATGATGATAAATTAGAATTATATATTGTAAAATGGCATTACATCTGTTCTATGTGGGCAGAAGAATGCTGATATGAAAGCCCCTCCTAACAAAAGGCAATTGATATATATGTGCAAGCGCTTTTATAGTTTTGTCGAACAACATAAAAGTGTTATTCTGAATTTACTATCAGGGAATAAAATCCAAATTGAAGTAAGGTTTTAATAATGGCAGAAAATCCCAATGCTTGTCATGTCACCAATAAAAAAAAACACATATTGCACTAAACATGAAGCCTTAAAGTTGCAGTACTTCCTTGTATACAGAATTAAAAATTTTATTTACTCTAGCAAACTCTTTTTCTTTGTTACTGCCACTAGAAAATGAATAAGAATGACTGCATTGTCTTTGCTGTATTTTAATTGCAGTTATTGGTAGAATCACTGACTTCACCATAGCTTTTCAAGTATGCCTGTAGAGGCTCAATCCTGGAATCTTCTTGTTGCCATCTTTCCACCTTGAAACTTCAGAAAGGTTTTAGCTCAGTAAATATTCAGTTTGCCAGTTTAAGGACACACAGATTTTAGGTCTTAGATGAATAATCCTGAATACTTGGTTCAGTAAAGTTATGCTAACTGACACTTGAAATGCAGATGTCAAATGCTATTCTTTCTTTTCTTTCTTTTTTTTTTCATTTTAGAATATCTTTGGCCAAATCCTACTTCTCCTGATACTTTGTTTAATCTCATCAACTTTTATAAAAAACAACAAACCAAAATTATCCTGTGTTGAAAAATGTTGAAAAACAGACAATTCCAACTTTATCATGTTTCACATTTTTGCATGAATGTAGTCTGCAGGGTGGAGAATCTTTTTTCCAGACATTTTTTTGTCATCCACCATTGCCTTTAGCTCCATACAGTCCATTTTGTTTCTGTTAAAGACTTATTCATCTCTCTCAGTGCCAGTGGTGGCTCCGTCTTTAGCTAGTTTTAGGACTGAGAAAGGTAATGCAGCCAGTACCTTTTTCAGAAGCAAGTTTCATAGTTCATAGTCTCATAGATTCTTGTTTCTGTAGAAAACAATATTTGCTTACAAGTACCTTAAAAGAAAGACAAAGCCCTATCTTCCTTTTCCTCATCATTGATATAAAATAGATGTGAGGTGCTTGGAAGAAGATAAAGGATGATTTTATTAAAAATATTTAACCAAACTTTTTTTCTATAAATCGTGTTGCATTAAGACATGTTTTTCTTTCAAAATGGCAAATGTGATGCTTGTCTAATCTAGAATTAAAAGAATTCTAAGTATTTTAGACAAATTGTGGACAAAGAGGAGAGCATATTGTGAACAGAATCTGCAGCTAAGAAGGTGGGATCTGGTCATCTCACCAAATTTAGCATGCAAATCATCATAGCATAGTTGTTAACACTGACAATGATGATCACCTCTTCTCTTGCAAGTATTGCTCAGAAATATTGCAAAATTGGGTTACAATAGAGTATTTAAAGTCACTTCTCTAAGTAGCATTGATAGCTGTTCTATCCTGGAGCTACAAAATATTTTTAGAAGCAAGGAATGGAAAGTAGAAGGTTGTGTTTAGCCTAATACCTCTCTGCTGCATATTCCCTCATCCTGGAACCAGAGGATAGCCTATATCCTGCTCACCTCTCTGTTCCTTAATGCAGAAAAGGAACATTTCTCTGGTGTTTCTCTATTTGACTTCTAGGAGGAGGGAATAGCATCAGCCCGTGGAATAAAGGTAAAACTGGGTTTGAGGTAGAAGTCAGATCTTGACGTAGGGAGCATGAAGGGAAGTTCTTTGGGATGAGGAAAAGCGGGTGTTTACGCTCCAGGGCACTATGTTATCTGATATAAGGACTGGTATTTGTAACAGTAGTATACCGATACTGTGTGGCTTGAAAACTCAATAGGAAATGGCAGGCAGAAAAATCAAGCCAAATGAAATGTATTAATATCTCAGACATAAGCCTTGTGATTTCTGGACATGATTTTTAGTAACTGTGACCAGGTTAACCTGCTGTCTGATCTAAACCTCATCTTGCCAGAAAAGAAGAGAAAAGCATAGTCAAATAGCCAGTGGTTTTTGGCCTGGGAGATCTGAGGAACTGATCTAGTTTCTTTTCCAGATCTGGAGAAATTTTAGACTCCCAACTAGTTTTCATATTTCGTATGGTCATTTCTTGCTGTGCCACAAGACTGGGTTAAATTGTGCTAGAAACTGTGAAGAACCAACTCAGGAATCAGGGAAGCTGAGAGAGTTCTCAGTCTATTTAGTTCACCTATTGATCTGGTCTGTGGGTGTAATGGAGGACTGACCTTATCCTGGAAAACCTGGAAAGTAAACTGAAATCCCATATATGAAATATCAGGATATTGAGCTACACACAGGCCAGTTTTAAGTCAAATTTTAGATACTGTAGGTTTTTGTTCATGTATAGGTAGGACCTGCCCTGTATAGAGATTAGGTCTCCCAGTTGTTTTGGAGAAAGGAGCAGATCTAGCATATGTTTTATGGTTCATACCAATCAGAATTCGATCAAGTTGAAATTTTAGCTGTGAATCTTTCAAAATTCACAGTATATATTCCTATGTGATTTATGGAAGTAAAATACCTAGAAATCTTGCACATTAACCATTTATATGTTTTTGTGTGCTTTCATTCCAGGTCTGATTAACTGATTTGTGTATGATCTGAGTGTTCCTGTTGTTTTAGAATAGTCAACCCTGATTATCATTTTGCCTTTTTAGTCTCTTTAAAAACAACCCTATACCAAAACAAAAATAACAATTTTCTCATCTTCTGGGGTAACATGCAAATGAACTACTGAATCATAAGTGCTTGTGTTTTGCACAGATTGCTAGCCTGGGAGAAAAAGAGGAGAGACTGTAACTTTCTGTCGCTTTTTAATTCTATGGATGTCATTTGCCAATACTTACATGGGGTTTATGTCAGTGTCAGTCAGTATTTTATTCTCTAGGTCTTAAACTCTGAAGTAATTAATTGCTGCATGCTTCCATTATTGCAACATGGATGGACTTTAAAAGCCTTTTGACAAAAAAGATACTCCTTGGGGTATTTTGAATGCAGTAGCTGTGAAGCACTCTGTATTTTTGTTTTACATTTTTTTATTATTCATCATGATTGAAATATCAACTTCAGTAAGTGTCAGAGGATAATCATCTGTTCTATTCTTCTCCAAAGTTTGATTTTCTGTTTGTGTTTAAGAAGCTGAAAATCATATCTGAAACTCATTGATTATCTGCTTATAATAGCTCATCATCCTGATGGAAAAGATCAACAAGCCTTTTTCACTTTATTGGGTGTATTCCAAATAGCAGGAAAATAGAGACTAACGTATTTGAAATGTAATCAGAATAATGATAATCTGATTAATTCAATCAGAAAAAAATATATTTAAAGAGCAACTTGTGATCTATTTAAATGGATCCTGAATTTAGATTGAATGAACTATTTCCTTCACTGCTATAAAGAGTATATTTATCTGGGGGTTACAACATTGTCTGTCAATTTTATTTGCTTTATCTCATGAATGAGAGCAACATCCTTAAAAAGTGAATGCATTTAGTTAAGCTTATTTAATTTTAATCATCTACTAAATGTAAGGTTTTATCTCCTTGAATTTTTTTTAGCTTATAAAATCTAGTGTCCCACATCAATCTTTCACAGTCATCCATGTTACTTTGAATTTGCTGTTTCCTCATTAAGCATCCCCAGATTAACACTGTTATCCAAATGTGTAAGGTTGGCTGGCTTTCTTTTATCTGTGTATTTAAAAACAAAATCATTTCTTGTGTGTTCTTGTTCCGGTTCCTTGGCCTTTTGAACTGTCAAAACAGAATTGCATCTTTTATGTAGTGCATCCAAGGTAACCCAGAAAAGAAATGTATCCACTGAAGAACACAAATCAATGTCAGAAATCAGAACAAATTGAGAAATTACAATTTGCAGATGGCTGCAATAGGAAATTAATGCAATAGCTTTGAATAAAGCAGATTTCACTGAGAATTTTTTTTTCTTTTTCATTGAATATACTGAGATTTTTATGTAAACAGGATTGAATCCTTTCAAGAGCCTCTATTTGTTCACAAAAGAGTGATAATACCTCAAAATGGATCTGACAAATGAGATATTTGTATATGAACAGGCCCACTGAGTTACCTCTGATTTTTGAAGGACTTTTAAAAAGCAGAGGAGAAAGGAATTTAATACTTTGCCGTTTATTTTGGGAAGCAAGTGTTTGAGCCATGTGCTGTGAATGACTCAAATCTGGATGTTTGAATTTCTTATCAATATTTTGACAGAAAGGATGTAATATACAGTCTAAAATCAGTTAAAATTGTGAGCAAGGATACTTGTGAATATGGCTCAAAGATATATTTCATCCTACTGTCAGTTGGTTATGGTACTTGATCACAGCAAAAAGCAGCTGTGAAATTTAGGTGTAGCAGAAAAAGATTCTGTCTGAAGAAATAGCAATTTCAGTGCTTATTCCTCTAATGTATTGCTATTGTGTAAAAACCTGGAGAATTTTTGATACCAGTATGTCTAGTCCATATTAGCCCATGTAAACACTCAGAACAGGAAATCAAGGATGAAACATAACCAGTAGACGTTCTGACTTTGATCCCAACAGAGACAGACTTTGGTTCTAGATATTATGGTTATTCATGCCCTATAGCCCTCTTGGCATGGCCAGACTACTTAGTTCTTGTTCATGTTAGTTCTGCAACTCAAGTTCATGTGACAATGAAAATGAACTAACCAGAGCTTTGCTGCTCTGGATCACCATTTCAGCATCATGCTCCAAGAGTGCTACCAAGAAAATGCATGTGAACTCATCTTTCAGTTTTACATTAGCCAAGTTCTCTTTAAAGCCTTTCAGTTAAAAGATAGAAATATTTACCAAAGGCTACTGATAAAATCTACACTTTGTTTTTTCTTTTTAAATAGGGAAAGGTGCAACCTCCCTTCTGGCAAAAAGATGTAAATTGTGAATTTTAAGAAACAAATCCTGCTGCACAGCGGGTGTAGACAGGCTGCTACAGTTGGGGCCTTAAGGCGTTCTGTGGCTTCCCTGTGGTAAGCCATGGTTCTCATTTATAAAGCCAGGAGAATTCCCACTGTTACTATAATCATATGCATGATCCTTCTTCCATCTCAGTGCTCTTAGCATCAGTTAAAATGGAAAAATAGGCCAAATGTTGGTTGTTGTTATGCAGTCAGTGATTCAAAAGCATAGGAGTTTGGCATATTTTGATTATTTTTTTTTTCCCAAGGAAAAGAATTAAGCTTTTAGTGGAAATCTTAAAAGGAATATAAACAAAACAAAGCAGGAAAAAAAAAAACAATAACAACAAGAACAACAAATGACCAACAATGACAAAGAAAGAAGTACTGAATGATTCGGTAAGCTGGTGAATGTCTTCCTGAATCAGACATGCCGTTAAAGATATCAGATTTTATTTCTGGTGAGATTTTTCGGGGAAAACATTCCCATTCTCCTATGAACTCTAGTTTTCCAAATGCAGAAAGAGGAGGGCTGAGTACATACCGTGATCCTTGTAGCAATATACACTCTCATGTCAGCTTGAAGCTTGATGATTTCTTATCCAGAGTTTAAGTCTTCATCTTTTCTATTAACAGACCTTGATGGACTCATTTAAACATGTCCTTTTGATTCCTTTTATTCTTTCAATGCACAGAAAATGTATGTCAGTGAGTTTCACAGGTCACTTAAGTTTTGTTGGTAAAAATACTTTGGCTTCTTTCAAGCCTTCCCTTGGAAAATTTGATTTAATATCTCCTCCTTCCTGTATTGTGAGAAAGACTGAATATCTGCTTCATACTTACGTTCTCTGGATCTTTCATGAAGCATTATGAAACCAGTTTCTTCTCTCTTTCTATCTTCTGTCATTTCTTTTTCACTGATTTCAAAGATTCCTGCTCTGCTGCTTCTTGCCCTCTGTGGAAGCTGTTTCAGAAATCTCATAGTGCCTGCTGCCCTCCCGTGTAGAAATGAGGAAAAGCCTTGAGTGGAAGCACCTCTGGAGAGCACCTGAGCCCACCAGCAGCTGAAAGCAGGGTTTTGAACTAGGTTGCCTGTTGTCCCAACAAGAAAAGTTCTGAATACTTCCAGCAAGAGAGATTCGACCACTTCTCTGGACAGCCTATTCCAATGGTTTGTTGTTCTCATAGTGAAGAACATTTTCTTATGTCCAGATACACTTTCCTTTCAAAGCACCTTATGCACATTCTCTTTTGTCCTGTCAGTGAGTCCTTTTGGAAAGGATACCTCAATCTTGTCTATAACTATCTTTTAGGTATTGGGAGAACATTATTAGACTCTATCTTGCCCTTTCTCTTCTTTAGATTGAGCAAGCCAAATTCCTTCAACTTTTCTCCATGCATCAAGGCCTCCAACTCTCCAGTTATCCTGGTGGTCCTCCACTGGACCATATCCAACATTTCAATGTGTCTTTTGTACTGGGTGTTGAAATCTGGATTTATTATTCCAGGTGCAATATAGCAGGTGCCAAGTAGAATGAAATAGTGACAATCTTCATCTTTGGTTTTACTTGTGCTGATGTAGTCCAGGCTCTCTGTTGGTTTCTTGTTGCAAAGACATACTGCCAGCTCATGTGCAACTCATTCTCCAGTGACACTCAAGGTCCTTTCTAGCTGAACTATACACAAGCCAGTAAGTTCCTGGCCTGCACTTCTGCTTGAGATTATTCCCTCCCAGATGCAGGACATTATAATTGTCTTTGTTAAACCTCATTCAGTTTGTGTTGGCCCAGTCTTTGAATCCCTTGAGGTCTCTGTATGGTGTAGTGTATAATACATACCTTGTCATGTCTTGCTCCATTCTTTCTCACAGAGTAAGGAGCAGAACTATGTGCATCATGAAAAACATGGGTCCATGCCAGCATAATAACATAATAAAGACAAATAACAATAATAATAAGTTCTAGTGCAAAAAACAATACTGTTAACATAATAATAAATTCATATTAACTCATTAAAAATTGTCGTTGTCTTCTTTTTCTTCTTTTTCTTCTCTGCTCTTTCTCTGACTATCAATAGTGTCATATGTGCTATTTTGACCACCAGGGCAGCTGCCTGGATCTTTTCACAGGGCTGTCCATGGTGATTCAGAGGTTTGTTTCCTCAACAGAAAGTGTTTGAATAGTTAGAGGGTATTTTCTTTTCTATATATAATCCTTTGAATTTGTCAGCACTGAATATCATCTGTTATTTTATTGTCTAGCTCTTCAGCTTGTAAGAGAGACAACTGAGATGGAATATGGATAAATACAAAACTGTAATGTTAAACAGAAGCGACTATTCAGTGTTTCTCACGATGCAAGAAGCAGAAGTCGTCAAAAGAAGTTGCAGAAGTTTTAAAACATAAGGAAATATATTTCTAAAATATTTTAGATTATAAAAGTGTGTATGGTTTGGATATATACTTCAAAATTTTATTTAAAAGTGATCTCTTAAGACTGATCACTGATCCCATTGATTTATAAAATTTTTTTTCTTAACTGATTGTTACTTTGTTTTGCTTTCCTATGAATATCTGTTATAAACTATTGTCAAAAACAGAGTGCTGCACTGTTTGTTGTGACCCAGTACAGCCATTTGTAAGGAACTTACAGTTATGAAGAAAGCCTTTGTCAACTACTCAGTTAATCTTAGATTGAAATATCCTGAATAATTCTTTAGCATCTACTTTTTTTTTTTCCTAAGGCCATGTGTTGTTCTTACCAGGAAAATACAGCTCAGGTAAACTGATGATAGCATGTAATCTATTTTGAAGCAAGTAATGGTGAAGAAAATTCATTGCCAAACAAATGTGCACAGAACATTCTTTTGGAAAGATTTGTAAGCAGCAGCTCCTATACCTCATAGTTCTTGTAGGCACAGTAGTGATCAGGATATGGAGCAAGCTTTTCTAAGCTCACTGAAGTTTGAGATAAAAAATAGACATTGGCATAATTTATTAAATTAATGCTGTGGAAAATCAACAAACTATTTCTGAGCAGTATGTGTCCGAAAACAGAAATAACTGGTAATGATTACATGACTTCATGGTTTTTTGGGGGACGTCGCACGTAGCAAATTTACATACTGTGTCTCTATTTTCTGTTTACACAGAGAACTGCTCCATTTTTTAAACTGCCTTGTCTTTTCTCAGGCTTCATTCTCTTTTGTTTGCTAGATATTTGTTTCTCATTCTTCAGAATGATTTCCTATTAAGAGGGTTTTCTAGAATTTTTGATGATAGAATTTCCAGCAAATTATTATATTTTCTTGTTTCACTAGCAAATCTTGGAAACACACCTTTGGTTTGAATATGTTGGAACTAGTTCTGGGGTGTAGACTGAACAGTCATTTTCTTTTGGGGCTGAGATATTCTCTTCCAGCTGCTTTATTTTCTGTTTTGCTAGAGAAGAGAGCAGAGATGAAGTCAAACACTTTTAGCTTGTACTGTCACAGAAGGAAGTGATTCTGACATCCTTCCATCCCACCACTTTATTCCTTTGCCTTTGTTCACTCTGTGTTGTCACAGTTATTTCTGGAAGGAACAGGCCTAGGTTAAAACAACAAAGGGAGCCAGAACAGGAAGATCCAGGACTGCAATCGGTAGCAGTGTCTGTTTGTGCCATCTTAGAGGGTTAAAACTATAGTTTAAACAAGTTTTATTTGCTAATATTTACAACTTCAATAAATATCTTTTACAAAGAGCTGTATAACAGGGTAGTAATCACACATATGTCAAAACTAGTCCCTTGAATTGGTACTGAACATCTACATCTGGTAATTTTTGGTTTTCTTTTTGTACTTTCGATAGAAAAATAAATAAAACGAGTCTTTAACCACAGAACCTGTAAGACCTCAAAAAGTAGTATGTAAAAGGTTAATTTCTGACTTGTTTCCCCATGAAGCTGCTTGGCTGTTCCCCACTGAGCTACTTGTTAGTGTAGAAGTCAGCTTCTTACTAAATAAAATGGTATCAGTAAGTGCTTGTTAGCAGAAGAGATGGCCTGTAGCTACATATTTAATTTTAGCAACTATTCAGACAAATTCTCACCTTCTCCCCTTCAGAGATATCTTCTAATACCCTAGGAAAAAAGGCTGAAAAAACCCTGAAAGGGATGTTTCCAATTAGTGTGGCTTTCACATATTTAAATTCTGTCTCTCTCTGCCAAATAATTGAATAAAATGTGACACGTTCTTTTGATCTTTGTAGAGATGGTGTAGGCTGTAGATACTGTTTCGTTATACACTTCATGTTGACATAGATAGCATTATGCCACTTACAGCTTCTTTGGCACAGTTCTGGAATCAAGTGTTCAGCAGTGATTAATGACCAAGGGAACATGGACCTACTGTTGAGCTTAGGATCTCTCTAATCTCTGCTCCTGTTCATTCTTTCATTTCCAGCATTTGTTAATATGACTTCTGTGAACACAGCATTTCTGGTTTCTTGTCCTACAGTTTGTACTGCTAGTAGTTAGCAGAGTGGCAGCATAGAGCTAATGATCATTAAATATCAATTGTCTTGCTTCTTGCTTACTATTTGATCTTTGATGCTTTTTCTCTGTCCGGCAATTTTTTATTTGATATTTATTACAGAAAAGACTTAAGCTTGTGCTAGGCTATTTTTCAGTCCGTCCACACTGCATGAGCAATTAATACCTTTTGATATATTATGCCAATTAAGTGATGTGTGTGTTAACATAAATATTTAATTGTTAAAGGACAGATCACATTGTCCTAAAGCCTTAATTAAATAAGAAGCTTTTCAGATGATTGCCAAGATGAAGCAGTCCATTATGAACATTTGCCACTGAAAGAGATTTCTGCTTTTTGAAAGACAAAAGGGTAATTTCATCTAGGATTGTTGCAAACTGTACGAGTCCTTCATACTGATAAGCAAATTCTCCCTCTTTTAACCTTGATGTGTACTGTAGTAATGAATTTATGAATCTTTTAGATCAGTTACTTTGTTAAAGTGGGAATATAGTGTTAGCACTGTCATGTAAATGATAAGGATGAAAATCTATCTACATAACAGTTAAAGAGATCAGTCAATACTAATTTGTCAATAATTCCTTTTTTAAAAGCAAAACACGATAAATGTGGGCAGCTGTGGGTCCTTATTGTATTACAACAGCAGTTTTAATATTTCCAGCGACACAGTCTTCATTGCAAACTGGCAATGGCAAACTGGATTTTTAGAAAAACTAAATATCCTCGACTCCGGGCTGCTGAGGCACCTAAACTATAACTCATATGATATACCTCCATGGTAACAAAGAATCCACGTGTTTCATTCAATCCAAAATATTTCTGGTTTGGGGCAAAATACTCCTTTCTTTCAGCTTTGCCTAATTATCTGAACGTCTTCCAAAGATCAGAATCTGCTTTCTGATCTGCTGTAGACTCTGTAGTCATGTGTATATCTCCCACTGAAAACACGTCACAGCAGTTTCCTTCAAAATATAGCACAGCTATGCATAATGCATGATAAGTCTTAGAGACATGTGCTATGTGAATCAAAGTTTTTATGTCCTAGTTTTCTAGATATTATTATCTATTCACTGAGTTTTTAAAGGAGCCCTGATTAAGAATCATGTCAACTCTGACAAACCATAAAACCAAGCAAGACTTTCAGTAAGAACCCAAAAAAGACACTCTCTGAACATGTTTTAATATTAAAATCAGTTTTGGGGAACCTAGTTCTTGTTTTGCCAGAGGGATAATGAATGTATCGATAGAATCCTACTTGCTGTCAGTATGCTGCCACTGCAGATCTTAGAGCAAGGAAATTCAAAGCACAATAGATTTTCTTTTTGTCTCTGACATGGCAGTTCTTATTTTAATGGTTAGTATGTATTTGCTTATTTATATTTGTTGACTAGGTCTCCAAAAATCAGCATACAAAATCTCAGTCCGCCTTGCCATCTTAGAATGTAGTGCTGGATAGCTAAATGACTTGAAGTCTTATCTGTCTCTTTACCTGTAAAACCGTGTAAATAAATACAAAAAGCTCACTTTCACACTTGAGTGCAATCCTGTTGTGGGAGAAGTGGAACTGTACCCTCTCACATTACCTGCAATATTTCCCTTCCTCAGTATCAGATTCTGTTATGAGAAGTCTAATTTTAGGCTAAATGTAATTCTTACACAGATTTCAGCCTTGTGGACATTTCAGCCTTAGATGCTCAATGTCAGGAGTAGACACCTTGACATAGTCAGGAGTTTCTGATGCTAAGGTTATGTCTACGTGGTGAGGGAAGTTATATCGCAGATTAAAATGGAAGTGAAAGTCAGGAAACTTGATATGTCTGCAGGAATGTTGGAAAAGATTATCTGTGAAGAGAGGCTGAGGACGTTGGACTGTCCAGTCTGCAAGGAAGATGGTTGAGAGGAGACTTCATCGTTCTCTGCAGCTCCCTGAGGAGGGGAAGCAGAGGGAGGTGCTGGGCTCTGACCTGGGCGCTAATGGCAGCATGGGAACAGCACAAAGCTGCCAAGGGACAGTCAGACTGGGCATTTGGAAATAATTCTTTACCATGAGGGTGGTCAGACACTGGACTGACTGACCGTCTTCCTACCAAGGTGGTTGGTGCCTGTCAGTGTTCAAGAGGCATTTGGACAATGCCCTCAGTAATATGCTTTAACTTTTGGTTAGCCCTGAAGTGCATTTGCACTCAGTGATCTTCATAGGCCCCTTCCAACTAACCATTCTATTCTAATAATGTGAGATGCTCTTCTATTTTGCTGAAAGGTGAGACGTGACTTAAGCAGTGAGACATGACTGCTTAAGCAGCAGTGAGGAATTTCTGTTGATATTTTCTATATATGTATTCTATATAGTTTCTATATTTTTTACAGATGTTGGTAACTGCAAAAAAAAAAAGAAAAGGCAATGCAAAACAGTTTTGCATGCTTTGAATGACTGAGAATTTATTCTGTTTTGTTTAAGAATTTTTAGTATCATTAATAGTAGTAAAATAGAGAAGGTGTTATCTGGCCGAATGCTTTAACATCCACTGGAAAGGCTCAATCTCTATTGAAAAATCACTTGAAAACCTAATACATGGGATGAATGATTGCTGGGTTATGAATGTTCATTGTTCAATTTTCTAGCTGTATTTTATTGCTCTACTGGGGATAGTTAAAGGAGAAAAGGTCTGGTGGGAGCGCAGGAACATGAGGGTCAGCATGAGGGTCAGATTGAGAAAATGGGAGGAAATGAAACCAGTAAGAGGACATGCATAGGTGATCTTAGAGGTGTGAGCAGAGTCAGTGTGGTCTCTGTGTAAACGAGGGAGAAATGTGTACTTTGTATGCAGTCAAGGCTGACTTTTCAGTCTGAAATTATTGCAATTTTGCGTTCATTGTCTGAACAGAGGAAAGTTAATGTGGCACAACACAGGCTACAATAACAATACTGATGCTGCTTTTTTTTTTTTTATTCCCCCCTCAGAAATCATCCTGATTTTGAGTAGGGTCAAATTTATGCTTTTGAATCTTCTGAAGTTGAGAGTAGTGAGTATCTAAATCCCTTCTCCAGCCCAAAAACGATGACTGGACAATCCAGTTTCTTCTCTGACTGCACTGGATCTCAATGGTTGTCCTGCAGACTGGGCAGATGGACTTGACAACCACAGTGATGCGAGCTGCTCTGGGGACACTGCTGATGAGCAAGGGGACAGGGAGCCCCCAGGGGACACAGGAGACAGAGTGCTGGAGGACCCTGCAGTGGGAGATGCCTACAAAAACACTAAGTAAAGAAGCAGACTCATACAGTCATTCCACAGCCAAAAGTGACCCAGAGTGGTCTCTGAATCTATGTGTAGACAGAACCAAGTGTGACATACTGCAGAGAAGGTTGTCCAAGGCCACTGAAAATTCAGTGAGTTTAGACATCTTCCTGACAACTGACTTTGACTGTTATCTAAGATATCCACCTTTGGGGAGGTTCCCTGCCCATAGCATGTGACAGGCTGCATGGGATCTGCTGTGGGGTTGTGTTTGATGCCTTCTGCCAGTGGACAACAAAGCTCAGTGCTCTGATTTATGCCACTTTTCCCTCTCTCTTCCCATTTCTTCATTCTTCTCTTCGCTGATGATGCTCTCGTTCCTCGGCTGAAGAAAGGGTGAGGCAAAGTGAAAGTCGCGGTTGGTGTGGATTCAGCGAACTGTCCTTAATGGCTTCAGAGTGACTAAAAATGCTGCTACCCAGGGGAAATTCTGGACAGGAATGCCTTGTGGCCTTCTGTCCTAGTTTCTAACAGAAGTTACGCTTCTCGTAGTGTCTAGTATGAATTCTATGAAGTCTATTCCATCCCATATAACATCATGTGATTGGTTTGTTGCGTTTCCGGGTTCTCTTCGTTACGGAAGGGGCTAGCCGGGAGGAAGGGTCACCAGTGGCTGTGAGCCCTTGCTCTGCGTATCCTCTTTGTATATATATATATATATATGTACTGTTATTTCTTTTGTTCTCTTTACTATTTTAGTAAATAGCATTTATCTCAACCCACGCATTTTACTGCATATCTCTCTACTTCTCTCCCCCGTCCCATTTGGGGAGGGGGGAGGGGGAGTGACTAACTGTGTGGAACTTAGCTATCTGCTAAGTCAAACCATAACACCTTCTTCCTCATGACACAGTCTCCTGGGGCTGCACAAAATGGTGCATGCAAGCATACAGTGCTTTTAGCTGGTTGCAGAATCTGATGTCAATCATCCTGCACTGCAGAATTGTGCAGTGTAGGGAAAACACCGTGTCATGTTTTAAGAAAAACACCCTTTAAATTAAAACTTGAGCCTGCCGAAACAAATGACTTACTTCTATGAGAAAGGACTTGTCATCCTAAAGCAGTCATGCTACACAGTGAGTTGGAGCAACACAAAATCAAGAATATGACTCTAGAGAGAAGCTATTCAGTTTGTATAAATGTTATTTTTGCACATGAAGATTGGTACCAACTTATCACATTGATAGAATTTTGTGCATACAGTCTCTGCATATAACTGCAAATACATACTCTTTGTTTGCAAATTTGGAAGTCAGCTGAAAATTGAGACTTTAAAAAATTTCTTCATACATATGTACTAAAAAATCTCCGGTGCGCTGTATAATGCAGTGAAGAAGCTCAGGCAGAACAGAGATCTTCTCTGACAGCATTTATATTTTTTTGTGGTCATCTTTATATTGGCCCTATGATTCAGTGTGATGTGGGAGAGATGTTTGTACTAGTACACAGGAAAACCTTGAACATGGAAAATAATACTTACTAAAATGTATCATGGTCCCAAGGGGGAAACAGCAAAACGGCATGGGATTCGTAGAATAACGAATAACTAAAATTGTCCAATTATTTAAACTGAGGTATTTTTCTATCAATATAAGATCTTGCTGAGCTTCCAAAGCATAACTCAGAATAGGCATTTTGCCTGCAGTTGACAATATAAATATTTTATATGATCTGCAGAACTATTAGAATAATAGAGGTAGTGTTATTTAATCCACTCGTAGCAAAGCAGATGCTTACCAGAATACATAAAGCACTCAAGGAACTGTCTTTGTTGTAGTTGAAATGAGTTAGTAGAATGATTTATCTGAAGTTACATTCCTTTTTGGAAGTGGATTTGATGATGCTTGTGAGACACAATTTAAGGTTGTATTGAAAACTCATGGAAAAAAATGTAGTTGATAGAAATGTTGTTAACAAAAGAATGGAAAAAAGCTTACCTAAAATATAAGCAGGTAAAGAAAGAGTCTTGACGGGGTAGGGGGGCTGGGAGGCACTGTGAGTGACTCCATGTCAGTGAATTCTTCCAGTTGGATGCATTCAGAATGACTGCAGTCCTTGGGTCTGGGGTGGGTATATGGGTGTCATAGCAGCTAGGGTGGATGGTCCAAATGCTCCTTCCCTAGTTTCCATTTCAACAAACTGGTGGGGACATGAGTACTGATTTCTGGACTCCACAGTTTTGCGCACTTTATCCAGAATTAGTAATCAGAATGGTATTGTTGCTAAAATCCTGTAGAAAACTTGATGTGATGCCCTTTTTCCCTGAGGTGATTGTGCCTAAATGTGTTATGCAAAGGGAATGGTAAAAAAATTACTAAACTTGCATTTGCTATTTGATATACTATCTCATTCAGCTTTGCTCTATATATTTACACTTCAGTTTTTATGCTCATTGTAGCTTTTATTAATGTGTATGATAACAGGGCTTCAGCTGCAAGGCAGTTTTTTTACTCTGTTGGGATTTTATTAAACTTTTCACTACAGATTAAAAAATGTCAGCAGACCCTGGACTGATAGACTTGAGCTGGAAATTTACATGTAAGTAACAAATATTATAATATAGATGAGCCAAACAGAAGAAAGGGAAATTTATAATAAGGGACTACTCTGGAAGTATGAATCTGGCTAATGTGAGCTGTGGGATGGATCATCCCACATTACCACAAGGATTGCTGCTACTGCTAAGCACTGACAGCAAACAGGACAGTCAAAAATGTGCGTGGCAGGGTGGAGGGGAGAGCACGTGCAAGGGATTAGGAAAGGGACAAAGAAAGAACGACTATTTAAAACTGGACATTGCAAGCCTGGTCAGTAGTTCATGTTATACATAATTCAGCCAATTCATTGGATAAATCGTTTCATATGCTCCATGAAATGCAATTTGCTTCCATGGCCAAGCATGACAAAGGTTTCACAAAATTGCAGTTGGCAAAGAGCTCTTCTAGGACAGTTAATTCAGGGGCTGTGAGTTTGCTGAGGCATCTTGTCAGAACATTAAATAATCACACAACGTCATGAGGGAATATCTAATTAAAAGCACAATTTCTCAAGGATCTGAGTACCTGTTACAATGTACTGAGAACCCTTAATTCCCACCAATGAGAGCAGCAGCTTAGGGTGCTCCCAGCAGGCATTTAATAGGATTGTGCCCTTACTTCATTTGGTTGAGGTAAGTCCAGGCAAGTCAGGTGAAGTGACGGTAATCAAACAAGACAAGATAATGACAAATAGAGTTAGCTCCCAGCAGGAATGCTATTACTTGAAGATGATGGAGCGTACCCCTGTGTGAAGCCCCTCTAAAGATCAGAGCCCGATTTAAGGGTGCACTCTAGGGATTAAATTTATGGCTTTGAGAAAGATCTGCCTGTACTCACCACATGCAAAAGATCAGTGAGAGGCAACATGTTCCCTTTATTACTCCCGACTGACACCGTGTAGGAATAAATGACTGAGTTCCCATCCACTCTTTGGTCCCAGTGACTTTGATTATTTAGACAACCTTGCAAGGATTGTCTGCCTTAAAAAGGCAGATCACATTGCATCCAGGGATTGGGAACACAAAGCTTGAGCAGAATCAGTTCAGGGAAGTCTGGGAGGTAAAGTTTCCTGAACGGTGCCCTTGGTTTGACTCAAGCAATGGAAGAAAATTTGAGGTGGGTAGGTGGAGGTGTATCAGTAAGATTTTTTCCGTTCTTGTACACATGTATCTGTATAAAGAGAATAATGCTGCATGCAATCAGAAGAGAATGCAGACTGTATTTTGATCTATGACACGTATCTTAAACAAAGATGAAGGTAGAAGTGTTGTCCTTTTTTAAGCATGAAGAAGCGTTACAAAAGGAGTAAATGAGAAAAGATCATACTATTATGCTAAGCACTTTTGGGAGAGTGAAAGTTAAAATGAATCTCGGTGTTATCAGGCTCTTAAGTGAGGGATGATGCATTAGACTACCTGATATTATTTGATTTGTTGGGAAATCAGAGCTTCTGTGCTATTTCTTGAACAGAATTACAGGCTTCATTTAAAGAGAGAAGCAAAGCGCACTCATCATTCTGGAAGAGATCAACGTAAGCATTTTCTATATCATGAGTAATGTTTACTGGAAGAAATCAAATTACTGTAACACAGACCATCTGTTTTCTTTGCATGCAATCATGTAAGTGTTTTAGGACAAGCCATCCTATTTAATCAATTGTAAATCTCTTATGGGAAGGCACTGCTTTCTATAATAAAATCTATTTTTGTGAAAAATGTAAGAGTTTTAAATACTGGTTTCTTCTGCATAAATATAATTTACATACTGTTCATAACATAAAGGGTAGGAGTGTACAGCAGTAGCTATTATCTGTTAAGAACTTAATTTTAGATCTTTTTCAGTAGACAGTTTTGGGTATTTGTTGTATCCACAACTGATTTTTGTTCAACTATTGTAGAACAGCAAAATAAGTAATACTGTCTATTTATAGCCTGGGAAGTTGCTTTCTACGTTTAATAAATATACTGTATAGTGTTTCTATTTTGTTGCATGTCTACCATGACAGAAGTGATCACTGGGGAAGATATTTGTCCATTATCTAAATACTTAAACTTGGAAAGACTGAAGAAAAAAAAGACAATTTTCTTGAAAATGACTCTGTAGAGTGAGATTAGAGAAACTTGAAGTTATGGTATAAAAAGAATACAGCAATGACTTGTGTTCACTTTTAATCCCTGTTAGCGGATGCTTAATTGAGAACACCATCTTATTTTTGTGCCATTTCTGTCAGTTTCCTTGATTCATACATCGTCCTCGGGTGCATATAAGTTGTTCTTAAAACCAGAAGAAGCTGAAGGTCTGCATCTTAGGCAAAGTCTTCTGATTTCAAAAGAAGCTGTGTGCGTGCAATGCCAGAATGTTGTGCTGTATTGTATCAAATGGCCCTGAAATAAAAGAAGGGAACAAGCAATGTAAATAACACAGTTGGAAATTCCCTAAGAAGGTTGGCTGTCCTTCTCAATGAGGTCAGCAAGCCTGAATTTCATTTGTTCAGACACTTCTAAATCAATGGTATTTTGTCTGAATAATTAGGCGGCTTACTCAGGCTTGAAGATTGTATGGTGTGAAATTCTTGCTTTTTCTTGGGTAAATGGGAAAAGGCAGAGAGGGAGAAACAGATGGAGCACGCACCTGGAAAAATGATGGTGCCCATACTGCCATCCCATGGCTCAGAGGAATCTTTCTGCCCAGGGGAATGTCAGGAGAAATGAAAGGCCCCTATAAGCATTCCCCAGCTTACTACCTTCAAGTATGTTTGTGAAGGCTGGACTCAACATCTCCACATCGCATCTATTCTCATGTATAATAGTGTCGCTTGTGAACTGCTGGTATGTGGCACAGGAAAAGCTGCCTGCTGAACCGTGCTAATCTATCCTACCTAACATGCCTAGACTTGGAGCTTACCTATGCCAATCAAGAATATGGTGAGAACTAGGCCATCAGTTAATCCTTTTTATCTGTCTGTGTTAACTCAGTGAAAGGGAAAAACAGAACAAGGTGAACAGCTCAGAAAATCACATAGGTAATAAAGAGCAAAGGATAAAAAACAGAAATGCAATTAGCGTTAATCTGACAGTTCTACCCTACTCACAATATTTTCAAGTAAAAAAAACCTTTTTTTTTCCAGAGAAGTATTTAATATCAGATAAATTTTAATTCAATATTTTTTTTCCTGATTTTCACACTTTCTTTTTACCTCTGATCTTCTTTTATTCAGAGAGAAAAAACCTGCAGGTAAACTAAACATTTCACAGAATCACAGAATCATGTTGTGAACAATGGATCTTTGGAGTCCATCAATACCATCCTAATCTAAGGAAGGCAAAGTTAGATCAGGTTGGTCAGGATCTTATTCAGTTGAGTTTGGAATATCCCCAAGGATGGAAATTCATCAGCCTCGCCCAGAAACTTCTCTGTCAGTCTTCCTTTTGCTGCCAGTGTTCCCCTAGAAGCTTATTTGGTTGCTCCTCGTGTCTCTCACCAGTTTCAAGTCCAGCTGATGTCTGACATCCGTAATTTCACCAAACTGGCCAGAACAGTGATGTTCTGCACTGCTCCCAAGTGACCCTCCCTGACTCTTTGTAATCCGCTTACCCATGCTGTCCCTCTGCTGCAATCTGTTTGGTGATCCATGTGTGCTAGAAAGGCAGTCCTGCAAGCAACTCACCCTTCTGGGCCTCTTTGCTGACTTGGTTTTCAGGAGACACATTTCGGTTTGAGCTGTCAATAAGATCAATACAAAGGACATTTTGATTTTTCAGATCATCCATCTTCCCACCCCTCCCATCTTCACTTTCCAAATCTATTTAAGAAAGACACAGTAAAGCATCCTGAAATACATACACGTATTTTGTCTGCCATTTTTAGCATGATATTTGCATTTGTTTATGAGTGAATTTACTACAGATTTCTTATTTATTTGGACTTTTTCAAGTATTTTGATTTTTTCTTGAATTTTTTCTTCTTAGCCAGAGCTTTTAAACAATCTCCATGAGTTCTCTCATAGCTTCAGTAGATTATGTACTATATTTTCCAGTTTCATAGTCTGTTTTACCCAAGAAAGTTGTATTGATATATTTAAAATTGTCACAGAAGATATTGAACTAGTTTTAAGTACATTAAATGCTAGCACTACTGCTTGGAAATTTTCACTTTTTTAATATTAACTGAAAATTCAGGAAAATGACTTCATTTGATTTGTGGTAAACAGAGTGGTAAACTATGAATTACTGCTGTTGTAATTACACTATATTTTGCTATTATAGTATTGTTCATCAAAACAATAATAAAGTAATTTTCTCAATGAGCAATTACAATGAATATATTAAAAGTACAGAAGTCCTGACTCCTTTTTAAGTTCAGTAAGTAGAGAATACTGCTGTTTATTTTAAGAATTTCCTATGTCTGCAGTGCTGAGTACAGTGAAATGGGAATCAATGACAAGGTGCCATATAGGAGACTTTATTTATAGTAGCTTTATAATGGATCTAAAGTGAGACGATAGATTTTGATACTCATGACCTTTAATGGAAAAATCGCCAACGATAATTTTGCAGTTTATCTCCAAAGTTACCCCTGGAACAAGTCCTTTGTATTTTAGACTTTGTGAAGCAATGAAAATAGTTGCTCATTCTTGTTTGTTTCTTTTTTTCTGAACTGTTCTAGTCTCTTGGCTATTCGGTTGACAATTTGGAAAAAATGTTCAAAGGAGCTCCGAAATTGGCAAAAAATAGATGTTTGCCTATTTTAGTAGTGTTCTTAACTGCAATATATTTGAGGTGGTTGCATGTTTGCTTTTATCCATTTGACCAATGGCAGCCCAGTGGTCATAAAGAATATAATTCATCTATATGTTTCAATATCTCCTCTTCCAGTTCTCTACCAGATGCACTAGTTTTCTAATGGAAATGAAGAAGAAAAGTGCCACAGAAAATTATCATGTTTACTTGGTCTCCCATAGACCACTTAGTGCCACAGGGCAGAAAAGAAGGAAACAGAAGTGTTTGGTCACCATTCTGAAGAGTCTGTAGTTGTACAGAAACAAAAAAACCAATGAGTAATCTTTAAGAAAAACCTTTTGGAGTGGAAAAAAAAAAAAAAAGGAATGAAAAGTTTAAAGATACACGGAAGAGAATATGCTGAGAGTGGTGGAATTGAATGGATATTTCAGAGAGGGCCACAGCCATTGCCATGAACAGCTGCATAGAAACTTAAGAATACATACATTTAACATAGATGAAAGAAAAACGTATTTGAAATGTTCACAGTTACGTAGGAGAACTGATTGCTATCAGATACTAAAAGAAAATTTTGGAAACTCACCTCACAGATATTATTTCTCCACAACTAAATAAGGCAGCCTAAACGATTCTAGCATTTTCTAAGCAATGATCTCTGCAGACAGCTTTTTAAGAAACTGTCGCTTGGTTATTTTACTCCTCTATATTACCTATTGCTGAAGGCAGGAGGAATGATCAACTTGAATTATGGTATGACTGGAAATGATTGTTCAAATGTCTTCATACACCACATTTGGTCTCTGTATCCTCTCTGTCACAGGAAACCATCTTAAACCCAGAGCAAGACACGTAGTCACTTGGCCATCCCTTATCTCTAAGGCACCTGATGCATAAGTGGACTAGAGACAGGAAAGAAAGAAGAACTCCAAAGACCTGCAGATCGTCTTGCTTGCAGGGTGAGTAAACGTTCCTATGCCTCAGTCTTGCATTAGGTACACAGCAAGTGATCCAGTTTAAAGAGTTGCCTCAAATTTTTCTCTCCAGCAATTTTTGAGAAAAAGACTAAAAAATTCCCATTTCCAGGTTACTGACACTGGAGCCTCACATGTGATCAGAAGCACAGAGACAGACACCTCCTATGTTTTCAGTTTAAGCCTAGAATATGGATTTAATAGAACAAACATTGCTGTATCATGTTTCTTTTAATGTATGTGGTGCTGTTAAGTCCCATTTCAAACTGGATGGGTGATAGAGAAATATATAACTATTATTGAATCTGTCCAAACTCTTCATGATTCGAAAAGAGATCCAGAAGAGAAAAAAGGAGAAGAAAATTCACTTTTCCTAGTGCTTAGTGTACTTCAACTCCTACAGATCTGGACATGTGTTCCATGCCTTCCCCAAGCAACTTTTTCTTGCTTATGAAATGGAATGGAAAAACTACCTCATTGAGAATCAATTTATGTTATAGCCAAAACCTAATTATATGATCCCTTTTCTTTCTGTGTTTGCCAATTCCAAAATGTTGTCGATACAGAGGCCTCAGCAGAGTCTGGAGCATTTCTTCCAGTTCATAGCAAGCCAATCCAATGGATTGAAGAGTCCTGTGTACAGATAACAATTTGCTGTTCAACAAGATGATTCAAATTCAAATGTATAACTTATATGGAAGAAAATCCAACTCAAACCTGAAGATTGCCTCAGAGTAAACTGACAAGTGGTTTGTGTCTCTACAAAAGACAATAATAAAAATGTTGCACTCCTCCATTAGGATGGCTGAAAGTCACTTTTAATATGTACTTCCACCGTGTTTCATATTGCTCATCTTTTCACCCTGGCAAGGTCGCTGTTTACTTCTGTGTTCCATACCTAAGTTGAATGAGTATAATGAACCCATCTTCCCCACATCTTCCCATGGTCTAGTGGGAGGTGTCCTTGCCCAAGGTAGGGGGGTTGGAACAAGATGATCTCTAAGGTCCCTTCCGACCTGAACCATTCTATGATTCTATGATTCTATGATAACACAAACCCAGTGAACATTGTTTTTTTAAGAAAAAGTAGAGCTGCTGTGTTATGATTTTAGCTGTGTGTCAGTCCACCTCAGATAGGAATCTTGAGGCAATTTGCCAGAGCCTGCAACATGATGGAATAAAATGAAGGGTGCTCCAGAGGACAGACGTTTTCCTGCCAACAGCTCCCTAATATGCAATACAATATCCAGCAGTATAATAGTGCCTTTACAATTGCTACTAGATGATGTGTTTAGTATAATACTAGGCTGTTTTTCTTAGCATACAAACAATGTTTTGACTTTAAAGAAAGTCTGCTTTTTCGTACTGTATGTTCTTTGACGGGGTCTGTGTAAACATAAAGGCTGTCTGGACTTTGCCTGAATCTCTGGTTAGAAGAAGGGTAATTTTCATTTATATTTTCCCTTTTGTTTTGTTTTGTTTTCTGTAAGTACTGCTCTGAAAGTGCTGAAAGATTATGCTAGTGCACAGAATTTTTGCAGAAATCAAGTTATTCCCTTGCCAATTCTGAACCCAATGACAACAGCAAAACCAGTCCTGCTCTCTACGGCTGGACACTGGGATCCATAGAAAAATGGTTCTCAGGGACTGGGGAGCCACTTTTCTGCTCTAGCAGCTGTTTCTTGCCTCTTTGTGGAAAAGGCAGTAGAGCAGATACAGCCTGTGGGAAGAGGTTCACCAGTACTTCATAAATAACACAGCCTCTTCTTCAGCAATGCAATTGTACTCCGCGGTTTTAATACTGCAGTGAACTTTCTGAATCACTGCTTATTTCCCCTTAGTTCTACTTCATTTTATATAATATCTGTATAATGGAGATGGGCTTGACATGCATTGACATAGTCATGTCGTTAAGTGAGGGCCAGTATGACTGAGAACAATAAGGATGTTCAGTAAAGGTGTCAACATAACAGAAGATTAAAGTTAGTATTAACTTTATTCTTAAAGCCATTTCTATGTGTATTGCTTTTGAAATCAATGTATAAAATACAATTGTCCTCATACTGAAATCTTATTGAAGCTTCAAGAACATTACTACAGGGAAAATAACAAGTTGGTAAATGATTAAATGTATAATTAAAGGTTTCACATTCAATTCTATTTCTGCAGTGATTTATGGTTTCCATTATTTTGTCTAAGTAATGCACTCCTTTTTTCTAGTGTTTGTTCTTTTCTTCATTGTTGTTAGTGTCTGTAATCTTATGCTAAGGAAATTTATCACAAGAACATTTCTGTCCTCAGCTGCAAGGTACAGAGAGTTAAATCATAATACAGCAGATGCAATACACTACCCATTGCAGTTGGTGGGAGAATTGAGAAATATTTACAGTGTTGGGCCAGAAATGCTTTACGTGTAAGATCAAAGAAAAGGATGTAGTCTCTGTGCTTTTCTGCTGTCATTTTTAGGACTGAAACAGGTGTCTTCAGCAGCCAGTCTCAGGAAGGCTCAATAAAGACGTGGGGCTGGGACACACAATCTGCCTCTGTAGTGCATGCCAGAATTGGGTGGAAACCTGCAAACGCAGCAGATCCTGCCTTGAAATAGCCCATAGCAAAGGCTGAGCACACCCCAGTGCCTACAAGCTGCAGAGTCTGGACCCTTCTCCAGAGGTAGGTCTCCACAGCAGGGTTTCTGGAAAGGTCTCACCAGGCTTGGCTGTTGCCATTGCTGCCTGCTGGTTACATGGGAGCTCATTGCTTGTAGTCTTGCTTGGCAAGGGAAACATGAACATGGGGGACCTCAGCCTGGGGAAGGTCAAACACAGACGCCTGAGAAGGATGCTGTAATCTTTGGACACTTCTGTTGAAGGCGGGCTGATGAGGTTGCAGGTTCAGGGAGGGCAGAGTGAGACTTCACAGGACAGAGCTTGATGCCAGTGATCTAATCTGAGGTAGGGAACCTGCTCTGAAGCCTCACACCTGTCACAAGACCTGGTTGACGTAGTGCTGGCAACAATACTTCTGAAACCCAGAGCTCTTTCCTTCCTCGTCAAGTTGACCAGACACTGGCTGTGCTGTCCTCTCACAAGGCTTTCAGCCAACTCTGTGCCATTTGCAGCTTTGTTCATTCTGGCACTGCTGCAGTGAGACTGATGAGCCACTGTCCACTGCCATTTTCCAGTCTAGCTTGTAGTTCTGCTGGAACTTCTGTGGGTGTCCATGCCAGCTCAGTCTGAGGAGAGCATGAAAATGAGATCCCTCGCGCACCGAACCCCTGTTAGGTGCATGCTGAGCAGACCTGAGCCTTTAGGACTCAGGTGTTGTTTCAGGACTGAAAGGGTTGCTCAATGTGAGATAGACACCTTGTTGCTGAGGTAAAGATGTTTGTGGGACTTCACAGATTAAGAAGTAGTGAGAAATAAGCTTCAGTATCCGTAGAATGTAAGTTTCTTGCTGATAGTTTTCATATTCAGACAACTAAATTTTTATCTGGTCCAAATTTCCTCTTGACCAAGAACCCACTTAAAGAAATAAGATTTCTTCTGCTATATGATACTAAGATTCTCCTCTTAGAGTCATTTCACACAAGAATTGCTGTTCTTTGACAGACTATTGCAGGCTGAAATAGCTTGGGTTTTATTTCTGGTTGGCAGTTCAAATTCACTCATGTTAACTTCACCTAGAACAGTTACCCTGAGTGGAAAAAAAAGTTGCCTTACTTTAGCCTACATATAGCTTATAGATACGCTCTATGACAGTTTTTAATACATTTCATTGTGCTTGTCGAAGGCATTGAAATTTACATTCTCCATGCCACTGAACAATATAATAGTGTTCCTTTTTATTCATTATGTCACAGAAAATACTGTTGCCATTTTATTTTAACGTTTTGCAACTCTTACAGTAAAAATGTCTGAGAAGAGCTCCTTTACTAATTGTAGCAGAAAAAAAAGAATAAAAGAGAGTTTTCTTGAGAAATGGTCATGAAGAAAAGGACATGTTTTTATCTTTTTACAGTATGTCTCTGTTTTTTGGGCAAGCTTTTCATTACCCTAATATTTTTCAGCTACTGTTTTTCTTTCTTTTTCCCCTACCACATTGTTTTAAGATAGGTAACCAGCAAGAACATGGTGTTCTGGCAAGTTATAAAAAGTCATAACTCCAACACTGCCTTTCTTGATATTATTGTCTGGGGATGAGGTTGCTGCATTTTGAGAAATGTGTGATTTAAGTAGGGAGCTTGTTCACAATGAAATTTTGTGGTTTTCTTCCTTGAGTGATAATAGCTAGTTTAAAATCTGGCAGTCCAGATAAGAAGTTCCTGTTTCTCTACTCAGTCAACAGACCTTTAATTGGCAGCCTGGCATTTTCCCTGCCATTACAGCCCCCATTTGGATCAGAGGTCCCTCAACACTTCCTAACAGCTTTCTTCAGATCTGACTAACCTAAGCAATGGTTGGTCATTATCACTCCTTCAGAAAAATAATTAAACGTGAAACTAATCCAGGCCCACAGCAGTATTTTGTTCTACCCTTTCGTTCACCTCTTGTATGTTAAAATTCTTTCTGTGTAACTCATTTTTTCTCTGCCACAAGTACAAAAAAATAAATGTAACATCATCTGCCCTTTAGGATCGGTTGGCTGTATTTCTAGTCTTGCACTGGGAAGTGCAGGTATAAGTCACCTCACAGCGAGGTCAGTGGTCCCAGTAGTTTCAGTGGGCTCCCTTGTGCAAGTCCAAGTTCAGAGTGCAGCATTTATCCTCCACACAAGAGGCTTCCAGAAGAACATTGCTGTGTCCTGCCATCCATAGTATTTAGCTATGTATGTGCTTAGGAGTGAATAATTTCTGTTTTAGAACTGTCTTATGCATGCTTATTTTGACAACACTGCATTTTCTGAGCCATAGGAACCTAGCGTGTTAATTCATTTGAGCTTGAAAATTATTGCCCTTTGGTGTTTTTGATCAAAAGTGCTAGCAAGACCCTTTAGAGCAAACTCTTTACTGGAATGAAATGGGACAGGTTATTTGAAGTCAGTTCGTTGAACCATTCCAATGAACAGCAGAGAGGAATTTGGCCCCTTGTCTACAGGCTGATGAACCATAGTGGCATTTTTACCTACACCACGAGCATATGAAAAAGTACAAATCTGTAGGCAGAGTACTATTTTTGTCATATGCCTGACTCAGTGTTGATTGAACTCACTAAGTGCTACAGTGTTACATATACCATATTTAAATTTAAGAGATAGATTAGATATTTTCATGCACTGGGAAGCCACATACAAATTTTGAGACCTGTGTTGTAGGATACATCTGAGAGCCCTGGGAATGAAAGGTCAAAACAGAAACTTTGCTGACCAGAGTGGAACCCTGTTGAGATAGTCTTTTTTGTATATATATCTCATAGTATATCTTTTTGTCTTTTTAGCATGCAGCTCTTATGCAACGTTACAGCTATTTTTTCAGAAAGCATGGACTAAAATTCTTTTTCTGTAGATCGTAAGGAAGGCAAATGGCTCTTGCTGTCTAAAATACATATAGTCTGTATTGCACTGCTGAATAGCAGAGGCAAGTGACTAGGAAAGAATTGGCTTGAAGAAAATATTTAGCACTACAGTATGCATGAATTTCTATTGTTTACTGGCTTTGAGGCTTAACTTTTCCATCACAAGAGGCTCAAGCCACAAGAGGCCCTAGAATCTGCATGAGGACAGTTTTTCTGAGAGAGGATTATCACTTTTTTGATCGCTAATTTCTTTAGGAAGTTTGATGGGTGTCGTGTAAAGCTTCTGGCTGAAACAGTGAATCTGCTGTTTGACTCAGTAAGCAGGGCCACACAGAGAGCTGGGCTGCTGCCCAAAGCCACTGACAGGGCACCAGGCAGAACTGTTCGCAGGACACAGTACCCATGGCTGGTTTCTGCCACTTCAAAGCTAGCAGCATTGCTCAAAAAAGAGAGATACTGAAACTGTTGCTTTAATTCTCTCCTGTTCTGCACTGCGGAACCCAGACAATGTAATCCTCCAGCTCCCATTAGCCACCAATAAAATATCATTCCCAAGAGCTGTTGGAGTCAGACTGTCCTGGAACTCGTGGCAGGGAAACCACTTTCTAGTAATGAACAAAGATGAAGATTTTTAACATAATGGGATGCACACAGAGCAAGAAATAAATGACGTTAAATTCAATAATTGCACGATACACTCCAGTTCTCATTTTCCATAAAAACTCTATGCAGACTATTAGAACTTGTAGAAAACAGAAAGTGTAAAGACTGTAAATATTAGGTGGATAACCAGGACTTTAATCATTGAGAAAACAGCACAGGTAGTCTGGAACTTCATCACCAGACCTTCTGATGTAACAGAAAAGGCAACATTTCCCTTGCTAACCATCTTATACATACAAGAAGGAATGACTGAGAGAAACTCAATTTCCCACAAACAAGAAACAGCTACCTCTCTTTGCTTACTTCCTACTGCATCTTCTTTGATGAAATAATTGTATTCAGTCTTGCTAAAATATTAGCAAGAAATAATTAATATTTTTGCTTGAAGCAACATGAGTTTGTGTATCATGGTCAGTACTGTGTTAAGGTGGCAATGTTATTTTATTCACTGTTTCTGGCATCCCAAGGTTGTACACAGAGCTGAAATTTGCTATGTTCCTTTTTTGCTTGTAAGCAATAAAAATGCTTACAAATAAAAATGTTTTGGAAGGCAAATAGTGGACTTGAGGAACCATTATTTAGCAGCTTTGAAAGATTGGCAGCAAGGTAGAAATTGCACTGTGGTATAATGGAATTTTAAAGGCTAGTCTAGTACATAATCATGTTTGTTGATGGATATGAAATGACTGAAAAATATGGCAGCTGTCTTAATGAGGTTTGTTCCTTTTTTTTTTTTTTTTTCCTGGATATATAGTTTGGGATGAAGGGGATGGTGGTTGATTGAATGGAAATCCCTGGAGAATGTTTGAGTCTAAATGGAAGGAGAACATTTCTGATGGTTTTGCTAGGGGAAGGGCTGACTCCCTCACTTTGGTGATTGCTTCTAGCTTTTGTGTTTAAGAGGCAGTAAAACTTCATGGATGGGCAAGAAAGAGGCTTTGTGATGATGATGACTGAAGGTTAATGAAAAAGAAGGGCATCGTAAGTAAATGATGAAAGTCCGTGAAAAGGCCAGATTGGCTGGAGCAATATTCAAATGAATAAAACAAACTGGGGAGAAAACGAAGTGGTATGATGGGATCGAGAATATTTTTGTCCCTATAATCTTTTGTATTTATTCCCTCCTTAGTCCTTATGCATGTAAACATACCTCCTGCCAACCTGGGCCAGAACATTATCTTACTCCCCTCCTTTCAATTTTCCTCCATATTCAAAAAAACATTATGAAAAAAAAATGAACAAACAAACAAAACACCCCCCCAGCTCTCTAAATTTCAGCCTAATGTATCTTAAATGGGTTTCTCTTAAAACCTGTTAAAAAGTTTTAAGATCCTTAAGTAAGCAAACTGAATATTTAATCCCTATCCACGCAGCATTTTGGCTTTCTTTTTCCTGAGGCAACCCTAGACTAGCCTAGGAGATTTTACTGACTTTAGATCTATTAAATATATTGATTTGCAGAGAGCTTTGGCGTCAGACTGTCTGTAGCATGTTGGAAAGGAAATGCTTTTGCCTCTGTCTACAGAAGAAATGAAATGAAAAACATTATCAGGGTTTCAAATCACTGTGGAAGCTGGAGAGGCCAGGGGAATTGGCTAATAGCAGCTGTATTGCAATTAGTGAGGAAGAACTTGGTTAAGAGCAGCAATGATTCTTTTTAGCATCTGAGAACGCTTTAAATAGCATATGTTTTGGAAAACTCATTTGTCTGGAAAAAATGTATAGTCATTATATACCTTCTCACTATGACCAACATTGTTTTGGAGACGATGCTTTACTTGTCCTTTCTCTTTTAAGACATTATGTTCTTTTATCATAATGGGGTTCCCTTGGTGTCAGTGAGTTCTGAACTAGTTTCAAGCTGTGAGTAGATCATATATAGTCACTTAGTGTTTTTCCACCTACACTTTTTTCACTTTTCCAGTACATTTTTTGTTCAATGATTTGCCCCATGAGTCTTTGGAGCTTAATTAGGTGAAAGGTTAGTTATGCAAGTATTGTTCCCCTTGCTCTGATAACTCTGTCTTCTCCATCATTATCTACTCCATCAAGTCCTCTATCCCCTTCTCCCAAGAGCACTGAGTTCAAGCTCCATCTGCAATAGGGACTGAATGGTTGCGTATTTTCCATCCCAGACTTTAACTGGAAGAAAAAATAAGTCATTTTATTAATTGAAAGTAATCTGGGTTCACCAAAAACCAATTAAATGCCAAAAGTGAGGAGATATGACTGAATAACTTCCTACTTCATTAAATAATAACATTTTCCCCCTGCCAAATTATCAGAATAAACTTTAATCAAGCTCAAATAGGACTTTCAAACACCCTTTGCTGCACCATGTAATTAGCATATCCCCTTACAGCATCCCTCACTGTAAGGCTACACAATACTCTCCCCTGACCCCACCAGCCCTGGCCTGCGCTTCCCTGGACCCATCACACTCCTCTCTCTTCCTGGCCAACACTGAGGAACTTGCCACGCTTTGCCATACAGGACATCTTCTACCTGTAGCCCTTGCAAAATGCAGGTTTCCTCCAGCCATAGATGTTGCACGTCCCTGCCTCTCTTTCCTGAGCGCAGTGTAAAGCAGTGCTATAGGTAAAGCCAAAAGAAGTGGCAGTGGCATAGCACCTCTCCCTGGAGCTAGCCCCATTGTGTTCGGGAATTGTGTGTGTCTGCTACTCAGAGAGGGAAGCTTGTCTGAATTTTGTTGTGCACATGATTTTTCTTAACATTGTCATGTGAAGGTTCATCCATTTATTTTTCTTAATAAAACATAACTGTAAACATTCCTACTCATGGAAGTTCACACCTCAATACAGACATTACAGCTATTTCATAAGCTTTTTATTCTATTTAGGTAACACGTGCTCTCAGCAAGTTTTTACAAGCCTCCCTTGAAAATTTCTTTATCAATCCATTTTTATGAGTATCAAACATGCTGCTCCACAGGTGCTGGTAATTCGCTTTCTTAATTCTGATATCTGATCTTCCTCCGTAAGAGGAGGAGAGCATTCATGTAAAGCACTGGTGAAAATTGTCTTCTCATTGTAGCCAGTTCCTTCCTGGTTCCTAACAGGCAGTGTTAGAGTTCATTGTGCATTGTAAATAGTGGTAGGATGTATTGTCTAGCTTTGCAATTTGATATTATGTCTTTTTTGTTTGTTTGTTTGGCTTCTTAAAGGAGATATTTCATTAAGGTGACTTGTGTTATTCTTTAGTTTTGAAATGTAGTAACATGTGGTGCATAAACAGGAGTGTGACTGGGGTAAGCTGAGCTTATTTTCAGTTGTGTAGTTTTTTTGGTACGGATTTTGTCTGTGACAAAGAAAGAAGAGGGATTGGATGCTGTCTCTTTCTTCAGTATCATGGTGGAGGTGACTTACAATATGGTTGTTTTATCTATCTGGCAGTAGTGGCTTAGAGTCAAATGAAGGTAGAGGATGTTGAGATGTGAATGGGACAGGGGAAGGAGACACTTGAAGCTGAATCTTAAATTACATGAACACTATTGCTATCTGTTCTCTGATCAATGTGACATGCGCTATTCTTAAATTAGGAGTAGTGGAATGGAAGGGACCTCCTGAGTCATTTTGCCTTTTCTCTTATTGTCACAGCTGCTGTACTATATAAATCCCTTTCATAAGGCTGTCGTAGTCCACCTCCAATTTAGCAGAGCTCTTTGCCCTGCTATAGGCTGCCCTAGGTGAACTCGTGCTGATTAGAACCCTTGTAATTTCTGAATAAGGCAAAGTCAAAACCAGATTATTCATATTTGCTTTACTGTCAATATGGTTCTCTAGCTTAAATAGTTCTGCTCCTCTGGTGACTGTAAAACTTTATCATACCTTATTTTGCGATGCTTAGGAAACCATGTCCTTTGAAATATGTCTTTAGGTAAGGGTTTTTTTCCCTTTTGCTCTCTGTTTTTATAGGTGTTCTGTTTACTCTCTCTTTTTTTTTAATTATTCTTGCTTTAGGCTGTGTAAAACTCTGATAACTTGGTATTTGAAATGACTTTTCAAAAGTTTCTACAGGATTGATGTTTCCCAATGTAAACAAGTTTCCTAGTTTATCTTGGGCTCCTTTCCTACAGGGAGAGCTTGTATGCCTCACGAAGTTTAATCTCCCATTAGCTCTGTATATTTTTGCCTGAGCTGGTCACGTGGGCTGTCTGTCGAGTCCATTGAAAGCGACAGGTAGAGCTAGGTTGAGATGTATCTGACATAATTTAGGTATCTAATTTAAGGTGAAAGGAATCTCGCCCTAAATCTCTGAGAATCATGGAAGCCCAAGGTGGCTTATGTTTATGTGAATTCCAGCTTTATTCGGAATAATTCTATGACTTGTGACCTGCAGCTTAGCCTCTAATTTACTGTAGTAGTTAGTGTTATCCTCTACGAGGGCATGCCTTCTGTATAAATAATGAGAACAGACTAGAATATAATGTTACTGCTTCTTAGGTATTCAGATATGTTATCAAACTATGAAGGCAAAAAGTTAAGTAGAGTGTATGTGTAGAGCTTAATTGTACCAAATGGGCTTATTGTCTTTGTGGTTCTGGAAGAGCCCATAAAGAGGACCAATTCTGCATTTAACTTTGCAGAACTCACAGATTCTTGAACTCTCTCCAAGACTCGAAGATAGAAGTTTTATTGTTGGCAAAGCAGTAGTCTCTTGGACAAGGTGCTCTTTTCAGCTACTTACAGCTGTTAGATGTCAGACAGGGCGCTGAGGCTTCTTAGCTGCTGCCAAGGAACAGAAAGGCAGAAAGAAGACCTCAGTGTAAAACTCTCTTGTTAATGGCTTTAGGAGAACAATATTTCCTGCTATTTAACCAAATAGTTAACATTCAGGTAATATCTTTGAACTACGGTAGGTAAAGAATTTTTGAGGATGGTCAGTGCTACAGAGTTGAAAGAAGCGAAAAGTTATTCAAAACACTTCTAGGATAACTTTAATCTCACACTGAAGTCAGAGATCAGTTTGGAATTGCATTGATTTAATGTCCTCTGTCAATCTCTTTCTGAGGAGGCTAACAATGCCTATAAGGATTTGTAAATGATAGTTATCCACTATTATTTGTAGCACACTATTTGGAAATGCTTCAAAGTTCTCCACAAGCCTTGTCAGTAGTATTTCAAGAAAAGTACACTCTTATAAAAAAAAAAAAAAGGCATAAAAAAGAGAATCCTCCAGAAAGCATAGTGGTTGTCAACGTCACTGATAATTGTGAGTTGAGGAGTTTACACATACTAAAAATGTTTACTCCACCACACCCCACAAATTGAATTCTTCCCCCAGGATGACTGATCTTTAACCCAAGGAATATTAGCTATGCTGGAACAGGGGGCAGTGAAGGCTGGAGAAACACTTTCCCCTTTACAGGGGAAAGGGTAAGCACGTTCATTTGCCTGCAGATGGTGTCTGTTCAGAGCTGCTCAGATTCACAGATTGTTGGGAGAGATGAGATGGATCAGCTGAGGTAATGCAGCCAAGAGTCTAAAGTCTTCAGATAAACTGGGGCACCATGTGAACCAGGGTGGGGCAGACAGTTGCTTTCTGTGGTACATACATCCAAAATGAATGAAGAGGCAGTTACTGCTGTGAAATATAAAAGGAAAAACTTTCATGGAGGGTGTTCATGAAGAGACTTGGATTTCATTTTATGTTTTTCTCACTCCATCCCATGTAAACAGGTGTCCTGCTTACAGGTTTTTCTGCTAAGGTGGAAAAGGAAATGCACAGCTTCTGTGTGTTATAGGTTTTGAAATACTGATTTGTTTACCCCCACAGCAGAGTTGCATTTTCTGAAACGATAATGTTCACCTAGCTTATATCTGCTGATATCGTGGCTCTATTAGAATGCATTACCTTGATGGCTTATGAATAGACAGAACCAATTTTAATAGCAAGTCACTGCCTGCTTTTTGACTTGGTATGCATAGACCTCACAGTGCAATTGTGCTTTTGCAGGGGCGGAGCTGATGGATGCTGTCCAGAGTCCCTGTTCCCACTGAGGAGCAGCTGCCAGTGCCTTTTGATGTCACTGTAGAATTTCTGTTCTTTATCCTTGCAGTTGCTACTTTGATTATAGAACTGAGGAATTATTTTAGGATAACATGGCCCAACTAATATTGTTTCTGTTCAGTTTGTAGAACTTGCATAGGATCTACTTATAAATCAACAACTCATTGTTGTCTGATGCTACCCATCCCAATCCATATCATTCAATTTTCTTTTTACTATCATTTCATTACCAGTTTATCTGAAGAGTTTTGTAAGCAACCACGAATGATGAGACCTTATTTAATCTCAGTTGGCTGTACCTGCTGTCATGGCATGAACGCTTTGTGTTTCTGGAGAGTGATTGTTTATCCTGTTTCATTTTAGCATTTCATGTTCTTGGCTTGTGGAATTGTGCATTGCTATCAGTTTCTCTTACCATGAATATAGTATCTATTGTAATTATAAGTATTGAAATTGCTGGAGTTTCACAGAGTAGTGATGCTGATGTTATCCATCTCTTCTCTAGCATCATCCACAGTTGCAGTATAAGAATAATCATTTGCCTTTAGAAGATTGCCTTTGGGGATTGTCTTGATTCCTTTTTCCAGATCAAGAATACTGTATTTAGAACATGGTGGCTTTTAGAGCACTTACTTTTTGGAGGAGAGTGAGGTTTTTTGGTGAGGCTTTTTGGTTGGTTTCTAAGACTGAGTCAAAGGGTTATCCTACTTATTTTAAATCCAATTTATGGCTACTGGTTTGTGCAATACTCTTAAACCAAAAGGTGAAATACTTCCCTTGTTTTCTATGGCTTAAGCCTCATCAGTAGCACATTCTTTTGTGATATGTTAAAAGAGGCTTCTCTCCCACCTTGTGAACATGGGTCACCAACAATTTCAGCTGCTTGCTGTATTGGAATTACAGCAAATCCTACTAATGCACGTGAAATGAATGGACAGAAAATCCTGATGATTTGTATCAGAAAAAGGGAATTGGATGCTATCAAATCTGAAGTATTTCAGGATGCATTCATATAAGTACTACAGCACTGCTTCATTTCAAATGTGTAGCATATCTTAAATTTGAAACCTTCCACAGGTTTTGTGTAGCGAGCATTGATTCAGAATTGTGTGTCTGAGATAAACTGAATATTCAGACTGATAAAACTATAGTTGCTTAAAGGTTTTTTAAGACATTCTGAGCCTGATTGTGTCACCTGCTTTCTTTGATCCTCTAATAGCTTCCCCGAAATGCCATTTGCTCGGTTTCTCTCTTGTGGACTGATTTTTTGGTTCTTGGCTTGCTGGACAGATAGTGATCCTTGACACGCAGTACTTGGGTCAACAGAAAGAATAGGGAGAAATCTAATGCAGCTGGGGAAGAGAAGGGAGGCCAATTCACCCAATAAGTTTTCCTTTAAAAGGAAGATTACTAATTTCTTTCTGAAAGTGATGAGGAGAGGAAGCAATGATTAGGTATAAGGTGTTTTGACTCTCACAGTATGTAAGTAATGAGCTTAAGGAGAAAATATTTAGAAGACCTATTTACAATTAATTCAGATATTTTTACAGGGGAGCAATATGGATGATTCTGGTTCAACTTGAAGAAACCTCTAAAGGTTTTGCAACTTTTCATTTTGTGCTTGAAGAAAAACACCCATGGATGGAGCACAATCAGTTAATGTCCAAAGGTCTATTTTTAGTCTTCATGAAATTAGAAGTAGTAAAGTGCACATCAGCTGAGCACAGTATGAGTGCTCTGTTAAAAAGGCGTACTAGACAATCAGTAGTAAGAAAGATCGGAATAACGTAATATCAAAACAAAATTTGTTTGTATTATAATGCATGAAACTACTGGGTGATCCATCTTATATTGGTGGATCAACACATGAAGGAGTAACTTAAGAAATGACTGGATAAACTTGAATGGATTAAATAAAACTTGACAATATGTAGGAATAACAATCTCCTCAAGAGCTATTTGAATTTTGATATTACAGGACTTATATATGAAAATGTCCTAGCAAGAATACTACTTCCAGTGAAAGTATACTCACTGCTTGTTCATTGTCATCAAGGTAACCCCAAGTTTGGAAATACAAAATTGAAGTTTTATTGGAATAAAAATACAAGTTTTTTTTTTTTTTGCTACAATGTGAGTACTTAGAGGCATGGAACACTCAACTGCAATTTATCAGATGCTACAGCAGCAAATCAAGGCAATATGTACATCTTGCAAGAGTCACCCATGTGAGCAATTCAACTCCTATCTTTTTTCCGTGCCCCAAGCAACGCTTTGTTGTTAGATCCCAATGAGTTTATTATCAATGAGACATTGACCTAGAATGACCATATCTGGGCTGAATTAGGGGGGAAAAAGAATGGAGAGACATTAGATGCTTTTGAATTTGCTATTGTCCTCCCCAAGTCTCCCTATTATAACCACCACCTCCTTGTATCTTCTGCGTGGCCTTGCTCTACTTCTTCTGCATGGTATCTGTGCTAACTAAGGCCTGATATGAGAAAAGCTTGGGTGTAAGAGTTCAGTGCAGGAGGCTTTAGTTCACGTACTAATTTCCTTTTTCAAGCTGTGTGAAGTGATAGGGTTGCTTTCCATTTGGAACTAAGTATCTTCAGTGTTTTAATAAAACACCTTAAAATCATTTTGGATAGACTTGGAACATTGTTTGGCCTCTTTGTCTTTTAGACAGCAAAAATTATGCTGATGCAGAGGAAAAGCTGGTTACATAAGAAATTCATAGAATCATAGAATGGCTTAGATTGGAAGGGACCTTAAAGATGATATAGCTCCGACCTCCTGTTATAGGCAGGGTTGCCAACCACCAGATCAGGCTGCCCAGGGCCCCATCCAACCTGACCTTGAGCACCTTCAGGGATGGGGCATCCACAGCTTCTCTGGGCAGCCTGTGCCACTGTCTCACCATCCTCTGAGAAAAAACAACAATAAAAAATATTTCTTGCTAACATCTAGCCTAAATCTCCTCTCTTTTAGTTTAAACTCATTCTGCCTTGTCCTATTGTTATCAGACCATGTAAAAAGTCAGTCTCCGTCGTGTTAAAAGTTTGACAGAAATGCATTATGTTAGGTCCATGAACAAAATATTTTCCATCATTCTTCTGTTTCCTATTACTTACAAGACTACATGTTGTAGCTGTTTTGTAGCTTTCTGTGTAGAATTTGTGCAGTTCTGTGTGAAACAGGATGTAGTAGTCTGACCATTGCTGCAATGCACACAAACACCCAAACTATAATTCATCCTCTAAGACAACAATGACTCAGTTCAAATTTCTGAAGGCCTAAGCAGCATAATAAATAATATGCATTTTTGAGTAGTGGAAACCCTCAGGTTGTACATATGTTGTTTTTATACAGGTCCATTGTGTTTTCTGGAGGTTCACAACCTGCATGTGTCCTTGCTTGCATCAGCCAAAATCATACCTGCTTAAACAGAAATTGTAATGCTTTTCCTTTCTTTTGAAAGCTCCATGACTGATATAGCAGGAGCCAGTTATCCATTTTTGTCAGCGCACTAGAAGAGGTATCTGGAAAAAGCATACACACCAGGCGAGGGAACCAGTACCAGGCTTCCACTGTGTTAAAGACAACATGCCATTCCTCATGTGAAAGAGATCTTTTCTTTTTGATACCAGGTCTTGGTGATCCTCGTGACCTTGAGATTTTTTAGTTCATAACTTTGTTTGTATGAAAGGACCCTCTAAGTTGCATGGTCTGACCCCACATCAGTTTTAAATTCCAAATTGCTGTTCTTAGGAATGCTGCTTAACTTACAGTCTGTGCTTAACAGAAACAGATTGCTTAGCTAGGAGGAAAGAAAGTGGTGATGCCTCTTGCTGTGATGTAGCACCAACTTTTTGCTGTTAAAAACTGGGAGAGTAAAGCTATTTAGGAATTGTAGAATTCTATGATTCTATTTCAGTTATAAATGGCCACTGTAGAAATTTTGACAGTGAGGTTGCCTTCTAGTTTTGTATTTGTACAGCAACTATACAGTGAGGTCCTGGCTTGTGATTAGGGCTCCTAAATGCTGTGGTGCATCAACAAAAGTGGCTGCAAGTGAAAATTTTCAAAACTGGCTGCAAGCTCAATTTTTTTTTCCCTGATGACATGGCTTATGAAAAGTGTTTATCTTGTGTTTTTGAAGGATATCCATATGATTCTAATCTAGCCAGAATCATAACTGTTAATGGTGAACTTGTTGTCAGTCAGCTGACCTAAGACAGGGGAATCCTTGTGTAAAACCAGGCCTTCTGTTCATTTACTTCAAAGAGTTGAAAAATCTAAGGTCTCTTCTCAAGCTAGTCTTTGCCAGTTTCCATTTGTGCTAGTGATAAGGCAATTTCACTTTAATAAAAGATCTTATCTGAGGTACGATGAAGAACTGTTAATGTCCTATTTTGAGAAAAAACAGGAGTTAATATGAAATCTGCCAGAAGGGGAAAATAATGAATGAATAAATAGGCACAAAACAAGATTTTTTTGTTTTGAAGATGTAAGCTGTGTTCACACTACTTTTTAATGAGCAGTTTGGGAACTGAGAGAAAAATCTGTTAAAATTGTTCCTGAAGACACAAGGAATCGAAAAACCTAGATCCATTACACAGAGATAACAGGACAATTCTTATGGGGAGTATAAGGACAGGTTCTATCGTGTAGCTGGGCGTTTTGGGGAGTCTGGTTTTACTTGTTTTTGTTTCTTTTGGTAACAGGAGCTGTATACTGTGCCTCAGGGCCCTAATAAACTGTTTACGTTTTTCTTTTTGTACTTCATTCTGAAGTACCAAGAACACAATTACCTCTCTTCTCACTCCCCTTCTGGCATTATTATAATATATTTCACGGGCATTTTCTGAGATGAATGTAACAATGTTAGCAAATAGCTATTCAATCTTTTAAGACCACAAATAGCTCTTCCTTTCCCTCCATTCACGTGCAGTCTTGTGAAAAAGCACCTTTTAACCGTAAAATCTGTCAAAGGTGTATGAAAGTCCTCCTATTCTATGTTTTCTCCATTCTGCTCCTTATTAAGCTGTGAATGTATGAAATAACATCAATATCAACTGCTGCTCAAGATCCATACATGTGGAACTGAGAATGTAACAGGATTCTCTTTTCTGTCTCCCATAGTTTCATCATGGAACCCAATTAATACAGTTCAATATTTATTTTTTTTTACCTGTACCAAATGAGATCCAGAATCCAGATGCTGTGTCAATCATGTTTTGTGCTTGGTAGTATAAATTGCTATTGACTTTGGTCTCAGCTTAGAGTTTGTTCCACTCTGCACCACTTCAAACTGATCTCCCTTCAAGATCTCTTCTGCACGTGCTCACAGTATATCTTTTCCTCATCACATGCACACAGTAATTTATTATTTTTAGCCCATTAATCTGAATGATGTAATACATATGACATTTTTTTGAGTGAAGCCCAAATGCTTTATAAATTCTGTTTTGGGGAGAGAAAGCATTTTATTGTTGGTTTGAGACTTTTTTTCCAATTTCCCCCATCCTCAGCAGGAATGAGGAACATATTCCTCCCATATCTTCAAATACCTGTCTATCCGTCTTTGGCTTAATTTAAACATCTCACTAAAAAACATGGTCCACTAGACATAATTCTTTAATAGATGTGAAAGTGTCTGCTGGGTTGTTTAAACTAAGGATCAGAAGACTTCTTGTCTTTCATCCTTCATCTTCAGATACACAGATAATGTTATATTGCAGTGCTTGTTTCCTAGAGGTAAGCTAAACAACCATCTTCAAAGATCTCTCTCAAATCTTCTTGGTCTCCCGCTCTCTTCTGTGTTTAAATTCAAGGCAATTACTGCAATTCTCCAAGGAAAACCTTTACTTTAGTATTAATTCCCATTCCAGAAGGCATTAAAGCCGTGTTCCCTTACTGTTTTGTTTGAATAATGTCAGTTTTTCTGAAACGAAGCACCTCTACTAAAACAAGGTGAATCTGAATTTAAATTTTCAAATCAGTGTTCCCATAGTCATTGAATAATTCCATGGTACATTTTCACCTTTTCCTGATGCGTTGCTTAAGGCTGGATAATGTATGGAGTGAGGTACTGTTGTTCACAAATCAAGTGATTTTATTCATAGGTTACTTTACTTGGGGAACTTGCTGTGCTGTATCTGCACATGGATTCCTTTCCCTAGCACTAGCTATATTGGCTCTAGTCAGGTGTGGGAGGCACCTGCAGAGATCAGTGTCATCTGATCTATGGCAGTTGGGCATACCATCATCTTTTAAAAATTAGGTGGGCTTAACAGCAATTTTAATACACATTATTTAATATAAGTTACAGAGAAAATTGATTTCATACTGATTTCTGCAAATATTTTTTACTTTTGTATAATCATACCAGTCAATTTCTTCTAGATGAAGCTTGCTATAAACTGTCCAGTGAAAGAATGAATCTGTGCTCCTCACACAAATAGAAAAAAAGCAACCTAACTTTTATCCCTCTACTTTTCCTTCCTCATTTTTCTTGAAGGGCTAAGACCGAGGTTGACAGCCTGATATCCACCCTCAGCTCTGAACACAAGGCCTGAGTTGTGGTTCAGTGAGATTTTGTGTTGTGGTAGGAGTCATCCTCCTCTTCTTTCTTCCATTCTAACACATAAGTGGTGTCACGTTTCATAGCCCCACAATAACAGTCTCACGGGTGGACACAGCATTTTTTTCCTCTCAGAGGGATAGAAATATATTTCTTACCCTTGATATCATTGTAATTTCCTTAAAAATAATATCAGACAATTTTAGGGAGTATGAAAATGTGTTAGGATGAAGTTTTTGACAAATTGCAGCTTGGGAATTCTTAAAATGTAAGACAAACCAACATTAGATTATGATGAAGAAAGTAAACAGTACAGAAGCTGTAATATTTTTGTTATTAGAAGCAAAATATTTAGAAACATATTCCAGAAAGGAATATATCACGCTCTTGATTCTGATCCTGTAGTGATGTTGTGGTTCCAACGTTTAAAGATTGAAAGTCCGCTCTTGTTTATTCCAGAGCTGAGCAAAGAATTAATATGATCTGAACTGTGGCATTCATTTGCAGTGACATACTTCTAACTTTGACTGACGATGTGTCTACTGGCCCCCGTCCCTGAATGAAGTCACTAGATTTGTCTTACAATATGGTTTAAAGCAATTTAGTGATGTTAACTTATGATAATAATAGTGGGTGAAGTTGAAATGGACTTACGGAGGTCACCTGGGCAATGCCCCCTGATTAGAGAAGATCAGCTAGTGTGGATTGCCCAGAACCTGCTGGCAGTGTAATCTGAGATGATGTTGGTTATCTTTGGTGTCAGAAAGCATTGCTGGCTTAAGGTCAGCTTTTGCTTCACTAGGACTCCGACTTCCTTCTCTGCGTAGCTACTTTCTAGTTTCTTAGTCTCCACCTTGTACTGGTGTGTGAGGTTATTCCTTCCAGATATGCAACTTCATACCTCCACTTGTTGAACTTCATGAGATTCCTCTCTACCCATTTCTCAAGCCTGGCCAGGTCCCACTGAACGGCAGCAAAACCATCTGATGTATCAGCCAGTCCTTCCAATTTCATATCTTTTGAGAACTTGCTGAGAGTGTACTCAGTGTTATAATCCAGGTTATTAGTAAGTGCAAAACTGTATTGACCCCAGTATAATGCCCTAAGGTACACCATTAGTGACTTACCTCAGGCTGGACTTTGTACAGCCCTCTGGATGCTCTCTGTTCTTGTGTTGTGGGTTTTTTTCATTTCTTTTGTAACAGAAGCTATATAATATACCTCAGGGTCCCAGTAGACAGTTCACATTTCTCTTTTTGTTCCTATTCTGAAGTACCAAGAAAACAACTGCCATCATTTCTCACTTCCCTTCTGGCATTATTATAATGTATTTCCTGGACATTTGAGATAAATGTAACAAGTGTTAGCACATAGCTATTCAATCTTCTAAGACTGCAGAATAGCTCTTCTTGTCTGTCCATTCTCATGCTGTCTTGTAATAAAGCACCTTTTAACTATAAAATCTGTCAAAGGTGCATGAAAGTCCTCCCCTTCTGTGTTTTCCTCGTTCTGCTCTTTGTTAAACCCTCTAGGCATAGCAGCTTAGCCAGTTTTTAATCTATCTCAATGTCTCCTTATCTAATCCACACATTGCTTGTCTAGGAGGGCATTGTGGGAAGACAGTGTCAAAAGCCTTACTCAAGGCACGATAAACAATATTCACTGCTATAACAAACCACCAAGCTGATCGCCTCATTGTGGAAGACAGTGAGGTTCTTTATGCATGATTTCCTCTTTAGTTGGGCAGGGATACTCTTGACTGAAGGGAGTTTTAATGGTATTTGGGAGCATTTATGAGAAATAGACAGACTTCATGCACTGTAGATTGCATTCCTGTCTTCATCATGCCATATCTTTCACATTCCTCCAAGAGAAAAAACAGCAACAAATTGTTCTGACCATCCTGCCCTATCTGTCATTACTGTGTGCACGCCACCAGTACTGCAGATGTGGTAATGGGGCAGTGAGGGCTCCTCTACTTGCTTGGTGTTTCTGGCTCTCACGAGACTCAATCTCACGTTTTCTGCAATTGCAACGGGCTGGTTGGTGTACTTGAAGGCAGTTATCCTTTGCAAGTACTGTGCCTCATTAAAATTCATTTTGAGCCCTTTGTAGCTGTTCCTCATCTTGAGAGAAAAGCATGTTGCCGTCTGCTGAATTGTTGTCCTTACACCGTGAGGTAGAGGGGAGAAGCTTTTTAAGGCAGCTTTTTAAGGCTGCGCAGTCTCACAGCTTTACCACAGCAGCATCTTGTATTATAAAACTTCAGAGGTCAGTAAACAACTCAGCAGTAATTGAGCAATTTAAACAAAAGCTTCTCATCAATATTTGATGCTTGGGTGAGGGGAGAGGAGGCGAGAAAAAGGGAATCATTGTTAAATGTGTTGCTGAAGTTACCCCACTTTTGAAGGCTCTTGATTAATGAAGATTCTAACTATCTGAGTGACAATGGCAGAATTTCTCTTTTCAAGGTTCTTTGAATTTGTTTCTCAAAACTGATTGTTGAAAAATGGCCACTAATGAGGCCTGTGTCCTCCAGTGAATACAAAAATCTGTGTATCCACTGGGAGATTTACAAGTCTGTACTGGATATGCACCACAGTATGAAGATGTGTATGTGTTTTTGTTTTTTTATGGCTTGCATCAGAAAGATACATTGTGTGTGGCTAACAAAGGTACTGATTAAGGTTTATTTTTTTTATTTAAGGCCTTTAGATATTCTTTTATTGATTTAAAATTCTTTTAAAATATTCAGTCTACAATAAAACTTCAATTTACAAACCACTCTAATCTAGCAATGTGACTTACATTATTCAAAACTGACAAAAACCCTCCCATATCAATTGTTAGAAATCCAGTTTTTTTTATGCTATCTGACTGAGATTTGTCATTGGATCACACTATTGTCTAGCAAATGGATGGTAGGTTAACAAAATACATGGCTGTGAGTTCTTTCTACTGTTCACATCTGTGATTACATATATCTAGAGTTTAACCATTTTTCAAGCGAAACTTGAAAATTTTGATTTTGAAAATGACATTTATAAATCTGTTAATTGAATCATTCTTTTTGAATAAATGAATATACGACAGACATTAATTTTGGCATAGTATTTCATATTTTCGTTGCTTATTTAGATGGAAATCTTTTACACCATTTATGTAAAAACCATGCAGACTGCTCTTAATGAAGTCAGACATTCAGTAGTGCTCTGAGAATTCTGGTCTGACTCTTACTTGTTGTTTCACTAACCTGAAACACAAGTTTAGGGTCATTTACACTTGCATTCATGTGTAGGTGTGCACACTTCAGGATGTGGGCAGCATCTGTTGGAGCAGGGCTGAACAGGGGGGCAGCACCAGGATAGAAGAAAGTAAGTGTCAGTCAGGACCAGCACTCCAGCACCAAACCCAGCCAGGAAAAATGCAGAGCCCTCCTAATATTGTAGAATCGTAGAATGGCTTAGGTTGGAGGGGACCTTAAAGATCATCTGCTTCCAACTTCCCTGCCACGGGCAGGGCTGCCACCCATCAGATCAGGCTGCCCAGGGGCCCATTCAACTTGGCCTTGAATGCCTCAGGAGACAGGGCATCCACAGCTTCTCTGGGCAGCTGTGCCAGGGCCTCACCACCCTATGAGTGAAAAAAATTTGTCCTAATATCTAAACTAAATCTTCCCTCTTTTAAAGACATTCCCCCTTGTCCTATCACTATCTGCCTGTGTAAAAAGTTTATCTCCCTGCCTTGAAATGCTGTAAGGCTCCAATGAGGTCTCCTCAGAGCCTTCTCTTCTCCAGACCGAACAAGCCCAGCTCCGCTCAACCTTTCATCATGGGAGAGGTGCTCCAGCCCTCTAATCATCTTCGTGGCCCTCCTCTGGACTTGCTCCAACAGCTCCACATCCTTCCTGTACTGGGGACCCCAGGTCTGGACACAGTACTCCAGAAAACTATATTCTTTGAAGGGGAACTGTACAATAAACTTCTTTCTAAGTGTGATTCAACCCTTCATAGGGACAGGAGACATTGGTGAACCCTTTAAACAGCTCGGTACTCCTTCTGTACTGGCAACATTTGTTCATGCAACTAGGTGAAAAATAGTTTCAAGTAAAATCCCGCACTACAGCTAGTGTAGATGGATGTAATGTCTTAATTACTACTTGCTTCAATGCTACTCTGTTCCTTTTGCACTACTTTCCTTGTTATTGTCAACAGAGCTAATGGGCACTGTATGAAGGGTTAGGACACTTAGCTGGGATGGTCTACGAGCTGGGGCTTTTGTGGGAGAACCTGTGGACCAATGTGAGCTTCACGTAGATAAGCTCTCAAAACTGCCTTCAGCTCTCCCTATGAAACACTCCGACATGAGAGCTGCAGAGAAGCAAAGAGATGCCACAATGACAATTTTTGCCTGTTAATTTCTGTGTGCTAGTAATGTGTTTGCTACTCTGCCTTGGATGCTAATTATGTGAATGGTGGACTCACCTGAACTATCACAGTAAAGCCAGGAGAAATGAGGACTGTGCCATGGTTTGATCTAATACTTATTTGCCTACTGTGTTTTCATGTAGGGAATGTAAGTTGCATTGGAATAGACCTATGCATCTATTCTACTCAATTTGTCAAGTTGGGAAGCTGAAGAGTAAGCAATGCAGGAAGGTTTTTATTGGGAATGAGACTGAAAGGATGAAGTGCAACTCAAATCATCTCCTGGAATGAAGCATTGCCTGAAGACAGAGGGATGGCTGGGCATGTAAGAATTGTGTGTAGGGCGGCCATGACCTGCTAAGACCCATAGGGATCCTTACAGGGAAGGTGTTTATCAGGAGAAAAACAGACTTAACATTCCTTTGTCCTAACTCAAAAGCAAGACAAGGGGCAGCATTAAAAAATGCAACTCCACAGCCAACAGTGAACAAACCCATACAGTGCCTTCATTCTGAAGGCACCCTGTACTGGTCACAGTGCTGGGTGGCCATAGTGTGATTGCTGCAGCTTTGCACTGGTGGCTGCCACACTCTGCATCCTGCACTAACCATGATGGGCAGGGAAAAACCTATTGGGAAACTCGATATGGAGAGAGTTACGATAGTTGGTCTTTGTGGCCACAAGAGCTCATCTCTTGCTGTTTCATGGTTGTGCAGGGATAAGTAAGGGGACAATGGATAAACTACGTGGCTGTAGGAGCTCTTCTCATCTCAGGTCTGATGCAGCACCTTTCTGTGGAACAGCCAAGGTCAGAAATACCAAAAATGCTCCTGAAGTGTTATGTTGCTTTCACACATCCAGAACAGCCGGCATACTGCTTCATGTTGCATTTCCAGGGGCAGGGTATCTCTCCACCAAGGGGTCTGTTATGTGAATGTTTTGACCAAACTGTTACCTGAAGGTGGATCCGAGTCAAGTAAGTTGTTCAGAATAAGGAATATCCTATTCTTATACTGATATGCTGAAGTTAACGTGAAAAAGAGCATATCTGCAGGCTTTCTATGACAGAAACAGTATTTCAAATGCCTTTGTAAAGGAAGGTGGGTTTATGTCTCCAGTGTCAGGTGTTCTGTGCAGCCTTCTTCATGGAAGGGAATTTCATGCACTCCACCAAAACAATAATCTAGTGCTTCAAACAGAAGTTTGTCATGATTTTGGTGGCTCATTCAAACACTATTCTTTTTGTAAATTTAATGAAAAACAGGCAGTTTCAATTTTCAAAGAATCAGATTTTAATTTGAAACCGAGACTGGAATGGCAAAAATATTGGATTTTCCATTGGATCTCTGCTCTTCTGTCCAGCTCCATGTCTCCTTCTGTCCCAAGCAGAGTGTATCCAGTAGATCAAAGAAGGTAATTATTGCTGAGAGACCTGAACTGCTCTTTTTCAATTTGTGAATGAAGCCTGAGAGGGTGGACGATGCTACAGAATTGCTCCTGTTCATTGTCAGACACAGTGTTATTATTAGTTTTGATTGACTATTTTTATTTTAAGATCCTTTGATTTTGTTTCTTTTTCCCCATCTGTCCAACTGCTGTTGAGCAGAGGGGTGAACACAATTTCCTGATCACTGTCATGCTTAATCTGGCTACTGACAGTATAAAACCTTTGGCACTCATTAAGTCCTGTTCCACATTTCATAAGCTGTTTGTATACCTGTGTAGTCCTTTTCAGTGCAGCCTCCTCTGTTCCAGTATTTCTTCTGTAAGCTATGAAGGGGCAGGAGAAATTAATCAAACTTGAAGTCTAGAACAGTACAATGAACAGATTTCTCTGCCTTTCCAGAACTTTAGGTTTCCTCATATTTCGTGTTGGTTAGAAAGGCCTGAGGGCTGTGGCCTCACCTCAGATACATGAAACGGTTTCATTGTTCAGACAGCTGGCAGTTGGACCATGGCCCTGTCATTCCCATGGGACTGGAATTCAAAGAGGAAGAACTTAGTAGTACCATACCTCAGAAAACAAATGCAGTGCATGCAGCCAAATACAAGTGTAGTGAAGTGGAGATCCGTCACTCAGTTCAGATGTGACTTCTTTTTCCCCTCATGTACAGCATGGTGCATGCTCTAGCATGGCTGAGTGATACGGAGCAGTTAATATGGACTGATTTCACAGAATCACAGAATCACAGAATTGTAGGGGTTGGAAGGGACCTCGAGAGATCATCGAGTCCAACCCCCCTGCCAGAGCAGGTTCCCTACAGCAGGTTGCACAGGTAGGCGTCCAGGCGAGTCTTGAATATCTCCAGGGAAGGAGACTCCACAACCTCCCTGGGCAGCCTGTTCCAGTGCTCCGTCACCCGCACTATGAAGAAGTTCTTCCACATGTTGGTGCGGAACTTCCTGTGCTCCAGTTTAAGGCCATTGCCCCTTGTCCTGTTCCCACAGACCACTGAAAAGAGATTACCCACATCCATTTGCCTCCCACACCTAAGATATTTATAAACATGGATCAGGTCCCCTCTCAGCCTTCTTTTCTCAAGGCTGAACAGACCCAGATTACTGAGTCTCTTCTCATAAGGGAGATGCTCCAGGCCCTTTATCATCTTTGTGGCCCTCCGCTGGGCTTTTTCCAGGAGGTGCCTGTCTTTCTAATACAGGGGAGCCCAGAACTGGATACAGTACTCCAGCTGAGGCCTGACCAGGGCAGAGTAGAGGGGGAGGATCACCTCCCTCGACCTGCTGGCAATGCACTTTTTAATGCACCCTAGGATCCCATTGGCCTTCTTGGCCACCAGGGCACGCTGCTGGCTCATGGCCAACCTGTCGTCTACCAGGACCCCCAGGTCCCTCTCTGTAGAGCTCTTCTCCAGCAGGTCATCCCCCAGCCTGCACTGTTACATGCGGTTATTCCTCCCTAGGTGCAAGACTCTACACTTGCTTTTGTTGAACCTCATCAGGTTCCTCTCTGCCCAACTCTCCAGCCTGTCCAGGTCTTGCTGGATGGCAGCACAGCCTTCTGGCGTGTCAGCCACTGCTCCCAGCTTTGTGTCATCAGCAAACTTGCTGAGGGTGGCCACTATCCCCTCATCAAGGTCGTTGATGAAGATATTGAACAAGAATTTACACTTCTGTGTCTTACATCAGCACTTCTACTTGATGCTGGTAGCTTTCGTATAATGAAGAGTTTACAGTCACTTTATAAACGTGAATTTTATAGCTAGATTTTCTGTGTGATGATGGAAGCTCTTGGCATTGGTCATACTAATTATCTATCAGTTCCCCTGAGTAAGCCTGAAGAAATAAAGGGCATAAATATCACAAGTGGATTCAGTTTTAATTATGCAAGAACTGATTATCATTGAATGATATTCTGATGCTTGAAAAACAGTAGAGTAGGTATTGAATAGGAAAATACAGCACACTTTGTTGGATTGCAAGTGTAACCTCTGGGACTGAGACTTTTACTGCAGAGTAAAAGGCTGAGTGGAAATGTAGGAGTTTTAGCACTGAAATAATCATTTGCTGAGGATAGAAGAAGTTGAATGTAAGAAAAGTACTGTATCTCTGTAAAACCCCAAAGGCTAACCTTTACTCTCTTGTCTGCCCTACCTTTGGTCTAGACACTAATGGATGGAAATTGCTCAGCTCTGCTTCTAAGTTGCTTCTTTAGTTCCTCTGCAGAACCCACGGTATCAAGCTTCCATTCTCAATGTAAAATCCATTTTCATGGCTACTTACTAATGCTTCTGCTCTTGAAAATTTCCTTCCAATTTCAACATGCTTTCTGTAAATGAACATTAAAAATATAATGATGGTGTTGTGGAGTTTGTAGATCTGTAATTTGCCATCTTCACCTTTGAACTTAAGGATTTAGTTTAAAATAACATCATGGTAAGCTGAAGTACAACACCCTGCTATCTGTTCACCAGCTGCTATGAGGAATGGAAGAGAGAGATGCCAAATTCAGGAAATTTCATTCACCAAGTATTCCTTGTTACTTATATATTTGGATTGAATTGATCTAATAGTTCTTCCTCAGAAAAATTCTAAGAATAACCTAACCTTGCAAGTGGAATTATTCTTTCCTCACAACCTAGATCAGGATGATGCGAACATTTTCATCTCCTGAGGTACAGAAGGCATTAATTTACATCTCTCTTTGGCCTGAAAAGCCTGAATCCATTTCTGTTTTCTGACTTCTGCTACTGCCAGGACGGGATATTCTGGGCTGCAGATCTTGCCTGTTTTGCAGCTCTGTCACACTGAATACTGATGTTTTGTCAAGCAATACAGCACAAGTGTATGTATTATGTACCTCAGAGGCTGAAGACATGGATTCACACACCTGTTCCAGTGAAGTATTGACAGAGAAGTTAGGAATAGAGTCCTATCTTTTATGCCACCCTAGAAAAGCTGCTAAGCTCGCAGTGCGCTATTCACTTGGGATATAATGGGGTTTAGCTGCCTTTGGACTGAAGAAGTGTTCTGTGTAGTAGGATGTTGAATAAAAGGAAACAACCACTGCATTCTATTTCCATATTTTTCATTTCTTTGTAAACACACAAACCTGAATATTTAGTGTTGGATTTGGTAAAAATTATCATTTGATCCAAATATGAACCTAATCATTGTGTTTACTTTTGTTTAATGGCCAAGCCAAGAAATATGCCCTCTACACAGCCTTACTTTCACCTTTATTTGCAGGGTAGTGGTGAAGTAACCTGTGGGAAATGTGAGAACTCTCACTGTTTTTATCACCATGTGCCAGTGTTATAATTCTTAAGCTGCTGCAACAAATCTGTTGTTTGTTTGTTAGAGTGGATCCACTGAAGGTGTGGGACAGCTTCTGTGGCAAAAAGTGGTTTGGATCTCTGTTAGGTTAAGCACAAGGGTAAGAACTTCAGGGTAGAAGTTGTTTCATTATTTCACCCTAAAAAGGACTTCATCGGACAGCTTGTCTAAGACACTTTACCTACAAAGATATGAAAACTATTGCATGATAAACCTCTAATACTCATCTTCAATTCACACTTTGAAAAATGCTTAGAGTGACTATTTGTAAATGAAATCTTGCGTTGACCTTCAGTTCAAAAATGTTGTTGTCAAACTGCTGGTGAAATGTTTTGCTGTCAGGGTTGCTTGCGTAGAATGTCAGTTTGCCACAGAGCCTTTAGTAACCCTCTTGGTTTTGGTTCAAAACTGCATGCTCAGAGAGAATGCATAACAGGAACTTGTAAAGCAAAATCACTTCTCAGTCAGAGGCACCTGGAACAAAAGGAACTTTTTGTTTTATTTTTCCAGCAAATGTTGAATGACAACTCAAAAGCAGTTTGGACTACTCTGTGAAAACCTGGAATATCTTCTAACCAGCTTCCACACATCAGGAATATGGGAATAGACTTACGAAAAGAGTACACAGCAAAGCTAGTGTGAATATTGTAGCAAAGAACTGCTTGAAGTTCCTATTATAAACAGTTCTCTAAATTTTAGTGAAGTATTCTTATTTTATGGAGATGTTACAAAGCTTTCTTCACTCTCCATTTTAATCCCCCAGCACTTTGCAAATGCCACTTCTATTACGCAAAGGATAATTGGTTACCAGCATAGCAGGAGAGAGAACGGGGAAGGACGATGGCGCAGGGTGGAAAAACAAGCACAAATTATACAAAACATATGCAAATGATGTTGTAAGGATGCACAGTGAAAGTGCAATGGAGATGGGAGATGTCAGTGAGCTAATAATTACCTGAGCCAGTTAGACAGTTGCTATGTTAGTCTGGTTATTTGGGCTCTGTCTCCAAGCTGGCTCTGCTCGGAGCCAGAACAGATGCCTCTGTGCCCAGAGGCTGTGTTATCTGGCACCTGGATGCTTTGCCCATGGATGGTGGTGAGTTGGCTGTGTTTGAAGTAAACGTATTTTCCAAGTCTTTTCTGGGTCCTTTGGCACTATACTTTTTGTTCCATCTGAGTGTTTTTAACTCACTCTTTGGGCTACAAAACTCTATCTTTGGTAGGGGATTTCCTAACTTCAGGATGAAATGAGTGGAGTTGCTAGAAACACCATGATAGTATTTCCTGCAAGACAGATGACATCTGAAGATTTCTGCTTTGGACAGACATGATTGTATAAAAGTAGTATTTGCTGGACACAGTGAAAACAAATACGCGAACAGTTTTCAGAGTGGGTAGGAAAGCTAGCAAGATGGAATAAATTGGAGAGATGCTAGAGATTAAATGAAAGCAGTATGAAGTCGATTTCTCTTTTTTTATTTCTGAATTTCCCATTTTAGTTGAAAGTGTACCTGCTTGTTCGTCAAAATTGTATTAATACATATAGCATCCAAGTACACTTTTTTTAGTGGGTCACAGATTCACAAAACAAAAGCAAGTCTTTCAACAATAAACTAAGGCCAAGCAAGAACTTGGTGTGAGCATGTGTCTGTCTCTGTAACGATGTACACTCTGGGTAGAGGAATTCTTCCCTGTGTATGCTGAGGATGGCTGGATCACTGCTGGTCACAGGCAGCCCCTACCCACACTGAGCGAGCCTCTTACCCTTCTTCACCTTACTAAGCTGCCTTCTGCCACAGTTTCAGAGCAGATGGGCGGTGGCTTGCACGAGGTGCTCTTGGTGGTCTGTCCTCCCACTTCTAAGAAGTAGTGGTCTTTCCACGATTGGATATGCTGAGATAAGATTTTAACTTAAGTAAGGCACATGCTGTGTCTCATGCCTTTGAACTACAGTGGCTGTCCATCTGTTGTTTGAATGCCATTTGGGATGCTTAAGCCCTGCCAAATCCCTGTTGCCTTTGAAGTCCATGGGAGTCTTACCAACTGGAGTCAGTGGCATATGATTTAGCAGACAAAATTTGTGCTTGCCTCTATTTCACAAGAGTTGTATGTGGGCTCTAACAGAGAAAAATGTATAATTGTGATCCAAGCTGGACGAGGGTCTACAAACAGTAGGTGCATCTGTTCTGGTGATGGAGAAAATCAGTTCACTGCTTTTATTTATTTATTTATTTATTTATTTATTATTGAAGTCATAATGCTAGTTAAGTTTTGATGGTGAAGTCTGCCTTTTCTCACTCCCTTTTAGAAGTCAGAATATTTTTCACTTACTGGTGGTATGTTCATGCTATGTCTTGACAAAGAGAAATTTAATTATGTGAAATTGGACATCATATCAATTGTTTAAGAATTCAATTATTCATACAGTGCTGCTTTTCTGAACAGTGAAAAAATATTTACCCTTGTTAGGAAAGACAGATGAATGACTCCAGACAATTCTTGTAGTGAGGGATTGTATGAAATATTTAATCAATCCTTCAGTATTACACACTTCTAGACTGGTGGAATGTGTAGTCTTTTATTTTTGGATCACTTGCACACTTGTTATGCAAAGTACACTTCTAAGCATCTGCTTAGGTATTGCCTGTACTTTGTATTTTCAGGATCTGTGATTACACCATATGCTGCTGTGGAGAGGATTTTGCTGTCAGGGTTGTGTCGGAGTAGCAAAGAATTACAGTCTGGTGAATAATTAGAAGGGTATATTCAGGAACACTGCTTAGGTGACTGAATTCATATTGGTTATTCAGTGTAAGTCCACTATTGAATAACAGACTTTGCATGTGTGCAAGAAGCATAAACTTAAGATGCTATGGGCAGATAGGGCACTGAAAAAATAAGGAAGGATGAGTGGGAATAGTCTGTGGACCAGATCAAGTGCTCAAAACAGCTTAGGGAGAGGTGTTTTGTGAAAAGTGATTTTGTGCTTAGTGGCTCCTCGTCTTTCTTAGTACCAGACTGTTTCTATCACGGAGATTAAAGATGGCTGGAGGGTGGGTTTGGAGAGCTCTGAAGGGCCACAGCCATGCATCTCTTTAGTGCTGGGTTAGTGAGGAGAGGCTGGTTTTGCCTTGAATCTCTTGTAGATTGGAAGAGACTGCTTTTCTGGTGTACGCTATATTTATCCATGGTGGGATAAATCAAAGCTGCCCTAGAGCTTCCAGGAAGCTGACCCTATCAGCTACTGCAGATCTGGCACTGGACAAAGAAGAAGGGTCTAAATCACCCAGTATAAAGGCTATTCTGTTTTCTGCTGCCAGAAGAAAATAATGGGTGAAGAAAGTCTCCTTTTAGCTTCTGCTTTTTTTGCAGTCTGGAAATCTAAATGATAATAAATGATGTGGTTTTGATCAGGAATCTCCAGCTGTCATTTTAAGGAGGCCTTGTGAAATGGGTTCATATTGAAAACTTAATAGACAATATATAAAAATGCTTCCAGATTGTATGAAACTATAGCTTGTGTTTCAGGAAGCTGCAGAATTCAAAATAAGGCTTCAGTATATTTCCAAATGCTGAACTTCAATTCTTTGGTCACTCTTCCCTCACTGCTGTAAACCATACAGCTGAAGAGCTTGTTCTTCTATTACTTCTCCCAACAGATGTTAAATGAAAGTTTCAGGTTCTTTCTCATGTACAATTTGACCAAAGAGTAAACATGGTATCTTTTGTGAAGGAAATCATTAATGTTGAAGCCATTGTAAGCATTGCATAGAGTAATTATTCTTAATTGAAATACAGTTATCTATACCAGATATGTTGTGTGAATCTCACCTGATTGATGAGGGTCTGTTGTAATAGCTCAAGAGGAAATAGTTTCAAACTAAAATAGGGGAGATTTAGATTGGATATGAGAAAAAAAGTTGGGGTGTTTTTGTGTGTGTGTTTTTTTTTACACTAAGAGTAGTGAAGCACTGGGACAGGTTGCCCAGAGATGTGGTGGAAGCCCTGTCCCTGGAGACATTCAAGGTCAGGCTGGACTGGACCCTTCTGAGCAGCCTGATCTAGCTATAGAAGTCCCTGTTCATTGCAGGGGAGTTCGACCAGGCGACCTCTAAATGTCCCTTCCAACTCAAACAATTCTGTGATTCTGTTACATCACTGTGAAGCTGCTGAACTCACTGGAATTTCTGATTTACAGACCTGAAGAGAAGAAGAGAATTATGGTTTCTCTTTTCAAAGCTTGTAAATAAGACTGAACGCACCACTAGTCGTGGTTGCTAAACTAGTCATGTGGCAGCTATTAAATATTTAATATGAAGTGCTAATTTCAGTATCCAATTAATTATTTAAAGCTAAACACAGTTTTATGTGATATAAGAGGTTTGTTGTTGGCAAAGGCTAAATTGTGTAGAATATTCTTGCAAAACACACTTCTTTTTTGCAGTAATCAGCCAAAACCAGATGATTGAGTGGGGACGAAGGCAAGATTAATCTCTTAAATGAAACTAATCACTGTAAGAGCTGTTTATGAATGACTGTGTTAGACTAGCTTTGTGGTCTACTTGGTTCAGTGTGCTGTCGCTTTTACTGGCCACTGAACACATTTCTGAGAAAAGTGAAAGAAATCCATCTAGAGAATTGATGAGGGGTTATGTTTGTTTTTAGATTGCAGTTATTAAAATGAATTTATCAGAATCTCACGTGTGCTTCTTTACTTCCAAATATGACTTGCTGATTTATTTTCAGCTGTTATACAATGCTGAAGTCATAAATAAAGATCTTCCTATTTATTGAGAAAGAACCCTTGATAAAGTAGGACACAAACTTCTGTTAAATATATAATCTATCAAAGCATCAATTACAGGACACCTACATGGGAAAAAATTGAAATACTATATCTTTCTGAGTTGCCCACCTTTACATTTTTTTTTTTTTAATTTGTTTCACTGACAGCACTGTTTATTGACAAAATCAGATCACAGGGTTACATTGTATTGCTGCTGTTCTGTATTTCTACTAACAACTCTTTCAGGTGGGTAGCCATCTAGTTTCTAACTGGTATACTGATACCGCTTTATACACGTTATAAAGGAAAATATTTTTTTAAATTTATCTTTATGCTTAGTAGTATGTACTTTTCCTATTCTAAAAGGCACATGGGGATCTCTTTAACCAAAAAAAAAGGAAATAGAGTAAAAGTAGGATTTTGTAAGGAACAGAAGACATTTATAGTCTGACTTAGAGTTCATGTAAACAAATCAGATTTGGGATGTTTGAGACTTACGGGAGAGCCTGCATTCTTTTAAAATATATTATACAGTCTAAAGCTTCTTAAACTCATTCTTTACTGGCATAGTGATACACAAATATAAATTTTAAATTGAGGAAGTGTTGTTGCAATCATATATTTTTTTAACCCATCATTGAGGGGTTTATGCTCATTTTCCTATTGTATCGTAAGTAATGATGATGGGTAGGTCTACATGGAAACTATTTGCAAAACATCTTTTAATGTATAATATTAAAACGCTATTTTGCAAATTTGTGGTTATCTTAAAAAAAAAAAACAAAAAACAAAAAAAACACTACCTCAGAACCAAATAATGGAGCTTGCACTTGTGATATGAATGTTGAGTTTTCCTATTGGAATTATTTTGAAATATTTTTTTATACAAAGTATACACTTGCTGAACTATCTGAAAAGTTAATAAGTGCATTCAATTGGAGTTTTTCTATCTGAAAAATTTTTGTTCTCTCACTGCCTGGGAAAGCAGCCTAGTACCTAAGCTGTAAAGTGTACTGGGATTCTATAGCTCTTTCTTTGTTTTTCTCTGTGTATTTCAGAATGAAAACTTTCCAACAGAAAGTTTCACCTGTGGATTATGGAAACTTATTTTAAATTCCTTTTTTCAATCAGACTGATAGCGATTTGGAATTTGTGTGTACCATTTCCCACATGGATACTGTGAATGCTGGTATCTAAACAGGAGAAGAGAAGGGCTGGGGGGAATCAAAACCACAAAATACTTTGCAGACACTCCAGTGAACAAGATTTGGTACCTGGGGTGGTGCACAGTCTCTGATAGTACAGGGTCCCACACTGCAGCACTGCGTGAAAGATCTTCCGTGGGCCTGACTCCCTGCTTCTGTGTGGTGCTTAACTTGTAAAAGTGGGTGAATCGCCTTCTGACCACTCACCTTTCCCTGCTTGCTTTGGTGGCTAGCTCTCTCCATCTTTCAGCTCTGGAAGGCAGACAGGCATGCTGGCAGTGAGCAGCACAGGTAGCTTTCCCGATTTTTTTGTTTTATTTTGTTAATGTTGTCTTCAATTAATTTTCCAAGTAATTGTATCTGTGGGTTTTAATATTCTTAAATTTAACCTTATACCCTTTACAACTTTAAGTTGTAACAAATTCCGAAGTTCAGCAGCAGTAATTGAGAGATTGTGCAAATTTAACTGAAACCTGGGATGTTTGCAACCTTCCTTTCATGACTGTTTCCTAAGCTTGAAAAAGAGCATGTGTGGTCTCCACAATATTCCTTTATAAATAATTTATGCCATTACAGAAATATAACCAAAGTAATAATATTATTACACTAATTAACAAATGCATATTGCTAGTTATCTGTGATCTCCTTTTTTTCTGAAAGTACTTGGAGACAGTTGAGATTTGAAGGTTGAATTCAATATAATGTGCTTAAGAACAGCTTAGAAGAGGGTTGAGTTGGATTATGAAGTGTTTGATCTTTCCTTATGGTTACAGAAGCATATGTTTGTGTTTCTAAGCATTGGTGATGCACGCTGCTGCTACTGGGTGATGGGGAGTTTGCTCTCTAATAATCACAGTAGAATTCTTAATTATATTTTGTAAGGGAGTTGTTGAAATCTGTAAACACGAACTGTTTTCAAGTCTCAATAGCCTTTTCCAACGCTGCATTTGAACAGTATGACAAAGCACACTTGAAAGTGGTGCTTGCCTACTGTTCAGTGTTGTGCGTTGTGCTTTCACTTGACTTGTTTATTCTGGGGGATGGAAGTCCTGAGAGCAAGGAATTATTCAGTGAGCTGTGTTGCATCCAAACACGTTCACTAAAGTGGTTTTCATTGTAGGCTGCAGGGCTTTGGATTGTTTTTGTTTCATTTTTGAGAACGCAGGTTGCTGCTTGATCTGGAGATCTGTCAGTGTTTTTATCTGAAGATTTTCTGTGAGGGGATGGGGCAAGTCTTTTGAAACTTTCACATGCTGTGGCAACAGTCATTGCTTAGCAGTATGAAAGGAAAGAGCTTTCTGAAAAAAAAGTTTAGTTTCATATGTCTAACTGAACATATCTGAGGGATGGTAGCACTTAACCCACTTTTCATATAGCAATTATCCATGTGGTGCTTGCGACACCTGCACTGATTATGAAAATGGAAGTTTTTCACATCTTTGTGCTCTCTGCCTTTTCAACTCCTTTCTTTTTTGCTTTCTTTCCTACTTTTTATTTTTTTTTTTTCCCCACCTCTTCCTTAAGCTTTAGCATTTCTCCCAGAGGTCGCCTGCCAGCTGCCTGGCCACTTTTGAGGATGGGGCATCTGTCAGAGGCACAGGTCAAGCTGGCAGGTGTTCCCACTGTAAATTGAATGTCAGGGGAGCAAAGAAGAAAAGCTTTTCTTTTTTGCCTTATCCTCACAAGTGGTCTCTTCAAGAGCAGGGACATGAAAAGGTTTTGGCTCCTTCTGTTCTAAACTGCAGGAGAGGGCACACTGTACAGCCAGGCTCAGAAGTGAGTTAGGTGTGATTTCCTGTCCCTGCAACTCCTTGCAGCAATCCCCTTCTCTCCCAGAGAAGGTGTGGATACAGCAACAGCCACCCACATGGGGAGTGGCACTGGCAGAATCCCAGCTTGTGGCTCTCATAGGAAGCAGGCAACTTGTGAAGTGAGACGTGCTGCCCAGTGGGGATGGGTCCTACATAACTAGCCAGCTTTGTTACCTTTGAAGTTGTGAACTAATTAAGCCTTTCTTCTGAGTGCCAGCTGCGTGTTGCTAGCTATGAAATGCAGCATGCTTCAGGCTTACTGCTTCTGCCTGCACTTGAGGCTTCATCTGCTGTTATCACCAGTTTGTACTGTCAGTGTATCTTGTTATTATTTAACAGTCTAAGTTATCCTATTCTGTCATCCTGGGTGATTGAGTTGACTAAGTGCTGCCTTTTCTGGAGATTTGTGCCAGGATTTACTCTTAGCGGTACAGCATCCCCTATTGGGTGCTGTGGATTCATCAGCTTAGGTGTTGCACAAACACATCTAAGGCATCACTGGTGCTAACAGGAGATCCATCACTGGCTTCTACCAAACTTGGGATTTTCTATGTAGTTCTAGAGATAAGGCTTTGTGCTTGTTCTTCTTATCTTTGTACTTAGCTTATATATGACCTGTGTTTAACCTAGGATTGCTCAATATAAAGTTTTATGTATAAACTCTGTGGTTTCCTATGTCTCAATTTGGCTACCTAATCAAGAAAAGGATTTTTAAACAATTCTTTTCTAGGCATAAAAAACAAATGCGCTTAACATAACTACAAGTGTGAAATAAGCAACCCTCTGCTGAAAGTTCACATGCCAAACATGGTTAATCCACTGTATGTGTGACCTGAAAAGTTTAGACACATGGATATTTTTCCCCTCTGTCAGCTTCTTAGCCTTTTCATGACTGCTACAATTGTAAGTAGCCCAGTAATACTATATGCTTGATCAATGTATGAGATCTGTGATGGTATTTTGCAGTTAGGGTTGCTGCATAACATAGCATGCCTCTAAGTGAAATGAAAGGAATGCCATAAGCTTTTCAGCTGTGGCATACGGCGTCAGCAGTGATATGCCTTCAGGAAAAACAGAGGAGTGGCAATGTTTCTGTAGCCCAGGAAGCATGTTGCATTTCAGTAAATATTATCATCTCATTTATTATTTAAGTAGCTCACGCATTCCTAGAGTTCACCATAGAAGGGACATGAGTCTGTACTTGCCTCCCAACTGTGTCTGCTGCAGCCCGTGGAGTTACCCTGATTCTAACAGAAAGGAGAGAGGAAGATCCATGATGTCCTGGACTGTAGGGAAAATAGTAAAGAATACACACTTTCAGAAAGGGATACAGTTCTTGGGAATTGCATAGGGGATACGTGGCTGTCATGTTCCTGGGATTTATTACCTTGTCTCCAAACACCAGTTAAAAAAACATGAAGTGATGGCCATCTCTGCACCACTGAAGTCATTTGAGGTCTGATCCTGCGCAGAAAATGTCACATAAGTGGCAGAACTCTTACTCATTTGCAAGTCGGTTGACACCCATCATAGGTCCAGTTTTGTGACATGATATATCACTTCTTACATTCCTGCAGAATGTAAAGTATTACCCATTTACATCAAGACTGGGAAACAAGCACAGTACATACAGTGACATAGACTAAGTGCAAGCATGTCCTCCACAGCTTTGTTGAGGAGAGAATGCAGTGTGGCCAAAGTGAGTATAATCAGCTCATTTGTATGCACATCTAAAATCACTGAAGAGTAGCTTACAGATAAGGATTCATACAGAGAACTGTGGCAACTGCCTAATTACCTATAGGTAAGGTTTTAATTGCACGCTGTAGCCAATAAAGTCTGTTTGGTCTATAGGAAGAATCAAAGGAGTAGAATTACGTGCATGAGGCAGTTTAACGCTTGAAGTAGCATTTGTAAATACAAGCTACTAAAAAGCAAATTGTGCTGGAAAATTGTCTCAAGCCATAAAATATTAATAGATCATAAAGTTGTTGTAGGAGGCACTGATAACAGCGTGTATCTAAACGTGTATCCTTTAACTTCCATCTGCTGTTTGTGTACATCTGTGACAATATCTAACTTCTTCCTGAAGAATCAGAACACTTGTGTTTTGCTGAGAGTGAATGCACAAAGACCAACCAATACTTCAACAATAAGGAAATTTGTATTAATGCAATTGTGGCGTTGATGTTTAAAGTTTTTCAAAGCTACTAGAAATGTCCGTTTCCTGTGAGAATAGATAGACAATCATGTTTCTTAAGGTACTGTGACGATCTCAGACCAAGTGTTTCAAAGCCATAATGTTTTGGGACATGGCCAGCACTGTGTGTAGTGCTATTAACTCTCTATTGAAGAGTTTACTGTGCTTGTGAAGTAAAAGAATACCATACAGATGTGGAAATTAGAGGATGGCTTGAATTTTAAGGAAAATAAACATCATCACAGGAATTTCAACTGTATCCCATTGTATAAGAGATATGCAGAGGGGTGCTTATAATACCATGCTTGATATTCTTTCATAGCCTTGAAACTTTGATCCTTTTTTAACAGAATGGAAAAGACCAATTTTATTTCCTCAACTAGCTGATAAACTCATTTTCCTAAATCTTCAGAAAATTCATGATCTTTTACAAGCAGTACTACACTATTTGAGGAATTATATGTTAGCTTTAAAAATAATACATGAATTCTCAACTAATTTGCAAATTTCAACATCTCCTGTGTACAGAAATGACTGATTTGTACTTGGCTTCTTATCTATCAGTCTACTTAGATGGTGTAGGAGAACTGTTAGGTCACAGCTTCAGCTAGTGAGTGAGCACCTGGTAAAGGGTTGTGGCTGGCCCAGGGAGTACAGGCAAATTGTTTGCACCTGTGCTCCCCATGTGACCAGAAGAGGTGGACCCAGGGCATAGCTACCCTGAGTTCATATAAGGGCCAGCCACTGAAAAGAGAACATCTCTTGTACCTAAGCTGCTTCCTGAGAAGGAGTGCTGTATGGCTGGAGATCCGCTTCACCAGTTGGGTAAGTTAAAACTTGTGTGAAACCTTCGTGTATGTCTGTTGTTAAAGCCTGTCTGAAGAACGTGTCTGAAGCAATTTCGTTTCTTCATTTGCAAAACAAATAGAAATTTTTAAAAAAAATACATTAATTAAAGACTGTTGCCTTTAACTCCACTTAGTTTGTGAAAAGGAAATCAGACAAGAAGAGACTTTAAAGAGACTTCCATATCAATTTACCAGTTTTGATGCTGTGTAATTTAAAAGTCCTTTCCTATATCACAAGCCAAAATAAGTCTCAACTGAAATATGAAGTTTGTTAAGTCAAAGCTCTCTTTTTTTAGTTTCCCTACCAGTCTTTTACTTTTTTACCAGTTTGTTGTTGTTGTTTCCTGTGTGCATAGTCAACAATTGTCTCTGTAAAACTTGAGTTGGATCACAAACAATCTGTTGTGGAAACATAAGCAAAGCTGGATGATATCTTTATTGCTTCAATACTTAATGTGCTAGAGCTGCACTAGAATACTAACCAACAGGGAGAAATAAGCACTATATGTGCTATACTGTTGTATATTTTCTAAAGCTGAAGTCTGACAGCTGTATGTTAAAATAAAGGAAACTTTTTTTCCCAGAAAGTAACAAATTTTCTTATCACAGGTACACTTAGTGTTTCTCTGGTGAGAGGTAAATGTCACAGTTGGGCAAGGAATTGAATCTAGGGCGCATTTGCACCTTCAGAAGACTAGGTTTTTCTCTATATTTTTTTGACTTGCAATTTCTACTCTTTTTTTTAGTATAGATTAATTAAATTTTTCACACACTTTTGTTGTGATGGGGTCCTTTGGTGGTGTTAAATGCTCAATTAAAAAGAGCAAAAGTTGAAAAACTATTCTAATGTAAGTAACGAACCCAGGAATCAAAGAAGCATGAATTCCAGAATTACTATCTTCTGAAATGCTGGAATATGTACACATATAGAAAATATTCTGTTAAAGGGGAGAAGATTTTTTCTTCCATTGTTCTTCACTTTCGTGTTCTTTTTTGTTTTAAATAATTAAGGGATGGATGAAAATTAAGGAGGAAATGCCTGCTTGACCTACAGGTGTTAGAAGCTACTTCTATTTGTTTAAATGTTGTATGCTCTGATGTGGTGACTATTAGCTAATGTGTTTATTTTCTTCTCAGAGATATTTTGTGTTCTTTCAAATGAATTCCTCTTAGAGGGTGAATTTATAGTAAGTAAAAAGTGTGATCAAACCACAGTATCATAGATGATGTCTGCCTCTAAATAGCATACTACAGGTACCCATTTCATTATATATTTTGAATTTTTGTGTGCTGTAGAACTACTAGCAGAAATTTCTTACTTATCAATGTTGTCATACTTTCTTCATCCTGGATAGTTACCAGGTAGTAATAATGGAAATGTACTCCTCGATTTCTAATGTTTTAAATGTTTGAGAACTTCATATTAGTGTTCAGTATCCCGTGTTGGAAGGGAAGGTAAGAGTTGAAAGTAGCCTGCGGTACTCTTCCAAGCTCAAATAGGACCAGTTGCTAAATGTCAGAGCAGGCCCAACGCATGGAAGAATAGATGGATAATACAGTGTGGGCTGAGAGATGCTGGAACTTGACTGGAAATTGGAGGGCTGGCTGTAAGGAACCAGCTTCTCCTTCCACTGAAGCTACCAAAAGTGGGAAATTAATATTTAGCGTTTCTGGAAGACAGGAGCTTAACTTCATGTCTGAAGTATCTGCTTTAGATCTCTATGCAAGTGTCACTGATGTTCTGGTATTCTTACTGAGAGAAGAATTTTGATCATTATTATGCATTCTGCAGTTTCGAGATTGTCAGTATTTCAAGGCAGAAATCATCCTTCTCTGCATGTCACTAAACTGATGATGATTACTGGCAGAAAAGATTGACACATCAGCCTTGAAGATCTTTTTTTATACATTGCCCAATTGGCTAAATAAATTCCTCATTTGCAATGGATTAAAAACTTGAAATGAAATCAAGTTTTCCTCCCAGATTTATTTGTTAACTAAAATATTTTTACTTGATTTTTAACTTTTTAAAAATACTTTTGGTCAGACATTGTAAATTTTTAAAAATATTCTTGTTGCTTGAAAAATAAACTTCAGAAGAAATAAATTCTAAAAAGTAAAAAGACAGTGATATTTTTCCAACCTGACCAATTGTATTTGAACTCTGTATGTAATTCAATGCCTGAGAATCCACAGGACATTACACTTTTCTTACTAATTAGACAATTAGAGATGCCATAGTGAATACTAAGGGAATTGCCAGGGTAGTTTGTGTACTGACATCACTGCTTCCATATTGTTGTGCTGCAACAAATTTGTTCTAGGAATGTTACCTCTCATCCACCTACCATTAGTTGTAGGTCGAATGTAAGTTTTCTCTAACTTGACAGTTCCTGTTCTCCTTTTGAAGGAGAATGCTTCTTTTCATTCTGTGCTCAGGCTCTTGTTCTGGAACTTGAAAGTGTCAAATTAATCTGCTGTGGTCTTCCTTCAACTTTAACTTCCATGCTAATCTGTTCTGTGTGGCTGTCAAGTGGTTTGGAGCACTTACTGATCCTTGCTGCAACAGAGTAGTGACACTTCAGCAGCAATCAACTGCTTTTGAATGTTTTTTGATGTGTTGCTAGCGTTAATGCTATTCAGGCTAGCATTTAGCCAGCTATGTTTTGTGTTCACCCATTGTTCTATATGTACTGTCTTCAGATGCGGGGATGCTTACAATCTAATTGATGTAGAACCTAAGAAACAGACCTCCAGTTTTTTCAAGTAGATTTCTGTATTTTACTGTGGTGTTCAAGAGCAGAGAAGTAAACAAACCCTAGCACTGCAGTTTGTTCTGTACTGAAATATGAGAGGAAATGCTGCTGGAATCTTCTGTGTGAAGCCAAGACTAGAAAAGTTTATGGTTCATGGACATGTTCAATCATGAATGGGTGTATGAGTGTGGGAGGGCAGATATGACTGTATACACATCTTTTTGAGAGTATAGATAATGAAAGCCATATGGCTATGCCAGTCCTTGATCACTGATGAATTGAAGGTCTGTAATGAGTGAGACTTGGAGTATATCTTGATACTTGTAAGAAGCAGAACATGCAAGAGCTTGTTTTGCACTGGCTGGTCAGAGATTTTTATTGAACTGCCCTGAAACAACCAGGAAAGATTTTAGGTTGGCCTGATGATGAGGGTGCAAGTGCACACATAATGACAGTGAGAATATATGTGGCAGAGGGAGCAGTGGGATGGTTGTCATACTTATTTGTTGGTGTCAGTCCTTTTCAGAGAAACATGTCAAACTTTAAGCTTTTTTTTTTGGAAGCTCAATTATGATTTAATTGTCAAACTGTGAAAATAAATGAATAAAATGTGATGTGTAGATATAGTACACACTCTGAAAACAGTTGGAGATGGTCAAACTTTATTGCAGTATATCCAATATATTGAAGTTCTTATGGAGAGCCTAGCAAGTCCTCTGGTATTTGAGGCCAAAATGTCATACTTTTGAGTGGGATTGTTTGTTCAAAGGCATTCAGGAAGATAGTGAAATCACAAACAGCCAGGTGTAGATATTGTCTATTCTCAGGAACTTCTTATGTAAGAGACCTATGACTACATTTTTAAGAAGGCATACATAAAATGCTATTTCAAAAGTTGTTTGTAAGCGGCAGATCTCAGGAAAGCATTCACACAAATCAGGTGCTCGATGCAGCTATTTTTACAAGGCTTGTGTAGATGCGTTGAGTTACTCTTATTATTCAATCTGTTGTCTCTCCAGATGTACAAGACATATCTCTTGTCTTATGCCTGTGGCCAGAAGCAGTCTCATATGTGATTTTGCAGACAAGAGAGACTTCTGGCATCTTCTGCAATGACCACTCAGAAATGCTTTGCAGCTGGAGTTGACAGCAGACAGCAAAGAGGCAGCTCTGGTAGCCCTAATAAATAGCAGCAATTTGAAGACAGCTTTTTTTTCCTTTTTTTTTTTCCCCTGAGGAAATTGCTGTGGGGTCAATAGGTAAGGGAGAGAAAATAGGGTCTGCTGCATGACAGCAGAGCCACAGGGTAGACTGTAAGTTGAAGAATTTTCTTGAAGCCAAAGTCAGACATATGCCAGAGTGAGGAGGGAAGAGGGCCAGACATTGTTGAGGTGAGCAGAAGAAAAGGGAGACAAAGAAACAAAGAGCCTTTGAGGTCTTAGGTTGGGTACTCTGGAAGAATAAAAGCGTGGGAGGAGGAAGAGAGAGCTTATCCCTTCTGTGTTTGCTATTCCAGTTCAAATTTTTAATCAATACATAACCAGCAAGAACATCAGATGTATTCAGGATGTGATAAAGCAGATGCATCTTAATAATAATAGTAAGCTAATACGGGATTGTTTTTATATTTCTGTTGTGCTGAGAAACTGAAAAAAAAGAAACAGGGAATTGCTTGTCAAAGGAAAATCTCAGTTTTGTATTTTTCAATCTGTTGCGATCAGGTGTGTATCCTGTACTGGTGTGTGACAGACTGTCAGAGAATGAGTACTTTAAGTGCTACCTAATTTATTGTGACATCCATGTGTTTGGAGTGATTAGGTTTTTGACGGTATTTTTCCCCTCTTCAATTAGTGCCACAAGAATTAAGGGCTTTGCATGAAGCAATGAACAAAAATAGTAGCTGGAAGAATGTGGGGAGATATTTCTAATCTCGTTGGTTTACTTGAGCTATCTTAGGTCAAGTTCACATCTGTAAGTGCAATACATACAGTAAGCTGTAAGTGAGCTCTGCCCCTGTGTCGAGGAAGCAGATGCCTACTAGGATGTGCTAGAAGCAGAGTGAAGAAGGGCTACCCCTTGACAGGGCTTGTTGTTCTGTTGACAGTGGGGAGCCCACACAGTGTGGACCCCCATCCCTTCTAAGAGCATGGAGCTGGATGAGGGTTTGGGAAGGTCCTGCCTCCTATTACCTAGCAAAAAAGCTGTGCTGAAGGGATGGGCAACTGAGAGGCTCTCTATCCCATAGCCTGGATAAAGAATTCCCTTTATGCTCCTTACAACTCAAATGCTTCTTTTCCTCTGCTAGGAAGAATCCTACAGGCACTGAGTGCAGGGAAGGTGCTTAACAAGTAATAAAGAATAACAATAACAACTGATGAGGTCTGGGCACATCAGTAAAGGGGGAATACTTTGTAAATATTTAAAATCTTAAATATATTGCAAGTAAGTCCCTGTATACTGTGTTGTTAATTACCTAGACAACAGAAACTGTGCAATCATCTTCAATCACAGGCTTCTATTTAATAACCTTACTGTAATGTATTGCTATTAAACATTTTCTAGCAGTTTACACAAATCTCCAGCTTCTTCTTCCATGACAGCATTGCAAGTCAGGCTATAAAATTCAAGGGTATAGCTACTTAGCCCTATCAGAGCAACGGGATGGAAATATCTAGTGACAGTGCTAGGAATGAAGCCTCTTGGCAGAGCTCTGGGATCGTTTTGTGGCACTGGGTAGCCACAACTGTGCGGTGTGGCTTTGTGAGCTAATTACCAGAACTCTTGGGGAGACCTCTGAAATCCAGCAGAAGTGCTTGCTGGATCACAAGTGTTTTCAATCACAACATTGAAAACAATTTCAGTGACAGGAACTAGATCTTCTTAATTGCTTATCCACAGTTAAGCCCACCCTGTTTCTGCTATCCTGTACTGTTCTCCTCTGGGCAGAGAAACCTCGTCACAGGAATCAAGTTGCTCCCATGGGCATCAAAAAGCAGAGTAAAATTCATCTTAATGAAGTTGCTTCTGAAATTCATTTTTTTGTTTTTGAGTTGGTTAAAGTCATTTATTAGATGAATCTGCAATGCAACATCCACTTGTGAGACTGTGAGCAGAGAGCTCTTGCATGCGAGGTGCTAATAGTCACAAAAAGTAAGGTAGCAAGCGGGAATGGTGGCACTGTGAGGATGCTATTGCCCAGGAAGAAGCTGGGGGTTCTTTATTACTTCCTTCTACACTTGTACATTGGTGAGAAACAGGTAGAAAATAGCTTCTGTTCTCTAGGGAGAACTTGCATCTACAGCCTGAATGTGGGATGCTTAGAGGGAAATATCTCTGAGCACGCCCTGGTTCCTTCTTTTTAAAGACAGAAAATGAGAAAACTAAGATAAAGACTGTACGTGCTTGCTAAATATAGGCATGAATAAACCTTGTATAAAGCTTTCTTTGAGGTGAGGGGAAATGTTTTGAAAGGTTTTTTGTTTGTTTTTGTTACACTTCTGAGAGAGAATAAAAATGTCAAGAGAACGCGCAAGAAGAACAAAATAAGGAAAAAGATTGCTAGAAATAGCAACAATTAAGTAAAATAATCTCCAACCTGAGAAATGTTTCCTGTGACAGTTGTGTGACTCATGGTTTTCTTTCCTGTGCTCATATTTTGTTGTTTAATGACAGAGTTTTTTAGTGTAATCATGCACATGGTTTTAAAGATAGATAATTATTTTTTATTTTTAAACAAAATATTCTACCAAGAATGCGTTAATGCTAGCAGCGACTGACATTGAAGCTAAAAAACATCATCTTAATAAAGGCAAAGAAGGATAGAATATACATAAATTAGGGAGGTCATATCTATTTTGTGCCAGGATTTGTTTAACATTTTGATTGCAGTGTGTCTGTTCCCTAACACTACCCTTGAGGAAATTTTAATACAACTTCATTCGGTAATATTTGTTATAAAGACTTGAAGGAAAAGTTTTTAATTAAAGGTGGTCATCAATACTTAGAAGGTATTACTTTAATGGTAGCAGATTTACTTTTATTCTCTAAAGCTTTTTGCTGGTGACCTCTGCGTTATTTCATCTCAAGATGTCAGCAGCTCCTAGAATCATGGTATCACTAGGTTGGAAAGGACCTACAAGACCAGCTAGTACAACTGTCCATCATAACCTTTTCTAAATAACAATCCTTATATCTATGCTTCTTAATTTGGAAGGTCATTTCAGCTTGTTCAAAAACGAAGCTGAGGAGCATTGGTACCGGGTGGCCATGGGTCCCTGCCAGACTACCACAGGGGAACCCCAAGCCAATGTCAGTCACCTGGCTTTGACCCCATAGGGCACTGCCCTGCCTGTGGAAGGGGCAAAGGCTCTCAGTATAGCACGATATCCATGTGCAACGCCAGATGTTTTGCCTATAGATGGATAAACATTTATACAAAGCTTCAGGCTGCAATCTGTTCAGAGGGCATGCACATCTGTGCAGATGTGAAGACTAGTCAGCCTACACATCTGCGTGATAAAACTACACTCTTCCTCGGTCCCTTTTCCAGAGAATGGCAAATGTTTAATTTTAGTTTTGTGAAACCGGATGTGATTAAAATACCCCCATAGATTTGGGAAGGAGAACAATGATTAGGAACTGTTACTGCCTCACCCTTGGTCACTGATCAAACTCAACTCCACTGAAAGCTTCTTGTGTTTCTTGAAGTAGAGTTGTGGTAAGTTTACCATTCCACTTATGTTATTTTTCTCTAAACACCTGTACAGACAAGTCGTGTGTAACATGGAATGGGTTCTGTAAGAGATAAGCAGATTTGAAAGTAAGGAAGCTTCTCTGGGGGGGGGTCAAAAGAATCTTGAGATTTTAACTTTTTTTTTTTTAAGGATATTTTTCATGTTTCAGTTTCTGCTTTTTGTGGGGAGCTGGTGGTAGTACAGGTTGTCCGTAACTAAGAACAGTGGCAACTGAATTATGATAAAATTAGTTCCCTAAAATGTTACCAAAATTCATAAATCTTCTATGCTAGCATTGAAAGTTTAGGGTTTGATTACTGGCAGTGTTTAATGGATGAATGTGCAGCTTCTGTATATGTAAACTCCCTGGCATGCTGATGCACATAAATATAGAATGCTTTGCTACTTAATATAAAAACAAAATCTAGCATTATGTAGGTTTTTATGACATCTCTCTTAGTATGTAACAGGTGTTCTGATTTCAGAGAAATACGGAAGTAGGTTTGATTGTACATCCTTGCTAAAACATAAATACACTATGATACTTAAATTCCTGGCTGGGAAGCATAAGGAAATGTGTACAGTGCTACTGTGTTTCTTTTTAACAGTGAAGATCTGTCCTTGTAGTTGTCACTCATAGAAAGTTATGATGACCACATTGGCTCCTTGGATCTCATTCTTCTCAAGCCTGTTTGCAGCTGGAAAGAGAAGAATGCTGAGATGTGTGGAACAGCGAAGCTTGAACGGTCTTGTGGGATGTCATAATTCCTTCTTAAATAAATTAATACTGATTAAAAGATCTTGGATAAGGAACTGTATATTAAAGTGGTTTGATATCGGAATCATTTTGGAAGGAATCTTTTGTCTTAAGCCTTTGTGTAACTACACAAAGAGGTTATACTTGAGAGCAACCTTTGTATAGTCAAGGAAAGACAAGATTGAATGTCTGAATGCTGAGGAAAACTTTTGGAGACTGTCTGCTGTTTTATGAAGGCTGTGACAGTTTCTGCATTTCTCTTCAGCCTTCTTTCTTGCAAAGGTTAACATAGAAACACCAGAATCTGTGTGTTATCAATACATAAGGCAAGTGTCAGTGACTTCCTGCAATTACTCTTCTGCTCAAATTAGAACACCGTTCATGAGCAAAGATTTTCTTTATGTACCATTCTTTCTAAGGAAAAAGCATCCATTGTAGATGATCAGATATTCTTCCTGATGATTGAAGGTGGTGGATGTTTTTAGCTTTAGGAAGTCTCTGCAAGGTCCAGATGCTACGAAAAAAGCCCAAACCATTGGTAGTATGGCACAGAGACTAGAAATACTTGCCTTCTCTTTGTTCTAATAAATGTCCTTTTTCCTCTGAGTTTTTGGAAAGAGGCAAAGCAAAAGAAAGGAGATAGGCTAAATCTACTGTCCTGGGTAAGGAAAGGTTCTTTTGCTTTGTTTTTGTTTTCCCCTATTGAGTTATCCTATTTTGGAACTTGAGTGGCAAGAATTAGGTCAAGATGTTACAAAATAATTTATGTAAATACAATAAACCCTTCTAAAGTTTTGTATGTGTTCTTGAAGTGTATTTGAGTACAGAACTCTGAGAGGGTCAAAAATGATTGCCCTCTCACAGACTCTCATTCTGTCTGTTTCCATGTATTTGAGTGTATTTTAATCAGGAAAAAATGTAAGTTTTATATGCATGAAACAATGCCATAAATTCTCAAAGTTTCTAGCATAATGGATAGTTCCTGTATAAAGTAAACTTCATTTCAGATTTGCTATTGTCTGAAACTTGATCTAGAATCTGTGTTCAGCTAATATTGACTATCAGCTAATAGTGACTAAGTAGAGCTAGAAATATAGAGCAACAGCTTATTTTATGTTGGCAGCAGTTAGCTGATTATGCTGGGGCATTTTGGAAAAATAAGTAGAAGAGAAATAGAAATTTACGTGACCCAAGAATTAAGTCCACATTTCCCTTAGGTACGTATCTTGAATGCTATTGAAAATGTTTACTATTGTATGTAATGAGCTTTGGACAGGTTTGGATCTCTTATTGCATTTTGGAAAACATGCTGTATGGAATTATTTGTAATAGTAAAACACTAAGGTTTGTGTTTCTACATGTTCCTGAGCAGACTGGCTCATCTCTAGGTTTCTACAATATTTGACTTCAGCTTAAATTTTGTGGGAAGGGAAAGACAGATGATTGTAGGGAACCTGGAAGATGTTGTTATAGATCTCAAAAGAAAGCATTTTGTAGCAATAGCACAGAGAGCCTGATGGCTAAGTGCCTTCAGTGTGGGGACAAGGGTGCGAAGATTCCTTAGTAGTGTTTGTACTTAACATTCGTATAGACTTAGTTGCCTACATGTGCATGCAAGAGTTCCCTTACCTAAAAGGAGATTTTTTCCTGACTATAAACTGAGAGGAGGAGGAAGTTGAGATGCTGAGGAAGAAAAAAGAGAAAGAATAGACTGTGCCCTTATTTTTATATATGCATATATATTTTTTTCTAGTAGAATGAGGATTGAGTCATGTTTTACGAAATGCTGAAAAACTGCTTGAAACTATATTTTCATTTAAGCTAGGCAAAAGTTAAGAAAGTCAGTGGACCAGACAGCTTAGAGTCGTGTTTGTCTTCATGTTTTGTTTTTAGCATTTCAAAATAACATGCGTCAGATATTGAAAAACATTATGCCTTAGGGTCATTCTCAGAATCTTGTTTCGTTTAGCATCTAAAAGGCTGCAAATGGCCATCAAGGAGGCCACAAGGTTCTTGTGAAAGACTGAAAATTAACATATCTATCTTCACTTGTCAAGTCTGGTTTGGTTTTTTTGTTAGTTTCTTTGTTTGTTTCCAAAGTGAAGCACTCTTTAAAAATTGCATACGTCTAGAAAACACCTTAAAGCTCACTTAATAGCATGGAATTAATCTAGATAGCTTTGTTTTCATAAAGATATTTATTGCCACATGCTGAACACAGCTATAAATATCATACAACGTGAATAAAATTTGATTGCACTGGAAAATTCATTTACATATTTTTTGTAATGATTTTTCAAATATTAGCTAAATCTACTTTAAGTGCAAGGAAGCATTTATACCATCCATATACTAATGAATTATTCATTAGTCCCTTTGTTTTGAATGTGTCATCATAATTTTATTTTTAAACTTAAGTCAAAATCTCCACTAATTAACAGCAAGAATACTGTCTGTGGTACCACACATTTCTCTCCCAGTCCCAAAGTAACTTTCTCCTTGAACTGCAGAATATCTTTCTGGAGAATGGACTGTTGCAACAGGGGCATGCTTACTGGTTTCTCAATTCTGGAAGGTTTCAGTGTCTTCTGGCCATCAGGGCATCCTCAGATGATGTCTCCTTGCATGAAGCTGAAGCCAGAAGAGAGCCCAGAGTACAACTGGAAAAATCTTAATATGAAAGCTGCTCTGAAATTAATGCCTCTGTTTTGTTATGTTGGCCTACGATGTCAGAGGCAGTTATTGGTGGTATGGCAGTAAGAGTTGATCCTTCCCACCAATATTCCATTACATTTTGTTGCTGTGCAACAGATGGCAGCAGAGGGGCAGTGTGACAAATTGATATCTGGCATGAAAGTATGTATGAAGCAAAGGTGTAGAATTGAATTCCTCTGTGGAAAAAATGTCACCCATTGACATTCATCAATGCTTTCCGAATGTTTATGGAGACCAAGCAGTGGATGTGAGCACAGTGAGGCGGCGAGTGATGCATTTCAGCAGTGGTGACAATTATATGTAAGATGAGCCACGTTCCAGACAGCCATGCGTGGCTGTCACACCACAAAATGAAGAGCATCTCAGTCGGTTCATCCACGTGAATCAGCTAATGGTGGTGACTAGGTTGAAAGACAGTTTTTTGAGGCTGAGAATTTGTTCTATCCAATAGTGCTATTTTGCTCTTTGTGTCTCTTGTAGTTTCCATGGAAATAAATAGAAGCATTATTTTCAGTGCAACCTATGTAATATCTCACCTGTGGTTTATGGTCACTCAAGTATTTTGGAGCCTTGAGCTCTCATGACATGTAGGTAAACACTGGCTTAGAGTAGTGAATGGATCAGAATTCGTCTCTTCAGGGAGACTATCTATTCGCAAGATATTTGCGAGTTCTATCAAGACATCAAGATTAAAAGCTTGCCCTTCCCAGACTGGGAGCTCTATAATTCTTGCTTGTGTTGAATATGGCATAGAAAAACAGGGTTTTGTAATGCTTGGTCACTTCTTAGTTTAAGCAAGAATGCATGTGACTGCAAGATGGGGCAATGGACTTCTTAAAAACATCTACAAGCTGTGATTGCCTCAATTATAGTTGCAAGCTTACAAAGAAACCTGGCCTCAGCTTTTTTGTTCATTAAATCCATTCAAATTTTTCATTGTTTTGTTGGGTTTTTGTTTTTCTTTCTTCATATGATTGCCATGGGAGCATGATTGGTGAGATATTTAACCTTAAAACAAAACAAAAAAAAATCACAAGGTATTTCAATTTAAATGAACTACTCGGATTTCCTGGGGCACAATGTGGCAGCTTGATGCATAACTGGGAAGGAAATACTACTATTCTGACTTTATTACAAGTGATTGTTTTGTGTTTTTCTTTTTTTTTTTTAAATTTAAGGTCAGTGAAAACATACAAAGAAAGCTTGATGCTTGTCTTTTAAAAGCAGTAGTTGTCTGTTTCTGATGGGGTCCATTGAAAATACATAAATAGGATGAGGCAGCTCTACTTAAATTAATGGACAGCTTGTTCCAGCTGAGGATTTGCCCTAGCATTTTTCTTATAAAATTCTGTAAGCCTGCACAAAAACATGCTTATTTTTATACCCCAAGATAAACCTTTTTGAAAATGCCCTGTAGGCTCAAAAACAGCTTAAAAGCAATTCTGAGAGCTCATGTTATTAGCAGCTGGAACTCTGTTTTGATTGACTAGTGGCATGAAATCAAGGGCACTCCACTGAACCTGGTAGAGTTGCATCAGTAACTTCATGCCATCATCCTTCTGCAGTCCCAGCTTCGCATGTGCCCACTGAATACACATTTTCCAGATAATTTAGTACTGTCATTCCTTTGCTTTCATGGGAGCTGATTTCATTAATGACTCTAAATTACAGTGCAGACCTTTGTTTTCCATTACTTTGTACCACCTACTCAGTGCAACATGAAAGTAAGACTTTTATGTAGTGAAGAATGAACTTTTTTTTCTTAAATAAAAAAAAAAACAACACTCCTCTCATAGCACTGAGGTTTGTTAAGGAGAAATTGGGAGGACTTGGTAATTTTGACACACCAGCCTGACTTGAAAAAACAAGATTTATTTTCTACTTCAACTATCGATGTTATTCTGAGATGGTGAATCCTTATGCTCCGTTTCCTTACGATTAAAATGTAGTTAGCAAGATTTTATTTGGGGTGATTCTATGGTAAGTCAATTTGTTTCTGTAATATTTTCTTTGCATTGAGTTTCACTGTAAAACTGTAACTTTAACTGTAACTTTAAGGAGGAAAGTATGTAACAGACTATGAAGGGTAAAAGTGACAGTCATGGAGTTGTTGCTTGTAAAAATAATCTTTTAAATCTATCTTTTTTTCCACATTTTCAGCATCTCCCTCTCCCAGGCACAGTTACTCCTTTTCAATATTATGATCACTTGCCCATTTACTTTTTTTCACATAAACAAGGATTAGAGATTAAGCTTGCAATTTATACAAAGCTTGACAAACCAGCCTCCTGTCTTCTGAAAATACTTGAAGACTGTGGTAACTTTTCCCATGGCTTTCCAAGAACTTTGTATCTTGAGGCTTTTTCCCCTGTTACTTTTGTATAGTTTTAAGGAAGTGTAAACTCCGTGATTTGTGCTAGGAAGCATTGTTTTTCAAGTCCCCGCAGTTCTGAGTAGGTAAGTGTTTGTCCATGAAACCCTAGAGAGATTTACATAGAACCTCAAAGGCTCTGTGTGAGTGAAAGGATGTGCCTGCATCTAGGTACTGTGTACCTAGAAAAAGCTGCCTTTAGCAGCTCAGGTGCCTCCTCTTACGCCACAGTTTCTTCTTTGTGATTGACTGTCACAACTCAGGTCAGAGCAGCCTGAAGGCTGCTTTAATTTTTGTTCACTGAGGGAACTGAGTATGGTAACTAAGGCACCATACAGAGTAGGGAAGACAGCAGGAAAACATGTTTGAGTCACTTCCGATTTTTACTTCCAATGGGACTTCTGAGGGAGCAGCTGAGACACCTGTAGAAATGCTTGTGTTTGTTTCATAACTTCAATCTCTGCTTTTATTAGAAGTCACAAGGCAGTATTAGATTTTTACCCCAAAGTATCAGTTTTCTCATTGGATTTCAGCATGTTCAGCCCTCAAGTAAATATATAGAAAATCACAAATTCTGCTTAGATTTTAAAGAAATAATATTTGCTGAAATAATACCTAAGGCTTTTAAGTATCCTAGTAGCTCTATCTCATTCCAAGCATATACTTTGGAATTACAATTAATGTGAGTTTGTTACAGCAGAATGATCCAAACTTTTCCAAACAAGTAATACTGCTTCATTTTAAAATTCTTGCCCATTTTCTGATTCTTCTCTAAGTTCATTACAAGGGAAAATATCAAAGCATGTATATTGTTGCTTATAATTTTCTCTTGTAGAAATGTTCAGCACTTTCTTGAGCATCTTAACTTTCTTTAGTGTTCTGAAATCTCACTTTTCTTTTTTAATTGGCATAATCAGTATTGTGCTGCCTTTGGCTTAGTCCTCAAGGTGTCTAGTGAGTGCGCTCTCTCTATGTCAAAAGGTGTCCCAAGTAAATTTTCCTATCTTCACTGGTAATGGTGAATCACTGGTCTCAATAACAAATTTGATGTGAAGGTTGATATGGCCTGAAACTAGCTAAGGTGTATGAAGGTTTTTCACCACTGAACCGTGGAGTTCAGTTCTTACTGCATCTTTCTGTTCCCTCAACAATTCCAATACATTGGATTACATCTGCTATACAAGAGTAAAACGATGTACAAATGGATCACCTGCTCACGAACTAGAGGTTTCTCAAATGTGATATTTGACTGTCATCTTTTCTTCAGTTTCCTCTGTTACTGGTGCACTATTTTTTTTCTCCTTTTGTGTAGTGTCTACAGCAGAGGATTTTAAGTGGAAGGAGCTAGACACTTCCACTTTAATGTTCGTCAGTGATCACCAGACTTAACTGGAGATTCTGAGGGACTTTGCTACTAAACAGCCTTTGAAACTTAGGTAATGCATTCAGTGATGAATTGGTGACTTGCACTTAACAGATGGTACAGATGGAGAAGTTGGAATTATTGGTCTTCATTGGCTGCAGAGCCTTTTCCTAGAGATCACCTGATGCCAGCTTTACATGAGTCAGATGGGTTTTGTACTTGTTTCCTAGGTGCTGCAATATATCTCCTAGTGGCCTAGAGAAAACTGTTCTCAGTTTCAGTAAGTGTGTTGACTGAGCTGTTGTGCTCAGACAGTTCTGCTCGCAAATGAAGTGTTCCTTCAAAGAGAGGAGGGGCATGGAATGTGCAGGCCAGTAACCTCTTCTGCTAAATCTGTCGAGTACTAAAAGACATCGGTAAGCAGTCAGCACTGCTCAAGGCTCAATATGTTGCTGATGCAGTTGGCTATTTTCGTGTCTTGGTAAGTGGAAGCAGTTGCCACCATTGAACAGCCTGGAGGGTTGTTGTCCCACTATGGCTGTTCTATACTACTGCCTTTGCTTTATTCCTTGTGATCTAGGTTGCAGATTTTGTGACTGGGTAACAGCTCAAAGTAAATTTTAAGAAAACTTCAAGTGTCTCCTGTGGCCATGCTACTCCCTTATGGGGTTGGGAGGAAAAAGCTGTTTCAGACAATTGCTGCAGTGTGCAATGGGGAAGAATGGGCCTAAGGAGATGGGGGCTTCACCGATTCCTGGAGGAACTGAAATTCATGTATAAAGCTAGAGTTTAACACTGAGTGTCCGTTGATTTTATGCATTTGGTGACCCTCTGTTGCAATTAGAGAAAATGGATAACAGGGATACTCAGGCAGAGTAATGTTTTCCACAAGATTAGCAGCATTACAGTTTTTTAGACATTTAACTACTTGCAAACTATCTCTGTTCAAACTTTTGTCTGTTTGTGCTCTGTCTGGACAAAGAAGAAATCTGTCCTGTAATACTGCCATTTTTATTCTCAGGATCTTTGATTAATCTTCTTCCTTTCACAAGATGAACTTAAAGGCCAAGAGTAGTGTTTTCCTTGCATGCATGTAACACAGCATCTTTTGCTCGATTAAGCCAGTATTCCCAACTGGAACATGTAGCTGGTGTCCTAGCAAGAAATAATATATATTCTCTCAAGTTCTTATTTTGAGGATTCAAACAGGGTTCTTTATTGCGAAATTCATTTCTCCTAATAGCGTGAGTCTGTAATTAATGGTCAATGAGATGCTACTTTTGATTAGCACATTGTATTCCTTAGTCTGGACAAGCTAAATACTTGGTTTTAATGTATGTTGTATTTTTGGAAATGTTTATTAATTATTATACTTCAGTAACAGCTTGTCGTGGGTATTTGTATTCTTCTGTGTACAGTGCCAGCCATTTGTCAAGTTGATCCTTTTGTCATCAACTGGTGCAGGAATTCTGGATATGGAATCAGTCTATGTATACTCTGTTACCCAAAAATAAGCAACAGAAGCATTTGTTTGTGCAGGGATTTTGCAAAATGCCCGCTTTCTTCCTCTGCTAAACAAACATTTCCATAAACGCTCTAGATATGCAGCTTCTACCCTGTTTGAAATGCATGGTATTTTTACGCGAAAAGAAGTGACTGAAGGCATAAATCAATCTTCACTTTTAGGAGCGTGGCTGTCTTCCAGATACTCTTTGGATGTGTTTGGGATGACATCGAACAGATTATATTCTACACTCCAAATCTGTCACGTTTCTTACCAGAATTTGGCACTAGACCCAATCTGATATTCTGCCTTTTGAATGCAAGCAGGAGTCCCATTACATTCAATCTACAATCTGCTGTAACAGGAAAGGAGAGGAGAATGTATGAACAAAAAGGAATTAACCATTTGTGTTAAGGCTTCAATTCCTTTTTAGCCTGACTCTCTTTGATCAGAGCAAACTGAAGAACAACAGCTCTTGGAAATGGATGCAGGATGAGCAGCAGAACAGAGGCTGTTGTAATGTGCACAACTATAATTAACTTCAAAGGGAATGAAGCCTATGCATCAGTTGGCAGCAGGACAGGGGCTCTTTACCTTTTAGAATAAAATAACACCAAATGTGGCTTTTCTAGTCACATTTCTAATGTGCTTAGAGCCCTTTCTGTTCCTCTGTGAACTGTAATCCTTGTTCATCTCCATATTATATTTTCTTTTTAGTGTCATTGAGAATTTCCTAGGAAGCTTTGATATTTTTCATAAATCTACCACGTACACTTTTCTTTTCCTTTGCCCTCTTTATTTTTATTTCTAGCCTCAGTGCATTTTTTCCAGTTGCCTTCACCAATTGGTTGCTGATTTATCATGTAAGTATAATCAGACACAATGAAATTGATAATTGCACTACTTTTACTCTATTCTGATATGTCTCCATGATAAGTACTCAGAGCTGATTATGTTAATTCTTCACACAGTGATGTAATTACAGCTTGATAGGTCTAGAACTGTGTATACATGCGTGCATGTTGTTACTGTATTAAAATGAAATGTTGATACTGTAACGAATATTGGAAAAATAACTTTATGAAAAGTGTAGGTTTTTTAGCAACTTTAGTCAGTCTAGATATTTTCTATCTAGTGAGACCTGTAGATAATCTTTTTATTTCTACTTAATTTTAAAAGAAGTATGTTTTTTATCGTTCTGATTTATTTACTGGAAGATCATTTTTCCAAATAATTTCTTTAAAAGGTGATTGTGTCTGTGCATACATATATACAAACATGCATCTATAACTTTATGCAAGTCAACTGATTCAATTTGGAAGATTGCAGTCAAAAATTCTGAATTCCTCTAATGTTTTCATTTGATACTGTAGTGGGAAAATGTCCCAAACTCATGACTACGGCAATTCTCCACCTGACTAAGACATTTATCTCATTTGGAGCTAGGACCTCTCCTCAACATCATCTAGTGCTGGTTCTGTTGCTGCTTTCAATGTTCCTGATCTTATGCATCTTATGCTCTTCCTGATCTGTTTCTTTCTGATCTCTCAGCTTTCGGATCTTCTCTCTCTCAGGATGCTTCTGCTTTGCCTGGCTGGCCCTTATCTAGGCCTGGGGCAACTCTGCCCCAGGTACACCTCTTCCAGTCACAGGTGCAAGTGATCTACCTGTATTCCCCAGGCCAGCCACACCCCTCCATCTTGTGCTCAATCATTTGTTCAGGCTGTGATCAACTGTTTCCCTACAGATACTAATTTCCTCATGGATGTCTCTTTTAATACAGAAGTGCGTTTTTCTTCTTTGTGCTGTTTAATCCCTTTGATAACTACATGGACCGTTTTTTGAATGTTAACATATGTCTGTTCTGTTCAGCTCTCTGAATATCAGAAAGATATATTTGTTGAAGTGTCTCCAACATGTCTGTATTAGAAGCAATATCGAAAATTCTGGCTAAGAAATTCCAATCATTTCAGCAGGTAGGATGTGTAGACAACTTGAAGGATTGTGCAGTCCTCTCTAAACCTTCCATCATTTTTGACTTCTCTTTTCTCTTTTTCATTTTGCATGGCCAAACTTTGTGAGCCTTTTTGCTATAAATAAAAATGTAAATTTACAGCATGTCTGTTTAAATCTGATACTTGATCTGTTTCAATGAGTTCAAGTTCTTAAAGATCTGAAATTACCTATGTGCTTATCCCTTTGAAAATTAATTGCATAGAAAGGCCCTCAGCTTGAGGGACATGTTCTTTGATATATTTAGGCATCTTGTGAGACTATATGAGCAGGCTTGGTGTCTCTCTTCACCTTTACATAAATGGAACTCTATACGGATGTAAGAATAAACCTGTCTTTTACAGACTAATAAAAATGTGCCCTGTATTTTTCCCATATTAGCCTGAGTTGTATTGCTGTGTGTTTAATTTGAAATTAATTCTATATCACTGTGTTCAACTTTAAAGAGAGAGACTGGTCAAATTTTTGCTTTTAAAGAGCCTTATTTCTGTGAACTTACTGAGGAAAAGACAAATAGGCAGAAGAGATGTACTCTAAAAATGCAGCGAAAGGGCAAGAAAGTATCATGTCTTTGCTTGGCCTGCAGAGGACATATGTGTTCTAACTTTTTTTTTGCATGATGTTTCAACAGTCAGAGGCAAACTCAAATAGTTGAAATAGCTTTAAACCCCACTGATCTAATCCAAGAGCTGCCTGTCACCTAAACAGGTAATCCTGATTTCCTCTTCAGACTTGTCCTCCTCCTAGCTTGACCTACACAACCCTATGCTTTGATTTGCAGAATAGCTTGTTCAGCTGTTTTACCAGTCTGAATGATATCAACATTCAAAAGACCCCATATCTAGCCAGATTTCTCCAGATGAATTTCCAGAGCTACTTTCTTTCTGCCTTAATCATGGAGAATTCCCTGGGGCTTCAGAACTTATTATTGTGCAAGTGATACTGAATAAGGCCTCCTAGTTTACAGGACTAATTACTCCATACTTTAGTTTGGTTTAAGTACTCTGGCAAAATTTTGCTGCTGGATATGTTTGTATAGTTACTGTTGGAAGTGGTAGTTCTGCAAGAGGCCATCTGAAGGCAAAATTGATTTTATTAATATCTTTATATATTAAAGCTAATGTTTCTTCTTTTTTTTTTACAGTACTTTTATACTTTTCCAAGACAAAATTTGTACCCAAATATGGTGAAAAAGATAATGAGTTGAGGATAAATCACTACTATGTACTACAGTATTTGCCTGTCCGCATTTTTCGGTTTGTTTCCAAATGTTATCTGTAGCTGCAAACATGTGCTGTCATGAGACATATTTTTTTTCCTGTTACATGCTGGCTTTCCCAGTAGACTTTTACTCTAGTTTTCCCAAAAGGTTTCAACATCTTTCCCAGCATCAGTAGCAATTAAAATATCTCCCAGAAGGACAGACTTTACCTCCAGCTGTGTTCTACAAGTCACTTGAAAAGACTTAATAACTCATGCAGAAAGTGGCTTATATTCCAGGGGATCAACTTAAATGACTTCATTTCTTACTCTAACTCTGAGTTCAAAGAGGATTCATAAGGCGCCCATACCACAAACTTTGTCTTTAATTCAGAGGTTAAAATGACATCAAATGAGATTGAAAAGCCTCTCTGCTCTCTTCACCAGCAGTGCTGGGAGCTTTCAGCTCAGTGGAGCTGTGACACCCAACAAACTTCTTAGAGGCCACTTGTTCAGCAGTTCTTCTAACCATCTGCAAGAGCAGCCCACAGAGCAGTGCTGCTGGTGGCTGAGGAAGTCCCATCATAACAAATTATATATGAGAGATGTACCTGCTACTGCTGCATGTGATACTCTTTGAATTCAATTAAAGCACTTGTGAGGGATTCCATACTCTACCTCTTGCAAATTCCCCTTTCATAAATTCTTAATTGAAAATAGCTTAATGTTCCATGGAGCTTAGAACCATGATTCCCATTGAAGCTGTGAGCTTATAGCATTAAGTTCTGACAATGCTCTGTGGATCAGGTACCCAAATCTGATTTCCATTCTGTGCTTTTTGCCTTTGAACAGGCATGTTAGGGTGAGAAAAACATTGTTTTCAGTTATTTTGCAACTTTGCAGTCTTTTTAAGTAGTCTTTGCGTTGCTTACTCTCGTGATAAGTAAATGTCCTTTTTGTGTCCATTTCCACTGTAAATGAAAGAAAGATCATTCAAAAAAAATACTGTAAAATACTCTTGTTGGACCAACCACTGAGAAAGCGTCCCTATGGCACTTCTTCATCAGAAAAGTGCTGTAAACTGAAGAAGCTAGGGATCTTTGTGTTTACTGTTTTCAAGAATGGGATATCTTCTTATTTTGCTTTCTTTACCTCTTAAAAACAAAAAACAAAAAAAACCTGTAAACTCCAATCCATTTCCTTACCCTTGTGTATTGTCACTCTCAGCCTTCTCTTCAGATGTCAATGACAGATCGATCTTAGTAACTTTTTTCTTTTTTAAAAAAAAAAAAAAAAAAAGCAAATGGATTTATTTTATTTTCCTCCAGGATTTGAAGGAGACTGTTTACTGGTCATTATTTCCTCTTTTTTATTGTAGCCTGCTAGTCCTTACTGTGTTTGATACAAATCTCTTACAACAAAGCAATGAGGAAAAAAAAAGTGGTTACATGGTTAGATACTTAGTCATAATGATTTTGCAGTTGTGAATTAGTTTAGATAAGAATTCTTGATGAGGAAAACAAAGTGTTACGGATTGCCTAGTGCCAGCTTCAGAATGAAAGGGGAAAGAAAAACATAATTTGGACTTTCCCTTGTTTATTTTTCTCCTGTCTCTGTCTGTCAAATCTGTTGCTGTTGGACAGTGGATGAAATATAAGCAATGCCAGTGATGTGTCGGTAGTTGATGAAGTAAAGTGCTATTTTGCTGTTCAAGGGCCATTCAACTCCACATTGTTTCTCTGGTCAGTTGCTTCTGTCATTCAAATTATTATTACAGTAAATGTTAAAACAATGCCACCCGATACTTCAACTCTCCTGGTATATTTAATTTGATTTATAGTACTTTGTTGCCAGAATGCTTTGAGGGACAATTACAGTCACTTTCAGCAATTTAAGCAAAGTAAGATTTATTAAATATATCAATGAATTTATCTCCCCCTCTAATTTCCAAACCACTTCCAGATATTTGAGTGATGCTCTGGCAATTTGTTTTGAATTTCATTTGTTTTGTTCTCATGCCTGATGACAGTGCAGCTCCACTACCTGCTCAAGACCAAAACCAAGGATTTGGCTATGTTTTTTTCATGCCCGTTTTGGCACAACATGGGACAAGCAAAGCAGTGGGACAAAAGAGGCAGTCTTTGAGCATCTGCTGTTTTCTACAGTGCAAGGGCAGGTTCCTGTCAGCTGGGAGATGTTGCTGCCATTTTGCCTCATCTTCCCAGGCTTTACAGATTATATGTCCTTAGGAAAATTAAACTTTTTCTATGATTTCTACATTATTGTGGTGTCTGAATGTCAATGTGTTTCACTTTTCAAACAGAAAGCATGCAAGTCTTAGTTCAGGAAGAGGTAACTTATTTGTGTATGTGGCTGTTAGTGCAAAAAGTTCATGGTGGAGAGTAACTGCAGAAACCAAGAGGCAAACGGTCTATGCTGGAGTTAATATTGAGTAGGAATTTTTGCAGCCAGTGAGGGTGGTGCTGTTTGTTTTGAGCAAACTCATACTTTGCTATTTCAGTTACTGATAACTGGCCTGGGATTTTTGTCTCCGTTGTTGACTCATGAAATCTTAATTTTGTATAACACAAATGCAGAGTGATGACTGCATGTGTTTAAAATCTTTGGAAAACCACTAAAGAGGCCCCATCCTGTGATAATGGAAGTCCTGCTGCTACTCTTACACAGCTAGGCTTGAAGAAGGGTTGCAAGGTAAGTGCTCCCATTAGCATCACCTCAGGGAAAGCATTTCAGCTATGTGATGTGCTTGTTTCCTCCCAGTGCCCTCCTCTGTTCTTGGCCTGCTCTCCTTCTTCTCCTCCTGATGTAAGAGGGGAGACTGTGGAGATTGTATTGCTGAGAGTTACGTCCAGTCATTACTCTTTCTTGCATGTTAGTTATTGCACCAGTGCTGGCAGGCACAAAATAGAAAATAGGCTTATACTTAAGTTCATAAGGTTTATTAGATCCTTTGGAGTTACTACCACTTAAGTGATAACACAAATGTCACAAAATTTCCATAACTTTTAAATTTTATATACAAGACTTCTATCTGTTGCTGTTTTATCTTTTCCTGTATATTTGAGTAGAACATTTTTCCTAAAATAATAATATAAGTAATTAATGTGCAAATTGGGGAGCTCTGTAATGACACATTCCTGTTGTAAAGTATGTTAATGTAAAAGGAGGAGATCTTTCTGTGGTCTGATTCTTACATATTTTAGAGAGGCACTGCATGTGCTTATTTGTACCCTCAACTTTTAAACTAATTACAACCACATGCAGCAAAATCCCATAAAAATCCCAGCAATGGCACAGTTGGATGATAAACTGTGGGAGGACAGCTTGAGGGATGCCAGCTGGAGGGCCATTTTGCAATTTCCACTTTGAATGTCACCTTTTTACTTTGAATGTTGGGACTCTCTGTGGAATGTCTGAGATAGTTGTCTCCAGCTACCCTCATAGTTTTTCAGTGTTTATGTTTTGGCTAGCCTGCTTGCAGCTAGCAAACTGAACCAGGAATGTACTCTGCCCAGGGCGCTCTCAGCAGTGTTTGTTCCTCCAACATGGATTTCCTCCTTTGTACTTGCCAGTGTACTGTGAATTACTATCAATGCATTCCCCTCTGCATTTGGAGTTCTGTGCTTATACCCTCCCTCATCTTCCTGTCACAAATGCGTCTGCCACTTCTGTGAAATGGTTAGAAACTTGCCAGGAGACTGTTAGAAATAGAAAATCATAAATCTTGATGCTGCTCTCTGCTGGCTTCTATTGCACTTGCTGTTCTGATTTTCCTGGCCAGCTCTGTTATTTACTTGCATAATTTCCAAAGTTTCTTCTTATCTTTTTTGGTCTAATTCATATTTTTCTCAATTACTACTTGAAGGTGTATGTCTTCAGGGGTGTTATTTCCAAATGTGATCATGTATGTGATTGCTAATTGGGTGATTGTGCCACAGAAATTCGATTCTGGCTTAGGTACCCTTTCAAGTTACATTTTTAACGTGTTCATTAAAGTTTTTTCCTAGTTATGTTCAGACAGCATTGCAAAGGAGTAACCTGGAGCAGGGTCTGGCTCAGTTTTCAAGAGGTGACAGTGCGTGTAACTCAGAGCAGAAATGGGAATGTATTGATGTATTACTAAGACAGAAATTTAATAATTACCTTTTGAAGTACTTAACAGACTATCTGACCTCCTACAGGATCTCTCTTAACATCTGAAGTATTTTACTCTTTACATATGAAGAATAAAATAGGTGGAAAACCTGTTCAGAATTGAAAGAAATTATGTATTGGTAGTTAACAACAGGGTAGATTGTTAAAATATCATTTCTCAGTGAAAAGTCATAAATAATGGCTAATATTTCCAGTGACTCTCCTCCCATTTAGCATCAGAAAATCAAACAAGAAGTGATTCTGGTTCTGCTCATGGTATAAGGGCCTCTGAAGAACCTGACTTTGTTATAAAATTGGAATAAAGATAGTGCTTGGGATGTCAGGTCTTAGGGAGGCGTTCTTATGCTGTTTTCCTGTTGATTATTTATGGGAAAGGGACTGGTGGGGACAAGGGCCAAAGGAGCTCCTAGGAGATAAGGATCCTCACACAAACAGATAAACAGGATGGATAATTAAAATTACTGGATGTTACATAACTTAAAAAAATCTGTCTTTTCAGTCAGGTAAGCATTTATTATTCTGAATATACACTTTGATGCTGTATACTGTCATTTCTGTTTGAAACTTCTGTGCTAACTTTCAACAGAAGGCTTGCAAAGCCTCTAGAGAGGGAACTAGGGAGGAATATGTGGGAAAGACAGGATTTATCCCAAAAAAGGCAGGAACCGTATACATATTCTTGAGCTTCACCTACAGGGAAACAAAAGCTGTGTCTCAGAATGGGTAGGCTTACGTGGGCACTGTGGTTACAGCTATCATTGCTTGCATATTTTCACAATATGGTTATGTTGGATTGGTGCTCTGATGGCTGCTGTTGCCTGTTTCTCAGCAGAGCTATTAGCCTCAATCATTGTGCTGATAACATTGTTGCTGATAGTGGTACCACTGGCACATTCAGGGCTAGCTTGGGTATCTGTGTTGGACTTTCTCATAGGCGTGTCCAGTCTTGACCGGCTTGTACCGAGAGAGGGTGCAAGATGAGAAGCTGCCTTGTACAGTTGACTTCATTTTGTGTCTCGCTTTACTTGCTATCAAATTGAGAATAGTACTTCTCTAATTGCTTTAAAAATATAAGTGCAAAGGGTGCTATGTAAAATCTTCAGTATCTTTAAAGAAAAGAACGTATATGGTGATGGAGGTGAAGAAAGGAGTCTAATATCCAGATGGGCTGCATCCAACTTGGATGATGATTCTCTAAATTTAGAGGAACGGCCTTTTGGGAGGTGTCCCACTCTTCTTTCGAAATTGAGTAGTGTTTCCCAGGCGTAGTCTTAAAGACTCACAATATGATCAGACTGTAACTCTCCAACTTTCTGTAAATTGTCTCCTTTCTTTTTGAACAAATTTTCTTCTTCTTCTCTGTTTCTAGCATATACATAGAAGTAGACAGGCAAGAAAGGAACAGAGGAAATGTTCAAAGCTTTTACTGCTACCATCTCGGGCTGAGGTAAGGAGCTCCCAGGACACATTTTATGCCTTTTGCTACTGAGGAGGCTAGCAGGAGTGGTCTACTGCCTTGATTTCACCCATCCCACTAGAAAGAGAACAGGTTAGTGACTGGGGCTTCTCAAAGTCACTAGAAGGTTCTTCCCCGAGGTGACAGAGAAGAGGGGTAATCCCCAGCATTCTATGCTCACTAGCTCTATTATCCACTGCCTTTCCATCTGAGTGGATGCTGAATCACAATTCTGGGATTTCTGAAAACTGTTGTCTTTTTTTTTTTTTCTTTTCCCTCCTGCCTGTTCTCTCCCATACTTTACATCTTCCTCTTGTCTTCTGCCCTAGTGATTTAAAGATTAAGCTGAGTGACGTGACTGCAGATTGGAGAATTTTCAGAAGATTCAACTTTCATTGCTGCTGTTGGTGCTGGGAACACCATCGTTTTGATTTTTTTTAATTGTCTCAAAGTTGTTTAGTTGCTGTAAAATACGTGCTTGATATAGACTACTATACCCAAGATTCATTCTCTATGAAGCATCAGCAAGCACAGCAAGTCACTGTGGACTGTGTGTGTGAAGGAAAATCAAATGAATGCAGACATAGTCAGATCTATTCTTCTGCTCTGAGCAAATATTAACAGCAGTGTTTTATGATAAGCTATAATTGAGGACATTAATTTACTGGAGAAAATCATCTTCCTTGACAAACGTGTTGCTGTTGCATCAGGTGCTGACAGAAGCAATATTACCTACCTTTTATTAAGTCTATCTGTACAAATGTGCATGTATAAAAAAGGATTTAATGATCCCGAAGAATATTCTTTTTAAAGCATTTCAGTTTTCAATTTTATTTTGCCTCTTGCTTTCTCTTCTTAGGGAATTAAACAGGTTTCATCTCTACCTCTGTTCACATTTTTTACAGCTACAATCATAGCCTGTATACGTATTTATCAGTACCGATGCATACTTATCTAAATTTGCCTTGTCAACTGCAATATTATCAGAAGCTTTTGTAAAAGTAAGCCTGATTTTAGTCTAGATTTATGCTTAATTATTGTCTTTTATTCTTGTGTATCTGTTCGTAGGTAATTCTGCTGGTGGCAGTGGCAATGCCTCTCAGCCACACAGCTGAAATGGAAAGGAGCAGAGTATGACTGCTTTATTGTTCTGCTGCATTTGCAATAGAGCAAAAAAAATCAGACTGGCAAAGAATGAGAAAAGTTAATTTCAAAAATCAAACCAAAACAACCCACCCTTTTCATTATCTTGAACAGAAGTAAGGCAACATAAGAGAGCATTTGTTCCATTTAGGATTATATGGGAAAAAATTCTTTGCAGGGTTTTTTTTCTAGTGAAATGTGCTCTTTACATGGAAGTGAAACTGTTTGATCTATTAGTAACAAAAGCAGAAACTGACCACTATGAACTCGTGTAATATCAGAAAGAACACAAAAAAAGCACATGCAGTGGATGACTGCAAAGATGAAAATGGTTGAGATCCTTGTTCCACAAAAGAAATCCCAGTAATCTGCAATTTTATTTTGGTTATGGTGATTCATCTCTCTTCAGATGTTTCTCAACAACGGCAACTGTTGTATGCTGTCTTTGAAACCCACACGTTCCTGCTGAAGCAGGGTTTGAACCAACATGGAATTTGGCTTATCAGACTGTGTCTGAGAAGCCAACAGTCTTTGTCATGCCAGATTGCATCTGGATTAAAAACTGAGAGAAAATGTACTGACAGATTGTGAGAAAAGACAGGCTCTATTGGCTTCAGTGAAATCTCATAATCAGATAAATGTTTCATACTTTAGTTATTATAGTTATTTAAGCTGTAATTATATTCATTAAATGTGTGCTTTAAAGTTAATGTTGTCAGAGATGTTTTATGTATTAGAAAAAAAGAGCATGCAAGTCAGTTTTCATCTTGAGGCATCTTCTGATCCTCATAAGAATTTATCATGCTTTTGATGCGTTTTTATGGAGATTATGTTGGAAGAACAGAATATATTTGTTCTGTAAGCAGCAAGCACAGAACAATGTTGTTTGTGATCGTGTCTTGGGAAGATGTTGGTACGGTGTCAAAGTGTGGTTTAAAGAGATCAGTGGCTTGTGCATCTCACTCCTAAGAAAAGCTGAATTTTATTTAAGTAGTCTGGACATAAAATAAGTAAAAAACTCATTGTTTACATGAGGTTAAGTTGGTTGAAAACAATTCCCTTTCCTGAAAGGAGTATGACCAGCAGTTTTGCACTTTATTCTCAGAGAACGTCAATGCTTGCAAATTGAGTGCAAGCCTAAGAGAAAACTGCATGGTTGCAGACACTCTCTCGTGAATGTCTATTAAAGGCATAGCTGTGGAAATTATCTATTTCTAGTTCATAATACTTAGATTATAAAGAATGTCAGTTTGACAAGGATGAGGAAAGAAAGGGGCAGGAACGGTATCATCAGCATTGCTTACTGAGAATGACATCTGCCAAGAAAAAATCTAGGGTTATTTGGACAGGTTACCCAGAGCAGCATATTTCTTGTCTTAATTATTAATGGAAGCCGTCTGCACTAGATGAGGTTTTCTGTATATCTACCAGGATTTGCTACCAAAAATATAGATCACATTTAAGCAGACCAGTAAAGTTGAAAATGAATGTTTAATCCTAGGCTAATAAATAGATGGGTTATTCGTTACAATGCTGAAATACTCCATTGAAAATAAGATTGCCACATCAATCTGCATTTTGTGCTAAATCATAGCACATGACTGACAAAACTTCGTGTTATCACTGCCAGCATGATGCCTACTGGAGGACTGAAGTTCAGACGTTTCAACTGTAAGAAAGGTGTCAGGGTTGTAAGCATCTTGAAGACAGGAGAGAAGGAAAGATAAGGAAAAATAAAATCTGAGTGTTCTGAAGTCTTAGAGGTTTGGCACAGTTTTATGAAAAAGTGATTCTCTGTATTTGAAATGGGTAATGATGGCTGAAAACAGTATTGCAAGATGTAGTTTGGGTGTTGCAAAGGAGAAATCTATTTTATTTGCATCCAGTGGAGAAAGAAGTGACAGAACTTCAACTCAGAAAAAGGAGATCAAGAACAGCCACAAAGTGAGCTGTTTGGACTGAGAAATGCTTGGGAAGGCTGTAAACAAAGCATAGTGAGATGGCTATGTCCCAGGGCATCCCACCATAAAAGTTAATTTGTCGCTGTCTGATGACAGTGATGCTGATCTTAAAGAATACCCATGCATGGCATTTGCGTAATATGCAGATGAAATTCTGAAGATTAAGTTTTGGGAATATTGCTGGGATATGCAAATGAGATGGTTGGTTTATGCAAAGCCTTTTTGAAAAATACTGTCCATGGAGAGAGAACAGCAGCTCTCATACAGCATAGAATGATCTGGGACACTGAAGGATGCAGATCTCCATTAAACTCCTTAGCACTTATTCCTAAACACACCTAGCCTATTCACGTGCATATAGGCATCTTCCTAAGCTAAAGGATTTATTGTGCTACTTTCCTGTAGTTTTGAAGCTCTTCTGAGGCTTTCTGTAAGTAACTGTCATTTACTCAAGTCTTTATGGATTCAGCAAAATGGTGACTATTGTGTCCCATGAGGACCTGAACTAGTTTCACACTAACACAGCTTCTTACTGAATTGAGAGTGAATGTAAACACAGGCGGTCATGTAATGCTAGCACAGTTATAGGCTTTGAGATTCTTGTTGTTCTTGGTTTATTTTTAGATGAGTTTAATATTTCCTTTCTTTCTCTTTTGCAGTCAGTGTAACTGTTCTGCTGTTTTCCCAGCAATCGGATTGTATGGCAGTCATGGAGTGTGCAGGCTCACCTTGGGTTAAATGGTTTCCACTATTTCAGATTTTCTGTAGACCAGATTTAAATTCTACAGTGTTTGTTTAGGATTCTGTACTCAGCATTTTGCATTAGATGAGAAGAAGCTCCACATTTAAATTATTCAGTCTTTAAGACTGATGAAAATAGTCAATCACCTTCTAGCATATTTAACTTATCCTGAAGGATGCTTACAGTTGCAAAAATTCACAGCCAGTAGCATTTATAGATTGAGTTTATTTTTTTATTGTGTGACTGTCTCTTTCTCTTTGTGTTCTCTTGTTTTTCGTGTTGCCCTGAGGACTATGGGCAGCAACCAGTTTTTAGGTATTAGAAAAACAAATTCCATTCTCTTCGAATTGACCAGGCTGACTGAAATAATTGTTAAAGAACACAATTCATTTAAGAAACAAAAGCTGGAAGGTCCTGCACAAGGCAGGAAAAATGCCACCATAGCAGATAATTCAGCTGGCGCTAGCTGTGAAGTCAGTAAGTATTGTTATTTCAGATATTTACTTTCTGTCAATGCATATGCAGAAGAGATGACATTAATTTTCATATGACAATGTCTTCTTGCACACTAGAGAGGTGGCTTTGGCCCTGAAAGAGATGCTGAGCCACAGGGAGGGAACTCAGCTAGCCTGGAGTTTGGCTCAGGGCTCCTCAGAGCAGGGAGGGATGACTGACCAACACAGATGTGTTTTTGTTACCAAATTTCCAGCCTACTCTAGCACTTAAGAAGGATGGAAAGGATAACCCAGGGAACTATCAGTTGGTCAGCCTTGCCTCGGTGCTGGGGAAGATCACAGAGTAGATCCTCCTGGAAGCTATGCTAAGGCGTGGAAGAGAGGGAGGTAGTACAAGGCAACCAGCATAGCTTCCCCAAGGGCAAATCCTGTCTGACTGCTCTAGTAGCCTTCTATGATGGTGTAACTGCGTCAGCAGACAAGGGAAGAGCCACTGATGTCAGCTATCTGAACTTCAGTAAGGCCTTTGACACAGTCCTCCACAGCATCCTTCTCTCCTAATTGGAAAGATACAGATTTGACGGGCAGACTGTTCTATGGATGAGGAGCTGGGTGCGAGGCTAGTACCCAGTGGTCAATAGCTCAATGTCCAGATAAGTATCAGTGATGAGTGGTGTCCCTCAGGGGACTGAGTGAACCCTGTGGGGTGTGGTCTACACATCTGAGGAACGTGATGACATCCAGAGAGACTTAACCTCATGCCGTAGGCCCAGAAGAACTTGATGAGGTCTAATAAAGCCAAGTGCTGCAAGGTCTTGCACCTAGGTCATGGCAACCCACTGTCAATACAAGTTGGAGGATGAAAAGATGGAGCACAGCCTTGCCACAGACTTGAGGGTACTGATGGATGGCAAGCTGGATATAAGCTGGCAATGTGCCCTCATAGCCCAGAAAGCCAACTGTATCCTGGGCTGCATTTAAAAGAAGCACGAATGACACAAATGTGGTCAAGGGAAGTGATCCTGCCCTTCTACTCTGCACTGGTGAGACCTCACCTGGAGCACTGCAACCAGATGTGGAGTCCTCAGCACAGGATAGACATAGACCTGTTGGAACATGTCCAGAGGAGGGCCACAAAAATGATCGAAGGGATGGAATGCCTCCCCTATGAGGACCGGCTGAGGGAGCTGGAGCTGTTTAGCCCGGAGGAGGCTCCGGGAAGACCTGATATCTGACGGGAGGCTACAAGAAAGAAGGGGACAGACTCTTGAGCAGGGTTTGTGGTGATGCATGCCTGTCTCTAACAAGACCCTACCTAGGGTTTATCCATGTGTCATTCAGGATTGCCAGCACTCCTGTGTATGGTTTTCTGATCCGAAAGGAAGTATGCAAAGGTAAGTTGTTCACCATTGCTGATCAGGGGCTTGTTAGTGGCTGTTAGAAATATTTATGGCACCTTAATTCTCCTTTTTTTTTTTGCACATGATATAGTGTAGTATTTTTAGAGTTGAAGCACTAAGTTGAATTGAACAATACCATTTGTAAGAACGTGAATCCACCACAACTCACTTGTGCTGTATGATGATTCATGCTTCATACTCTGCTTGTTCCCGCTTTGCTGACTGCAAAATGATAAAGTGATACCATTTCATTAATTGATAGTTTGACAATTGAGGAACTGGGAGCTAAGAACTTAATCCCTAGTTTCTTGCTTTCATACTTCAAAAGAACTGTATTTCACAATGCATTGAGAAACAATTTAATCTTTCTCTTCTATGGAGACTGTTGTCGCCTTGTTTCCTCAAACACCCCAGTTTTCTCCTGTTAGATGAGTATTTCTGAACTAGGATAAATTTCTGACATAACTTCTATTTTCATTCTATTTTGTTAAGACAATAGAAAACAAAGATATGACTTTTGTGGAAAATGTACTATGTGCAATGTATCCATTCACAGAGAGTTGAAATATTTTGACTTCTATTGCAGAGCTGTAGTAGTGAAGCTTGAAATAACAAAATAATTGTTTCTCTATTTCGTCTGCTTGGAGTATTTCTGCTTCCAGGCTGAGTGCAAAGATATCTGTAATTGAATAGTAACATTCAATAGTACAAGTTATGTAAAAGCATGTTTCCTTCAGAAAAAAATGGCCTATTAAAAATTTCGTGCATTCTTGATATTTTGGAAATTAATCTAAGAATTTATCATCTGTCTTGGGGCATTAAATTGGAGTAGTATAGTAGCTAAAAGTATGTTCTAGTTTCTTCTCATACAGTTGGGTTTTCAATGAAATCTCCCTTCCTCCCCACAGAAAGCATACCACTTTGGGATACTTTTAGGAAATGTAGAATCCCTCACAAACATACCCTTCATTTATTTATTTGTTTTCCAGCCAAGACAAATTGAAATGTTCTCTTCATAGAGTTGCTGCCATGTCGCCTGTGAACTGCAGCTTGGGACACTGAGTTGTTGACTTCTGTAATCTGCTATGGACCCTTCTCTTCAAGTGACCTAGACTTCCTCAGACCATTCTGTAGCGAAGTACCCCTGTATCTGTGTAGTTAGGGCTTCAGTGAATGACTGGTGAAGACAAACATGAGTGTAGAACAGTTGAACCACAAAGTGAAACATAGCAGAGATGCTCCTCTGGAAACTTCTGACTTTCTTTGGGGGGAAAAAAGTATTTTTTCAATCAAGCAATGACTGTGACTACAGGGCAGTGACAAGTTCTTCCAAAAGAAGGCACAATTTTTCACTTTGTTGCTATATTTAATTTTCATCTCCAATACTCAGTCATGTTGTCCCATCAATTATCTCACATGATAGAACTGAAGTGTGCGCATGGTTTGGGGCTGACATTATTCTGAATAGTGTTCTATATGCTTCTTAATACTTTTTAAGCAGACATTTTCATTTTTATATTATGGGAATTGCTAGGAAAGATGCACTAGTCAGAACATTAGTTTTTCAAAACAGTGATTTGAATTCACATGAGATCAGTCAAGTCTTTGTGTGTCTTCATTTTTCAGAATGAAAGCTCAAAAACATTGAGCAGATTTCAGATGGTCTGGAATTTTTTTTTTTTTTTTTACCTTCAGCTGTGCGTGTCTTTGAGGTTTTCATGGAAACATGCCAGGAGTGACTGCATCTCTTCAACATCTCCCATTTCCATGATTTATTTATATTTAGATCTTAGTGTTTGGGCTGAAAAGCTGTCTTGAGCTTTATGAACATGTTTTGACAACAAAAAAAAATGCAACTCTGTAACCCAGTGTGCTATCGTGAGCTTAAACAAAATCTTTAAATCTCCCAGGTACTGTGAGGAGGTAGTTAAGTGTTCCAAACCCAGGATGTTACTCTAGTGCCCTCATTGCTCTGTGGTAGTGGTGGTGGTCTTCAACCTTAGTAGTAACTAATGGGGGATTTACTCGCGAGCAAAAACATACAAAAAAAAGTGAGGTTCACACAGTTTTTGGAAATGGTTAATCAAAATCAAACACTTAACTTTAGGAAGTCTTCCTAGCCCCCATCTGGTAGTGATATAAAATTGCATCAAGAAAACTAGTATTTTTTGCCACTAAAGCTGTTATATCTGGAATTTTGACCTACCATTTTCATAAGAGTTCACCTAACTTTCACAAACATATCTGTGATGCCTGAAAACTATTTGTGAAATTTTCTGTTCTAGAAGGTTCTTTATTGGCTTTATAACTTGCTGATGCAGCTGTGTAGTTCTTCTGAGAGACAACTTATAGCTGTAGCCCTTGAACTTGAAAAGCTTCCCAATTTTCATTTGTGATATTAACCCATGCAAGTGGAAGCTAGAGGATAGATAGGACAGAAAAAGTGATGGACTTGGCTTTAAATGAAGTTTACATTTTTATGGTACTGGAAGGACTAACAACAATCTATTGCTAATGAACTCATAAATCAGAGTGGGAAAAATTGAATTAAGAGCCTTCTGGATAAGAAGGATGTGCTTTTGTGATCTGGGGAAAAATACCCTTGGATTTTATATTAATTCCTTTTTCACTTAAGGAAAAATGAAAAAGATTGCACATCCATAACATTAGACAATCTTTAAAAATCTTTGCATTGGTTTTGCCCTTGAAGTGTAAGGTTGAAAGATCACAGAATCACAGAATTGTAGGGGTTGGAAGGGACCTCGAGAAATCATCGAATCCAACTCCCCTGCCAAAGCAGGTTCCCTAGTGCAGGTCATACAGGTAGTCATCCAGACGGGTCTTGAAGATCTTTATGTATTATTAACATTTTACAGAGATCTGATCTTCCCCACTTGATATTGCAGGTTTTTCTTCTGGGAAAATCTACAGGTTCTGGAGCCAAACAAAATGAAAAATAAGGGTACTTTAAGCCATCATTGGAGGTAGAAGGGTCCCCTAGTGTCAACTGGGCAGCTCTGAACACCGCAGTAAATGGCAGCAGTCTCTCAGGACCATCCTTTATGGCCTGAAGCCAGCCACAGGGTTGCTCCCTGTGCAGTACTGAGGTCTCTTCCGTATGCCAGCACTAACAGCAGTGCCTGTGTGGGGCAGCTTGGTGGTCACCTCCCAAAGCTCCTTAAAAGGGGAAAGTTTTCCCCTTGAGCCTAAGGCCTTGAGGCTTTCTTTATACCATGTGGGCTTGTACAATTATTGTCTAGTGTTTTTGTTTCTGCCTGATAAAGAAAACATGGAAAACTCATTCATGAACACAACTGTATTTTCAGATGTCTTCAGCTCCTCTTTGTAAACACAAAATGTCTTGATTCATAGCAGAATTTGCTGCCCTTGGTATCTCAGCTTTGTTCTCCTTTGGGCCAGCTTCATGTTAAACAAAGATCAAAACCATAAAGTTTGATGATGATAGTGTTTGATGAGGGGACTAGTTAGATTTGTGAACAGGAATAGGAGAGAGACCTTATTCTTAACAGTTTCAATATTGATCCAATAAATTCATTTATTCTACGGTATCACTTGTTTGAAGAAAATCCTACCTTCCATTTAATAATTAAAAGCCTGCTCTTGTTTTTTGAATAATACCCTTGTGACTGTTGGGTCAACATACAGGTTACAGCACCTTCATTTTCAGTTCGAGATGCAAGATATTAGGTGAACAGTACTAGATTTTTTTCATCTTTCTGTACTTTCTAGAAGGCATTGTTTTGATAAAAGACAGGAAAAAAAGAATTCTGACTGTAGGGATCTTTTTTCCAAATTTACATCTTGTTGACATCTTGTTGAAGATTCTTAATAATTATTTTCTTTAGGTGGGTGGTGTAGGAGAAACAGAAGAATTCCATCAGAAAACATCCTGATATTATAAACATTTATGAGATGTAGAAACAAGTTGTTATACAATTTGTGTGTTAATCTGAATGTGGTCAATTTATATGTTTCAAAATAAATTTAATTAGGCTGTTACATGAAGTGTAGCAAAATGGTGTGTTTGTAGGGATTCAGAATCCCCTTAAGTCAGCCTATTAAAGTCTGAATGCATTTGTACTTCTAATTTCTAAGCTTACCATAACTGTGCTAAGTTATCCTGCATCACAACTTCCAGTTCAGTAGTTGACCTCAAGACACAAATCCTTATCCTGTCTTGTAATAAGTAAATTGAGCCTTTGACATTATCAGAACATTGCATTTCATTTTTTTTCGTTTAATGCTCATAAAGAAAATATCTATCAGCATATGTCAGGTAGACAGGAAGAAGATTCTTTCTCTGTCTTCCCCATTTTCATTCTGAAAATGTGGAACTTGGTTCTGAAACTGTAGTGTGGGTGCAGCTCCAGTCAGGAGCAGAGAAATATTCTCCAGCCTCAGTTCCAGTGTTTTTTTTAATGGTGGGAAAACATGACTGAGGATCAGTGCATATCTCTATTCTTGCTAATCTGTCAGCAGCGGGGAACTGTGCTCCCCTCAAATTGATGACGTTTTGCTGCAGGGTAGTAGGCAGTACTGTCCACTGGCTTTATTATTCACGGTGAGCAATAGGGAGCCAGCTGCATGCTAATCCAGTTCCCATCTCACAGATCAGGTTTAAATATGTGTGGATATGGATAGATCTCTTCCTCAGCCAGCTCTGGGGTGGAAGCAGTAGGGTTCCTTTCTTGCAATGTGAAGCCAGAGGAAATAAATTCTCCTGGGACCGAAGTGGCCTCCATGCACAGTAACGGCAGGTGTGTCTGCACTATGTATGTTTTCAGAAGTCACTACAGGTTTACTGAGGTGACTTTGCGCAGAGGTGACATCTGAAAAGCCCAACTGGACCCAACCGGCTCCCTCAATACCTACTTCAAAGCACTGTGCTTCCTTGTTTTACTGTTTAATTAAAAAAAAAAAAAAAGATAACAATGGCCTGCTTTGTATAAGAGGTCCTGCTAAAAAGTCCAACGTGAACTTATAAGACTTCAGTAAGGGAAACACTGGTATGATGGAACAGAGCTGAAAAATGTATCAATGCTATTAATATGATTTTAAAAAAAATACCAGAGGAATGGTTTTAGCAGACTGTTGAGTTTAAGTTTAAGAACTTCTGGAAAGTAACAGGCAGGTAAGACAAATGCTTTTNAACAGGCATGTAATACAAATGTTTTTTTTTTTTTTTTTTTTTTTCTGAAATTGTGCTTTCAGAACTGGAAACTTCCCTGTTTGACAGCCCAGAGGAATATTGATACACCCAAGGGGGAACTCTGCCTGTCTTAACTGTGACAAAATCTTTGAAAGGAGACACAGGAATAATATCAGCATTTTCAAAAAGGAGAACAACACTCTGGAGTCTTGAATATGTTTCAGAGAGTCTTCCCAGTGGGGATATATGAGGAATTTAAAGAGGTCATGTGAACTCACAGGAGAGAACTTTCTCCTTTCTGTCAGGTGGTGAGCTACCTGTGGGAAGCTGTTTTTCCAGGAAGCTGACAAATTGCTTTAGGAGGTGAGTAATTAATGTGAGGAGAGAAAACAGCATACAGTGCTGAGACTCAGTTCCCAGATTAAGGTAGCACTTGCTCTGAGGAGCTGAAGACCCTTTTAGTTACAGGCTTTAGAACTGTGACTGTTGGCACCATAGACTCTTGCACAGCTGACACATAACCCAAGATCTGATTAATTTGATCACAAAGGTGAAGCCTAAAATTTGTCTTAAAATGTCCAAAGAGTAATTATTGTCTTGTGAAGCTAAGAAAGCATGACCAAACACCACTTGCTGCTCCTCTAGAAGTGGCAGGAAAGGGATTTTTATTTATTGAATAGTTAATGGAAGGAAATTACGTTAATGTGGAAAATGGAGCTTTTGGAACATGAGCATTAATAATCTTGAAGACTTCTTGCAGACGAATTCTGCCTGGAAAGCCAGTTGATTCTACTGTGGCAAAAGCAATCTGTACCACAGCCAGGAGGAATTCAGGCTTTGGAATCAGTCATTTATTTCACAAGTGAAATGCAAAAGCCATTATTTTATCCACTTTCATGTTTTACAATGCTTAATTACATCTATGAATGAACGGTACAGTCAAAATGTCTGTGACCAACAGCTGAAATGTGAGTTTGTGTGTCTTATGATGTCTATGATGTCACTGATGACTGTCTAATACCTTACGGCATTAAAAATTATTATGATAATGCTTTTTCATTGGGTAATCAAACCTTCCCTGCCCCCCTTCTTCCCCCCTTTAAGGAAAGAGAGGAACAAGGGGAGAAAGCAGAGAGGGAATCCTATTTTTTATAGATGTGTAAACTTTAGAAACCATGACTTGAACACTTGAATTTTAAATGTCTAATGCAGACTAAGTGTTGAATTGAGATGTATCCTGTTGCTTACTTGCAATAATGTATTGCCTACTAGCTGGCAGCAAGGACATGAACTTCAGTACAGAAAAAATTCTAATGCCAAGGGAGTGACTACTTCTGCCTTTGCTTTCTCCTCATTCATTTCCATTTCTTTTGAGATATGCTTAAGAATGTTCCGTCAAAATGAACCTCACTGATTTATTTCATTTTGTATTCCATTATGAATTCAAATATGCAGTGGCATCTACATGATTTTGGCAGAATTAAATTAGAGCATACCATACTTGATGGACCTGTAAATAAAGAGTTCTACTTTCACCGTAGTTTCAGTCAATGAATATCCATTAAATAACAAAGGAAGAAAAAAAGAACTCCTTTTTTTAGTTGTAGGCTGTTGTGTTGTCTGAGAAATAGGAATGTTTGAAGTGTGTTTGAAATCCTTATGTGTAAAAACAAATAACCAAAACCTTTTGTGAAAATTTTTGGTGCAAGACTGTTCAAGGAGAAGTGAAAACTTTATTCTCACATGCCGATATCTTTTTTCCATAAATAGAGACAATGATGTACTCAGATTAGCTTCCATCACAAAGTTGAAGCGTTATAATGTATGTAAAATTCAGTAAACAGTTAAGTACTTTTTCAGGGACCATTGGAAGTTGAAGTAACCAGCAGCTGCTTCTCAGCAGTACTATTGCCGAGTGTGCAATGACAGACGTGTGGAGTCTCTCAGCTGTGCAATTTTTTTTCTATATTCTACAAAAAAAAAAGTAGATTGTACAAGGCTTTTATGGTTCAGACTTGATTTAAGCTTTTGCAAATCCAGGGATTAAACTGCATGCAATGAGACATGCTGAAGGTGTACATTTTTCCTAAATATTTCCAAATGGGCAACAAAAAAATTTTTGTGAATAACTGGAAGAGCCAAGCAGAAAACTTCTGTATGTAGTAGTAACGCTTGTGGATGTTAACAATTACACCACTTAAGTGTAGTAAGCTAAGAACTGTTTTACCTGTTTAGTATGTCCAACATCTATAGAGTAACAGGATTTGTTTCTCAGCAAAATTTCTGGTATCTAATATATATCGTTTCTCTGCTCCCTTCTTATCTACTGCCCCTTTATACCTTGTAGTGGTGGAAAGCAGCCTTTATCGATGACTACGAAAAGAGTACTCATTCTTCCCTTTTAAATTTGATATACTCTTATCTCTGCTTTTCATTTCCACCTGCTGTCTCCATTTGCACAGAAACAAATGCACTGTTGTTTAGTCATCAAGCAATACTTCTCTTGCAAAGAAGTACTCTACAGACTATATGTGTAAATAAATTACATGGATATTCTCCAGGTGTTAATCTTGGTTATTCCTGGAGAAGAGGAACAATTACAGCAGTCAGGAAAACAACCCTTAGAAAACAGGAATAAAAACCAAAATACCAAAGACAGTTCTGACTTTATGGAAACGTGAAGCAAAATCAAGCATAAACAGATGTAGTGAAAATGCTTTCAAAAAGATAATATAGTGCATGAGTAAATAGGAATTGACCCAAATTTAAGATGTGAGCTGCTTTGATTTTTGATAGTGATATTTTTCCACAACTAACAACAGATTTTTTCCTGGTATATTCTGCCTCCATTGCCAGTTTTAAATTCATCTATATGCTACTTTACACAGGCAATCAACAAGTGGTTCCTCTCTCCATTGCTGGTATCTAATTTTGTGCTTGAAAACAATCCAGATGAGAACTATTCATATGCCCACTCATTTAGAAGTATGAAATACACTGAAACATCATCATCAGACAGCTGTGAAGTTGCTCCCAGGTAATGTACCCAAGGGACCTGAACCTGACCTTGCAGTGCATTCCCTGGCCTTTCCCTGGCAAATACATGAAAATAGGGTATGGAGAATACATGAGAGGTGTTTTGAAGAAACTTTAACTTTTTTTTTTCTCTCAAGAAAGTTTGTATAAATGATAGAGCAAATCCCAGAGACTTGGAAATGGAAACAAGAAGGCAAACAGGACTGTGAATTTGAGAAATCTGATTTAACAACTTCAACAATCTGAGGCTTATAGATGAGACAAGGTGCAAAGAGGCTCCCCATGGAAGAGGAAGAGTACCTGGGGAGGACACTGAGAAACACTGCCAGCTATCTTAGTTAGGAAAGTACAGAAGCCAGAAACTGGGTCAGTGCATCTGTGTAGGTCTGAGGATGCAGCAGGTCTCTGGGAATAAAAATGGTACTGTGGCCTGTGCTGACAACATGTTTTCCCTGTGGCTCCGCAGAGACTCACAGGCTTCTTGGAAGCGTTCAGTCAGAGCTGGTTGCATGACACTCTGTTGGCTGGTTCTTTCCTGCACCTTTTATCCCCTGCCCTTGAGTGTTGATTTGTTTCATTTAATTGGCTTACATTTTGTTTAATAATCTTGCCTGTCTGTAGGAAATGACTTGGTAAATCTAAATGCAGGTTAATATTGGTGTATGCTTCATTTGTGTGGTTGGATTTCTTAAGTGTGGTATTTCTTCTTGTTGTGATAACCTGTTTTTCAAAACTATGAGAGAGGTAGCAATCATGTATTCGCTACCTGAGTTCTATCATGAAATGTATGTTTTGTTTTTTTTTTTAATGAGTTAAGCAATGTCATCTTGGAAATGTAATTTAATAGGAGGTTTTATTTTGCTTACTTGTATTCAACACTGTACAAAATTTTGTATTAAGGTCGTAGCTTGAAGAATTTTTATGAGAGGTGGCATGTAAAAGTAGGTTGCTTGATAAACAACAGTGAAATATTTTCTCAAGATCAAAGGAAATGATACAACTATTATTTAAAAATAACTTCATAATTGTAGTTACATTCAAATTTTTATCATGAAAGAGGTGTAAAATATATAACATAGAAAAGTTAATCAGGTANTGGGGCCTCAGGAGGGCAGAGAAGAGAGCAACAATCACCTCCCTGTCCCTGCTGGCCACCCCTCTCCTGATGGAGCCCAGGATACCATCAGCCTTTCGAGCTGAAAGAGATGACATAAGTTGCCTTCACTTTGTCTGCCGATGCCGTTACTCCATCATGGAAGGCTGCCAGATTGGTCAGGCATGACCTTCCCTTGGTGAAGCTTTGACCGTTTCGGATCACCTGCTCATCCCTCATGTGCTTTTACATGTCATCCAGGGGGACCTGTTCCATGATCTTCCCAGGCACAGAGGTGAGGCTCACTGGTCTGTAGCTCCCCGGGTTCTCCTTCTTCTCTTTCTTATGAATGGGAGTGATGTTTCCTTTTTTCCAGTCACTAGGGAACTTTGCCTGACAGCCTCAACTTTTCTAATCTGATGGAGAGCGGCTCAGCAACCACATGAGCCAGCTCCTTCGGGACCCTGGGATGCAAGTCATCCAGACCCATAGACTTGTACACATTCAGTCTCATGAGGCGATCTCAGGCTTGCTCTGCTCTTACAGTGGGGGAGGATTTACTCTTGCATTTCTGATCTAGAGATTCAGGGGCGTGAGAAATATGAGAATCCTGGCTGCCAGTGAAGACCGAGGCAAAGAACTCATTAAGTACCTCAGCCTTCTCCATATCTGCTCTAGCCAGTTGTCCTTTCTCATTTACCAAAGGAGATGCTCTCTCTTTGGCATATCTGTTCTGGCCAATGTACCTACAGAATCCCTTCTTGTTGTATTTAACATCCCTCGCCAAATTCAGTTCCATCTGTGCCTTGGCTTTCCTAATCCCATGTCTGCAAGTCCAGACAGCATCCCTGTGCTTTTCCCAGGTGACACACCCTTGTCTCCACAGCCGGTACAACTCCTTCTTTTCCTTAAAGAGCAGTTAGCTTTCCTACCCTCCTTATCTCTAAGGACAGCTTCCCAGGAAATCTTACCCAGCAATTCCTTGAACAGCCTGAAGTTCGCTCTCCCAAAGTTCAGGGTCCTGACCCCACTCTTTGCCACGTTCCTTGAGATCACCAACTCAATACAGAGAGGTTCAAGTGTGTTGTTTTCCTGCAGTCATTGACTCTAGTTAAAGAACTACTTAGAAACTGATGTGCAGTGATGAAGCTAATTGGCTTGGAAAGGTGTTCACTTTGGTTTTATTGGAAACAGTGAAAATAGTAATCATAGCTGTAAACCAACTTATTCCAATTTGGGAAACTGTCCAAGCTGTTAAAATAATAGTAGTAGTAGATTTCAGATGATGATTTCAGCGATAAAGTGAAGAGAGAGGCATCCAATGGCAAACACCCCTCTGAGAGCTGGAATCTCAGAGGTGTGTAAGTGCTGATGATGCAGGAGGAGAGACTAGGGTGGTTCAGAGCATGTACAGCCCTGCTCACAAAGCTACCACTTAAGGGGTCAACCTCTTGCCATCTAAGGGCACTGGAAACCTTGAAAGCATCCTTGTTTCCGATCAAGGCAAAATTCAACATGTTGATTTGCAGTAAGACAAAGTTGTGGGCTTGTACCGACTCTGAGCAGTGGTTTTACAGGCGAGAAGACAACCCTGTGCAGGTGGTGTGCTTGAAGGGAAGGTAGGGGGGTGGCAAAGGGCTTTACATTACCTTTAAAAACAAAGATTTTATTACTCTAGAAGGTGTGCCTAGCCATCTGTAATGTAAATAATGTAAAGCAATGAAATGCTATCCCTGCTAACTCAAAATAGTTTTCTGCTTGACTTTAGGGCTAGAGTTTCTCTAGCACAAATTATTCTAATTATATGCTGAATTCCAGTGTATTAGATTATGTAATTGATTAAAAGTTGTATTAGTTTTCAAATGATGAAACAGAGGGAATAAATGTTAGAATCATAGAATATCGTGAGATGGAAGGAAACCATAAGTATCATCAAGTCCAACTCCTGACTCCACACAGAACCACACAAAAATTGAATTATATGTCTGAGAGCATTTTCCAGATGCTTCTTGAATTCTGGCAGCCTGGGGCCGTGACTACTGCCCTGGGGAGTCTGTTCCAACTTGATGGAGAAGTTTGTGTAGGTACTTAACTATAGTACTTAACTAATTAGTACTTAACTAATAAAATCCTTGGTAATTTTAGTGCCATTATGGCATATGTTTCTCATATAGAAGTATCAGAAAGAACAATGCAAAAAATATTACATGTTAATGCTAACTGCCTTGCACTGCTCTTGTGGGAATTTTGGATAATAGACTGTATATTCAGAAGCACCTGCTGACAAGAAATGCCCAAGGAAAGGGGGCTTTAAAACGTTACATACATGATTTTGAACTAATTTTTTTTTAATTTATTTTTATCTACAATACTTTTCTTTCTGCTTTGTGGGTTGACCAGTTCCAATACTTTCGTGTTTCTGCTGATGCTGGTAAGCTGGTTTGATGTATTCAACAGTCAAAAGTGCAGTTCTGTGTGCATTTGTGTTGGCTGAGTAAGCAAAATGAAAGGGGCCGGCTGTGAAAGTAGCAAGGTGATTTACATCAGTGTCATAGTGCTGTGCAGTAATAAAACATGGGGATTGTTGGACGCACATTATATTGTACAATTATATAATTATAAACAATATAATTGGAGGCAGTTGAGCTTGAATGCAGCAGGCTGTTATTTAGCAATCATCTCTTTCAAGGCTCATTAAACGCAGATTTATACACAAAATAAAAGCTTTGCTCTATAAAGGCTAAATATGTAGTGGTATTTATTCACCTAAGTGTAATACATAGATCTAAAGCTGCCAACATCTATAATGGATTTAGTCAGTGGTTGTAAGTGAAATTGTTCAGTGGGTATGGCAATACCAACCCTTTTGCCTTTATCTTTTGCCTTTATTTAAGGCATTATTTCCATGACTTTCGTATGTCTGTTTCGAACAGCTAAAGAGCCCACGTGCACATTTGTGGTTGTGGGTTTTGAAATCTGACGAGAAGGGACACTACAAATGATCTTCTTTACCTTGAAAAAAGGTCTCTTAAAAATTATCAATACTTTGGGTTCACGTTAACCTTTTAAAATTTTGTACTTCTGAAATAATATGCAAGGGAATAGGGAATACGAGGGAAAAGGAAGTAACTGAAATATTTTTCTGCTGCTTCCTCAAATTATCTAGTTTTTTGAGGATGACTTTTTTTTTTTTTACATAATTGATTATTTTACCTGAAGAAAAATAGGAAGCTTCTATTTAAAAAATTAGAGTTCAACTCTTTAAAAATATATTTTTCTACTGTCTTGTAAGTTAAGAAGAAAAGAAATATAGAGGTAAGAACCTCCTAAGGTGTGGAGAACACATATATATAGTGCTGCAGTATGACCCATGCTTTTAAAAGTTGACAGAATGCATGCTTAATTGTGCATAGGTAAATGTACGTTTAGGTGTTCAAATAAATTGTTTTTTAATTCTTAGGAACCCAGATTTCCATTGACTTGAACTTCACAGATCTGTGAAACATTAATGTAAATAACTCAGAAGTAATGGTGGAAGAGCACCCACAGGCTCAGCGTTGCCAAGTACCTCTCCCACATGTGCTAGATCCGCTTATGGATTTGTTTTCAATCCACATGTGACTTTTTACGTCTTCAGTTTTAAATATCTTCCTGACGTGTCATTAGCTCCAGTCTCTCTTTGTCATTGGTTGCATTGTGTTTAATTCTCATTCATTCTTTGTGTGAACTATGAGGGGTCTGATAGATGCATATGTCCTATGAGTTTCAGGAAGCCTCTGAGCAAATAAATAGTTTTGCAGGGCACAACCGCTGCATTGCTGTTTCCAACATACAGTTCATGGCTACCAGCCTTTTAGGAAGCTATTTCATCTTAAATTGCTAGCTTTCGCTTTGCAACATCAGAAATCTGTGTGCATAATCATTGCAGTAAAATCATAATTAATATAGCACTAAAAAGTTTTGAATACATGTAAAGCATTGTGGTTTTGGTACCTTTAGCAAATATATCTTAGCTCTAGCCTTTGGTGATTGAGATGCAGAGCTGATTTGCTTCCCCCAGTTCTGTTTTGTTTGCTTATTTATCCAAATGTGTTAACTTGCAATGTTTCTCAGAGTCATGCTACTGAATTAACAAGGTCTGGCTTCTTGCATCATCATTCTAAAACGTGCTTAGAGATAAAGCATTCCCAATTACATACTATGAAATCCAAATGTTGCTTGGTAAGACTACTTCTTTTTGATTTTATTTAAAAAATAAAAGTATATTCTCAGTAACATTATGGACAGATGCTCTCACATTCTTAGTTGGCTCTATTCCAAGATGGTTTTAAAACATTACTGCAGTGGTTTGATTGAATGTTTTTTATTCTTTCTTTCTGTCCTTTGTGTAAATTAAATTCCTACATACCATACAAAGCAATGGAGATCACACACTTATTAAGTTAAAGAATGTCGGTTTTAAATCTTCAGTGCTGAACTATTGTTATCTGATATGAACTTACAAAATTAAGTTGGTTGTGTAATATCATTTCATTGTGGATATATGTTCCTAGTTTGAAACTGGAAGCTTATTGGTGAGCACTTATTGGTGAGCATAAACTAGCTAAACTACCTAGCTAGCTAATCTCTTGGATTTGGGTAGTTGGTTTGGTGTTTTTTTGTTTCATTTTTTCTGAAGAACGTGGGTAATGAGCCCTAGTTGGAAACAGCCTTGGAAATCTTGTATTGCTCGTGTTTATTCTGTATATTCTAAGTGCATGAGCAGTGAACTTGAATCTTCAACCTTCCGACTTTCCAATTATATTAAATTCTATTTTAAAAGAAAATACACAGATAAGTTCATTAACATTGCAATTATTATTTTTTTTTATTACTAATTCTAAATTTTTTTCCTTTCAAATGAATTACCAATAAACTCCTGGTGTGTTGGATAAAAGAAATCATCCTTATCTAGTGCTTTAAAACACTTCATGGCTAGGAAGCTGAGCAAAGTAGGGATTTATCTTGCAGTTGATCACTATAGCAGGGTGTTCTGGCTTGTATGGTGTGGAAAAACTGAAGTTAGACCCCAAATCAAGAGCTCATCTTTCCATGTGTTGTAGTTTCAGTTTTCTTTTTGATTTGCTGCCTCAGGACACACCAGTATTATAAAGCAACAATTGCTCTATTGTAAGGTTTGACCATCTACGGACTGGATTAAAAGAGGGGTGACCTCATGGGATTTCTCTCAAAAGTTTTGCTAGCAACATCTCCCAGAAGAGCTCGATCCCTTGGAATCTGCTGGGAGGGGGATCTCCACCACATGGATCCCACACAGTTTTTGGTTTACGAGACTCCCAGTGTCTGTCTCTCCATTCCCTAAGATAGAGCAGGTTGTCTGCTAGGACATCTGGGTTAGCGCTGCTTAGTCCATCGTGAGTGACTCACTGGGACACTGCACCGGCATTGAGTGTTGGCTTATTCAGCCATTGTCCTCAGGGACAGCCTGGTGTCTGAGCTGTAGCTGTTTCCCATACTTGAAACAGGAAATTAGTGTCTTGCCTCAGACATCATGCAGTAGTAACTTGAAGCTGAGGGTCTTTAGTTTGAGGGAGTCTAAAATTACAGATACATTGTAAGCATAAAACAACTTTAAGAGGAAAATGGAATAACACTGTATGCTGAATACTTCATATTGCTGATCAAACTTTTCTTTTTGGAAGTTTTAATTTCTTTAAGAAATTGGATGCTGATTTGTGTACCTTACTCATTTTTCTCTTTGTATTCATATCAGTTTTCCTGCAATATTTCTCTTCAGGTCTAGTCCAAAGATAAAATATTTCCTATTGTAAATAGCTGCAATTATTATAGAGCACCAAGTGCAGACATCCACCATGTCTGATAGGATTCATTCAGGGACCTTTCCTTCGTTGGTGTGGCATAGCTGCATGCTGTGCCCAGAAATATGGTGGTCTTTTTGAAAGAAGCAAAGAGAATACTGAGTCATGAACTCCACTTTGGTCTAAAAAGGAAATGGTATTTTGACTCTGTATATGAGGAAAGCACAAGTTTTGAAATTAAGAGAAGGAAAATACAGCGTATTAAGTTTAGTGTGTAAACTTTGAAGATAAATTTTTATCTCGATGGCCACGTGTAACAATGATTGAACAGGATATGTTTCTGTTACAATGAGGTTGATTCATAAGCCTTCCTCTAGTCAAAAATGCAAATAAATATAAAGGCACTATATGCGTACTATGAAAAATACTACAGATATCATGGAATAAAACATTAAAAAAAGATTTTTTACTTCAATCTTCAGAAAATACTTGTTAAAAGTGAAGCAAACATGCCAGTGCTCATACACTCATCTTTTAAAATGTTTTGAAATCCTGCTAGACAAAGGCTGTGGAAGCCCATCTGAGATAAATCTGTTCCTAGAGCAGAGCCTGCTCAGACCTCCTTGCTCCCAGGAGCACCCACTGATGTCCAAACAACTTGTACACCTTCAGGGGAAAGCAAGTAGAAACCCTCCTGAAGATGACCAGGAAGCAAAGTCCTATTTCCTGCTCATCTTAATTAAAAAGATAGTTTGACTCTTTCCAAGGACCTAATGTAAATACTACTTCAAAGTTATTCAAGACGTAGGACTAAGTTAATGGAAAACAAAGTGTGTCTAGCTCACATATAGGGGAAAAAAACAGCTTTTAATTGTTTGTTTAAAAGCATTGGATGCATTTAAGCTGAACTGCAGAGCATTGTCCAGATGTTTTCAAGCTCATCTGTTTTAATGATTGAAATGTTCCTTAGGAGAGCTGTTTTAATAGCAAACAAGTGATGCAAATCAGCAGAAGGGACTAACACTCTTCTCATATAAAGGTGCAAGTGTGTGGCAAGGCAATTTGCTTGCAGGCATTATCAGAAACTTGATGATCTTTAATTGGTCCATTAGAAATTTTCTCCTTCCCCAATTGCTTATTCAGTTTTGCATCTCTTTCTTCTTTCTACCATGCAAACGTGCTGTGACAGATTATTCCCGAGGAAATTTCCTGATGCATTATAAAACGAAATGTTGTCTTTTTTTATTCCTTCCCTTGTGGCATATAGCGATGTTAGTTTTTTCTTTCTTGTTTGTACTTGGCTATGTGTCAGCAAGCAAACAAAACCACAGAAATAATCCCCTCCCTCAACTCTTCCAAATACCTGCTTTTTTTCCTCCTCTTTTTTATTCTAAAATATTGATACTCTTAATCCCCGCGCAAAGGTGGGTTTTTTAGTTTGCTTGGTTGGTTTTTGTTTTGTTTTGTTTTTTAAAAAAAAAAAAAGCCCGAAGGATATCCTTTGCCATTGCCATTCAGGCACTGCTACTGTTATTTCCTATCATGTTAATAGAAGCTTTGTCACTGGCTTGAGTGGAAATGGGATTGAGCTTTTTCTTACTGACCTTGCTCTGATGTAGTGGAGTTCCCTGCACCCATATGACCCAGGCTAAAACAGGAAGGCCAGTGTTAATTCAGATTGAGTGAAAAATCAGTTTCTGATGTCATAGATTAAACTTTCTTGACTTATGTTTCTTTTCTTAGCTTATGTGAAACCAGATATTTTATGTTACCGAGTGGAGTCAGTGAAACAATTTAAGCCAGTAAAGATGGATTCATGTTTTGTGCCTTACTTCAGAGGCAATTAATATAGTACATCACAGCTCCGTGTAAGAAAAGATGTAGACTGTGTGTATTGTATCATCTTATAGATAAGAAAATTTCATGTTACATTGCTCTCATGCTAGTTGAAAATTAGCATGAGTTGAAACTTGACCTGTTTTCTTTTGAAGTACAATATTAGCATTGAAAATAAGTTTACATACATTAATGAGGATTGCTCATCTCTAACATTTTTTTACTTTCTAGCAAATGCAGGCTATTAGAGAGATTCATTTATCCTGTTGTATGGTTCAAGATGTTCCAGTAAAACTGTTCTGAATCCCAGTTAGGATATATGAATATAAGAAATCTAAATATGTGATAGCTATGATTTTCAGAGGGCTGATTTTAGTTCAAAAAAAAATGCAGTTAATTGAATGGCGCTCTTGGAAAAATATAGCCCTCTTATCTCTCTTACAGTTCTTTTTACTTCTTTCTGTGCCCCCTCCTTTTCATTCCCTTCTGAATTTTCTCTGTGAGAAACAGTTTTAGAAAAGGTTAGAGAAGAAAACCAGAAGTAAAGAAAGAAATGTTTTGCTTTCTGGTCTTTGCAGGTTCATTCAAAGGGTGCTGTAAGGAATTGTGTGTGCAATTTTTTAAAAATAAGTAATCTTTGGGGTTTTGGTAATTTCTTCTGAGATACTTCTTAGAACCAAATGCTGACGTCCTAGTGATGTGAATCTCGGTGAACTGACTTTGTGAAGATTAAAACGAGATAGGCAGCTGATTGGAAAATCTAGGCTATCAGTGTTTGGATTGTAACAGAAAGCAAAAAGAAAGTTTGGGGATGCTGAGTTCTCTGTGGTGACAAAATGCTTCCCCACAAAAATATGTGGCTTGCAGTCCTGTTTTTAAGGAGAACAAGTTCTTATCCTAAGTGCAAATGTATTGCTTCATATCCAGCAGGTCAAGGCTTCTGTGGATTGAGGCAGAATTGTGGCTCACGGAAATCTGATGTGATTGGTGAGTTGATTTCGAAATATCCTACTACGTTACTGCCACCTGACAATCCTGCTCTTGATTATTGTCGTAAAAGTGCAAATTAGACGTATTATCCTACTTATTTTGCTTCTGCACTGGTGGAAGGTAAATGAAATTTGGCTCTCCTTGCTCTCTCCTAAATGACATTTCATAAACAGGGTTTATATTATTAGTGAACTGTTTTTTCAGAAACAGTATGCATCAGGAGATGAGTGAACACAAAAAGTGTCTTCAATATACTTTCTTGATGAAAACAAGTTGGTAATACATTTTAACGTGAAAAATGATATTTGGACTTATCTGGCGGCATCTCAGGAAATTCATTATAATTGATACATTGTTCACATGCTCATAGAAAAATAACTGTTTGGATGTCATAAGTCAGTGGAATTTAATTACTTAGTAGTCCTGTTTTTCTTCTCTGTTCTCTTCAGCTATTTAATCAGATGAGCAGTGTTGAAAGGAAGGTATCCAAGCATGTAGCTACCTCATAAATGAGAGGCTAAAGTAAAGTCAGAGTAGTTTTGTATTGTGCCATTCATTGAACTTGATTGTCCATGGCAGTTGTTTAATGTTTGGGGCATAGAGGTATAGGCCTGTTTGGTCTTACAGTTGTGAATCAGTGCCATGACTGAGCAGGAGTCTCATTTTTGCTGGAGTATGTGAGGCTTCTCCTGCTCTAGTGAATGAGCAGAGGAAAATTGGAAAGGACTTGACCACTGCTTGCATGAGGTTTTAGAAACCCTTTGTTACAGGGATAACCACTCCAGAAATGATTAGTGGATGGGTTGTGACAGTCAGAAGTTAGGCAATTGGGTGTCCTGCACTTCTTGTGTTGGTCAGGCAGATGCATTGTGGAGAACTGTATTTAATTGGATACAGTTGATGTGACAAAGTTGAACTAAAGCTTGCAGTAGAAATTTCTGAAGGAAATAACAAATAGCTGTTAGTTTGTCATCTCTAAAATACAGTATAGTATACTGCTTAATAACATCATTTATCAAGTTGCAGAGTAACTGTTTCTGAAGTAATCTCGACAAAATGTATATTCCTGGTAGAATTGTTTTTGAGTTCTATTTACAGTACGTTGTCTGCGTTTGCTTTTTTTTTTTTATGACTGAGATTTAAAAACAAAAGTAGTTAAGAATGTCAGTGCTTTCTCTCCTAGTATGAACATGATGATAAATTTCTAGAATTTGTTGAAACTTCAGAGTATTCATTTATGAAGCTGTATAGGCATTAGCTCTGTTCAGACTGCTTTACTTCAATTGCTTCTCTGCAAGACATCAAATACGTTGCAGGGTTTTTTGTTGTTGTTGTTTTTCTTTTTTTTCTTTTTTTTCCTAGTTCACATATTTTCTTCAGTTTGGTGCAGGCCATCAAAGACAAACTTATAGCATCAGTCCTACAGTGCTATGATGAACATGTGGCAGTAAATTTAACAATAGGGAACATAAAACATAATAATATTTTTAGTATCAGAACAGCTTACCATCCAGACCTATGTACAGCATGAGTAGTTTCTCAAATGTCAGTCTGTTATGTTTTATAGTTCAGAAACTTATCCCTTCCTAGCCAAAAAAGTATAACTGTGTGTGTGTATAATACACCTTGCAGTAAATTATAGTCATGCGCTTAGTGTAGTCTGACCGTGGATTCCTTGAGTTAGAGGTGTGCTCATATTCCAAGAGTGGATGAGAGAAACTTGTGTTCTATATGTTTGTTTTGTGAGATTAATTAGTAATGCTGGGTCATATGGATACACTTTTCCATTACTGTTTTTTTTAATTATTATTATGGATTGCATAAATCACTTCTTTCTTATGGGAAGCTGAGGAAGAAAAAATGGTGCTACAGAAACATGAGTTTTTTCTTTCTTGAAGAAATGGAAGGATTCATCTCAGCAGAGGACACTCATGAGCTTATTTTTTTCAAAAGAGATTTTCCTCTTTGTATGTGCATGGATATCTCCTCTATAGCATAAAAAATATACACATTTTATAGATAGATACTTCTGTAAAAGAGACCGTATTTGCACAGTCAATTTTTCCCTAACTGTGTCAAGAGCAAGTGTCCAATATTTTTGGTCTGATCCTGAGGAAATGGCATACAAATTGTGCAATAGGCAGAAACTGGAAACAGGAGCACAGAGTAGCAGTACTTGGTGCATACAATACTGACCATGAACACAAAAGTTTGTAAAGTAACATTCTAAAATAGTTGGGAAAATAGATGTCAGCCAGTGGATTTGTTGTATATAGCGCTCATTAAGTGGGGAAAGGGATGGGGAGGCTTTCATTCTTTCAGGAAGAACGCTGTTGAAAAAGGAAGACGGGCATGAGCAGCTGGTTTGGGGAAGGCAATTCCTGGAAACAGGAAAAATCCTGAAGTGAGAGTCCAGTGTCAGTGTTTATGGAGGTGGAAGTACAATGAGAAGTTGGTGGGTACAGGAAAGGGAAGAAATAAAACTAAAAATGTCCGTCATTGTCCCTCGCTCTGTGCATTGGATTTCTCTTCTTCCTACTGCTTCATCACCTGTTGTGACTTTAGCTCCTCTTTCTTGATTCATCCTGCTTTAATTGCTGATTGTGTGGCTTAAACTGAGCAGGGTGACAAAGGAGATGAAATCAGAGATGTAGAGGCCACGTTCAGGCAGATCCGCCAAGGATGGCAGAAGAGAATCTTATCTGTCAGAAGTTGTGAAAAGTTGTTTACCTGTTTAAAAATTAATGATAATAATGCCAATAGCTGGTTTTTTTTTTTAATGTAGTTTTAAGCAATGAACATATAGTTCACAGGAGAGATACTGAATAAGGTAAATTGCACAATTAACACACACTACATATAAAAAGTCAGAGCCAGTTCACCTTTAAAAATTAGTCTTCACAAGGTGATGGTCATCTACTTTACACATTTTCATTAAAAAAGAGGATTCCATACAGCGTATCCTGATAAACCTTGATTCTTTTCTTCTTGACTTGTTTTTTTTTTTTTCAAAGAACAATGTTTTTAACATGCTTATCATGTGCTAGCCAGAATAATAAACACATGAAGAGATTTTGAAATAGCCTGGTTTTATTCTTAATGATACTCTTCTAGTTAATTTTTTCCTACATTTCTTTGCTTTTAAATTGACTATTAAAATGATTTATTACTGTAAGGACATTATTTACAGTTCAGTACATTGAGTACTGTTCCTCACAGAGGTGAACTGGGAATTGAGGAAAACTTGAATAAAATTTTAGTGGAGACAGATCTCTTGAAAATGAGTCTATTTTAGTTCTGCCAGTGTTGTTTCTGTTAGAGGGGCACTGTAACATGCACAGGCTCAGAAAGATGTCAGTAAAATTAACAACCTGCCATTATGTGTGCAGTAAATACTGAAGACTAGAGGCTGTTTTATTCATTTATTTTTTAGTTAACACTATTCTGCTCAGCACCTTGTTATTTTGCCTTGGGTTTATGACTGCCTAGCAGTTTATGTTAATGGCTCTTTCTTTTCCAGTCTGATAAGGTCATCACTTGATGACGCTAACTTTGTTAAGATAAATGTTTTCACAAGTTGATATCTCTTTTCCTTTAATATGAGCACACTGAAAAATCGAACAGCACCTACTTTAATCAAATAGTACTGGTAATCTAATGCAGTCCTTTGAGGCTTATGTGCAAAATTTTCAGTCTATTGGATTGGATATCTAATCAGAGTTCATGACAACAGTATAGCCAGTTATGATTTAAAAACCAAGAACAAGAGCTGCTGACAGCAGTGAAGACTTGGCCAGTTCAAGAGAAGAAAATGGCCTTCTTCTTCATCCCTCCAAAGTTAAAACTGGTGCTAGTATGCTCACTCCTGCAAAAACTCAAGGTGTACGGGTAATAAAAAGCTGTATTGTATGTATGTGTATGGATGGCATGTTTAAAAACTGTGGGGATGGGTGGCTGGGAAGCAAAGCAGAGATGTTTGCTGAAATACCCAGATGGCTAGAGTCCCTGAGGCAAGTATGGGAGCGAGTGTTTAGTTTGTATGACAAATGTTGACCAGCTCCTGGATGCGATTGAGGAATCCTCATCCTATGAATGAGCTGTGAAGTGTTGGCTGTGTTGCAGTGGAATGAAACTTGCTGTTGGAACTTGGCTAGAATTAGGAGCCGTACTATCAACTGTCTGTTTATTGAGTGGGGCTTAAAAAAAAGTGTTTCTGCAGTACAACTTCGCTTATAGATGAATCGCAGGTGATTTGGCTTTGGAAGAGAGGGAGAGTGGAAAATAGGAGGAGAGAGGGAAGAGGTAGAAGTGATTATTGTGTGACTTGGTTTGTGCATGAAACTGCTTGCTTTTTCAGCAGTATTCAATGCTGTGGAGCATGTGTGGGGCTAGCTGATCATCGCCCAGGAGGGAGTCCTTGTTATTCCTCTTTTGTGGCATCTGACTTGCTGTTTGGAGCAAGGTCAGGTTTTAGTTTTTGCAAACAAATGATTGTAATTCTGCAGTGAGTGCACCTACTGCACTTCAGTGTCTCATATTGGCTGATACGGCATATGTGATTGAGTCTTCATTCTGATATGCGTTTTCCCATGTCTCTTCACTTGAAATCTACACATATGGCAATGTCTGTCTCGTGCTGAATTAGCAAGACATATTCCCTGAAACTTTGGTGTCTGTTCCAGTAGTTCCTTGCAAAGAGAGGATGAGGCTTTTTATTTTAAAGGAAATAAATAACTGGAAATCTTGTCAATGACTGCGTTTTCTAATAAAATCATCATAGTGTGAAAAAAGTCCTTCTGAAGAGCTGAGGTAACATACTTCACTTTTTCCTCAGTCCCCACCCTGCTGCCTTTGGTTATTTTGAAGATCATTTGTATTTTTCTGGTGCGTTACTCAATGTTATCATGAATGGATCACCAAAGCACATTCATGAGATTTAATGGGATTTAAGCGTATGCCAAAATACTTTTTCCTAAGCAATCTCATAACTGTGAGTAAAAGTTGCCTTAATTGTTATTGTAAAACTTACTTTTGTGTTAAATATTCTGTTTGAGAACTAAAAGCACTTTTGAAGCTCTAGCCTTCATTTACCCATACATGTCACATGTATATCTCTGAGTTTGACAGGTATCCCAACTAACATCTCTGCAGAAATGTAACTTAACAAGTTTCAAGTCACCGCCAGTGCTGAATTGTTGTCCTTTTCATGGTTTTTCACTAGTTCGTGGCAAGAAAGCATGTTGTGTGCTGTGAGGTTTTGTTGTAAGATGGGATATCTTCATAAGTAAACAGATGTACTGCTTGTTTTCTGCAAACGCATTGAAATTTCCTTTCTGCAGCTGAAGAAAGAGAGAGCAACTGTGAGAGCATGTGTATTTGGAAGAGTGCAGTCTTGTGGCATGGCAGCGCCGTTATGTGACAGAAGAGTCTTTCCAGGGGTGATGGCCTTGTGGACAAGGCTTTCTTTGACCCGCTGCTTCTTTCTGCTGACAGCTCTCACTTGCTGACCTCAGAGGAAGAGTTGGGACAGTGGGATGCTCAGGTCCTTCTGAGCTTGTGGCATTTATATCATGAGGCAGTTTAGATCAAGTTAATTTTACTAAGCTGCTCACCCATAATGGGTCTGTCACGGCAGCTTGACAATGTATTTGTATCCATTCTAGACAATCTTTGCTGTTCAGTGCTCTTGCTGTGAAAGTTCCCTGCAGATCACTCAAATTTAATGTTGTCAAGTAGTAACCCCTCCTGTCTCCATCAGAATACATCTATCCTTTTCATGGACTTAATAGGTGGCTCTCTTGCAGCTATGCTTTGCCTTGAATTGATATCAAGTAGCTCAGCACATCTAATTTGACACCAACTTTCTCCTGCAGCTGACACAAAGATGGCATAACCAAATAATGGAGTGCATTTTGTGTCAGAAATGCGTTTCTGGGTTTATTTTCGTTTTTATGTTTGTTTGTTTTTGTTTTGTTTTTGGTTGGGAGTTTTTTTGGAACAAAAGTGTTTTGAGATTTCTGTTTTATTGGTAATTTGCAAGCAGTTCTTGAATTATTTTTGATGTAAAGATGCAGTGGAGAGTGGAAGGAGGGAGAGTGATCATACCTCACAAACTGAAAATTCAGCCTTCCTGACAGCTTTGTCTGGGAAACTGCCGGTTTTCAGAGACTGGATTTGCCTACAAACCAGGAAATAAATGCCTGCTTTTGTTGTTCAACCACTGATGCTGAAATTGTGTAAGTGTATCTAGTTCCATGTCCGGATACAAAACTGGATGAGTCTTTTATTTTGAGAGAGACTTAGATGAATCTGAAATATAATTTCAGTGTTGGCAGAGAATGAGGATGTTCTGTCCTTTCCTTTTCTCATTCCCCCAACAAGATCAAATCACCGACTAAACCTACAGGGAAACATTTCTAAATAAAGTAAGCAGAGCTAGAGGCTTTACCAAGGTCTGGAGAGCCAAGCGAAAATGAATCCATTGACTCTCCACTAATTCATCTCCTGGGTATCTCCTTTTGGGATTTATTCTCTTTGCTTCCTTCTCCTCCTTCCTTACCTTTCACTCCTACCTTCAGTGCTGCTCTTCCTTTAATAATGGTTATCTCATGTTGGCTCTCCATTGGGATACATCCTGTATCATCCAGCTTATATATGAGGTATGCAAACCCTTGGGCATTCAGATCACCTCAGGGCCTTATTTTAAAGCTAGAGTTCAAAAGACACGAGCAGCTTTCCCAGGTAGTGTGGGCACCTGTATCATACATGGAAGTCGAGATTAATAGGGTGTTCTCGTGTGTTCCTCATTCACCCTATGTAGTTCCGTCTCTACAAAACAAAGTATATGAACTGCGCCTTTTGTGCTTTCTGAGATAGATAGAAATACTAATACTGGCTAAAGGGTAATATTGTAATGGCTGTTTAAAAACAGACAAAAGTTTGAAGTCTGCCATCAAAGTCTGGAAGTTGAAAGTTAGCTATGAAGAAAGAGAGAAGCTGGTTTCATTCTCAGTGAGCTGCATTTGCAAAGGTGTACCCTAGAGACATACTCTTTCATTGGTGAAACTTTCTGGAAAAAAAAAAACCGGCCTATGACTCTACCTCATGCTTCTCATGCTTCTATGTGGCATATTTATATCATTTCCTCACAGCTTTCCATCTGTGGCATTGTATTTTGCACAATATTTGACATACTTAGTGGTGGTCTTCCATTACCTCTTCCTGGAAATGTATGCATGAGAGAGTGAGAGCACCTTACAAACTCTCTGCTCTTCTGAGACCTTCCCAGGGCTTCCAGTGTTCCATTTAATCATAAAATCTGAAATGAAATATCTTAGACTGCACAAACATTGTCATCTGGCTTCAGATAGTGCATCCATCACAGAAATATTCTTGTAGATAAACAAAAAATGTCTTTAAAAAAGATAAAGCATGAATGTAATAGTTAAGTAGGCGTTAAGTGGTAGCCATTACTCATATATCAAGGTTTTGTATGTTAACTTTTACAAATCCTTTTATTACTTCTTGAAGAGAGAGACTTGTCCAGACACTACCTCCAGCTGCTGATGGTCAGGATTGAGCGAAAAGCATCCACCATTAGCAGAGCAGAATTTCCCTATAAAGCAGATCAGCTTTAGGTTCTGATTCCTTCTTGTTAAGCAGTCCCATCTACATCTTTTGGGTAAATGCCAAATTAGCTTTGAAGGGGCAAAAGTCTTCTGTGGGTACAAAGCATGGATAGAAGCAGCTGCTCTTCTGTATCAGCTTCGTTTAGAAATCATTACTAGTCATGTCTACCAGGCAAAATCAGCAACCCTGTGGTTATGCTATAGTGCATCAGAGGCTGCAGTTCTCCTCTCATTCAGACTGGAGATCACTAGGAGGTCCTAGCCTCGTAGACAAGTGTAAAATTTCTGATTCTGATTTTAAAACACAAGGGTGGAAACAGGAACAGGGTGTTTATTTAGTGTTGCACTAATTCCTAGTATTCAGCAAGCAACTTCAGCTTGGGGTTTTCTACACAGAGAAAGAAGCCAACCTGATTTAATTTTTCCTCCTTCTACACTGCTGCTTATGAAATTACAATCGTTTGCAGTCTGGGAACAGAAATACTGCACAGGGAGGGAAAAGCCTCAGCTGCTTTTGCTGAATGAAATAACCTTGCCTAAAAGGGCTCTTATTATACCAATACCAGAGGGACTGTGAAGCATGCTGCTTCTGTGTACACTGCTCTGGCAAAAGTGGGGCCTGCATCCTGGGCAGCATTTTGGTTTCCCACATAGTCAGTGGCTAGAGAGATTTCAAATGCTCAATTGCCTTCAAAAGGAAACCTTTGTGCTCAGGATTGACAAATGCACCTTTAACTCTTTGTGTGAGATTATAGCAATGTTACAAAATAATGTCCTGTTTCCCAGCTGTGATTGTGCTATAAGCAGTGAGCTGTGCATCATGGCCACTGGATTATAAGCAATTTAGGGCAGATAAAATGCCTGCCATTGTGCTTTGTATTGTGGCTGGTACAAGGAGGCCCTGCTGCTACCCAGCTCTGCTATCAATCTGGAAGAATTATTGCAGCTAGGAAACTTGTAAAATGTGCAGACAAGATGTTCAGATAGAGGATACTGGATCAGTGAGAAACGTGAAAAGCTTTTGTGAGACTCCCTGGTTAAGCATTTACTGCTTTTCTGTAGTGTTTCATCCCCAACAAAAGTTTACTTTCTCCTATTAAAAAAAAAAAAGAATTTTCTTTAGAGAACAAACATGACTTGCAAAGTCACAATAAATCTTCGAGATTTTTCCCTCTCGCTTTTTACATTGTTGAAAATTTTATTTTAGTTCAATATTGTGAAATATGGAAAAAATAGCAAAACAGAAATATTCACAACCATACTGTAATGTACAAGAATACTCTTTTAGATTTTTTTTTTCCTGCAGCAACATGTATTACTCATTGTTTTATGTGTGGAGTGTTGAACTCTCTAGAAGCCTTTGTTTTGTGAAGACATTTCCTCTTGTACGTTTTCAAGACGGAAAAATGGTTATTTGGTTCCAACATTTTGTTTTGAGTCTCACAATATTTAAGATTGTCATCAGTATATTAATGAGCTTCTTCAGTAAATCTACCTGTATATATAAAAACAAGAGCTCAGAAACTTTTTCTTATTGTTGGGATTATTCTTCTCAAAGCACGAGTATAGATATTTATTTGTTTTCTGGAGTTTACACTTCACCATTCTCTTAACTTGCAACATTATAGTTTTCTTCTCTGACATCATAATGCAAAACCATGAGTAAACAGTCAGAATTTATTATTATTTATTTTGTAAAAATGTCTGTTCTCTGACATTTTGAACCATCTTTCTCTTGTTGGGTAACACCAATGGCATTGGACTTCTTTACGTTGTTTCACAAGTGCTTGCCTAAAAATACATGCAAGGTTGAGAAAGAGAGGTTGTACCTTAGGTTACCTGACATAGTTGGAAGAAAGCGACAACAAAACCAAACCAGCAAGCCTTGAGGGATGCAAGCTCCTCTCCAGATGACTAAACTTGTAACAATCACTGAAGGTTAGCACAGTCAGTGAAGGAGAAGAGCTGCATTTATTATTACTATTATTTATTTTGTACTCTGTGTAAGAAATTAGTACAGGACCATCACCTCTAGGAGTGAAAGCCACTAGGAGATGAATTGCAAAATACATCAAGGAATACATAGGGAAAATGACAGTAGCCTGTCTGGAGAGGGTTTGTATTGCAGCCTAATTGTAGTTAAATGTACGCTGTCTTTACCAGGAACATTTCCTCTTGCTGGAGTTGTTTCCCATATGTCTTTCTAAGGCTGGAGGTTTGGCAGTTGGTGGCATATTTCTTTTCCTTTGGAGGTTTAGGAATATATCTACAGCTATTCTAAGAAAGGGAGGGGGAAAAGTGATGTTTAAATGTATCCATGGTTTCAATATATTTCAAATGTTTTTTAAAGCATTGCATTTTGCAGTCAGAATGGCTTTGTTTACTTCAAAAATTTCTAGTAGAGACTGAATCTGAGCATTTTGGTTTGAAAAGATGCAGAGGTTTAATACCTCCTTCCCTTGCCTTCCCAAAGATTACACTGCTTTTAACTAGCTGTAGTGTCTTTGCTAAGTAGAATGAAAATGCCCAGCTGTGCAGGAGTTGTGGGCCAGCAGTAGCACTGGAAGCTGCAAGCACTGAGGATTCAACGGAGTGCTCATAAGCCAATCTCATGTTGAGAGCATTAAATAACGGTAAATTGCTTAGATATGTTTGCAGATCTGGACTGGAAGACCAAGTCTTTATCTGGCCAAAATGTACTATCTTTTGTGGTTTAGTTTTAATTGTAGTAAGATGTTATTGAGAGTTTTCACATTTCCCGGTGTAATTGCACACTGTGACCTGAGCGGCTGTGTCATTTCTGTATTTACCAAGAATGTTGGGCAGTGTTTTAGCTTGATCCTTCCCTGGCATTTGTTTGATGGATTAATTTTGGGCTTTCTCTAGAATTGTTTGTAGAAGATCAAATGGAAAAATCAGCAGGGACCCTTCTGCAAGCTGATGATCCTGCAATGGATGCATAAATTTTTTCTTCTCTGTTACACAGTGCTCAGAGCTATGTTCAGAGTGAGACCACAACATTTCCATGTGCTTACAAGTGATTTTATTGTATGTTGTAACTTATGCAGAAGTGTATGGAGTGCTTAAGTATTTTACTTTCTTTATGCTATCTATGACTTTGTTTGGAAACATTATCTGAAAAAAAAAAAGTGAAGTGATGTAACTTCTAAATTAAAGTCTTAAGTATTAAATTCTGTTTACTTTTTGTGTACTGTTTGTTCACCTCCTTAAATGTGTGTTGGTTCAAACATAAAGTTATGTAGTACTTGTACATGTAAAAATATCCACCTCGAGTACTAAAGTCATGTTCTACCATATTTTCAACCCTGTCATGTCAGAAATAAGATAAATGCCAGATATCAGAATATCTTATGAGAGAGCATTCAAGAGCCAATTCTTTAATACCCTTCTTAATCCATCAAGCACAAAGCTGTACATTCATTTTTAAGTTTGTATATCATCCTACAGTAAAACTGAGGTAAAATGTTATGCTGATTTAACATAAAAACATGAGCATTACAAGTTATAACATTATTTTTACTTCTGTTTATTTATTTCTGTAAAAGTAAATAATTACTTTAATAAAATGTGAAAATATTTCTATCGATTTTCCCCATTTTGTTAAGTTACGAATCACTCTAGTTCTAACTACTTTACAGTCTGATCAGCAGAAATCAGATACTCTCAATGTCAGAGACAAACTATTCTTCTCTATATTTCCTATCTGAATGTTTGTTTCACTAGTCTTTTGTTGTCTTCAAGCTTCAATTATATTCTCATTCTAATTTCATCAAATAATTAAAATTCATAGTTTATATGTGGAAAACCGAGAAACAGCCAACCTGATGGCAGGACAAATGATTAAGGGCAATGAGAACTAACAATTTGTAGCACAAAGTCATAGGAAAGGTTTGTTATAGAGCAATTTTTCAGTAAAAGAGTGGATGAAGTTCCGTATTAAAATAATGTAAGTAATTCACGTTTGGAAGCAACTTACAATATATATATTGCATTGATAGTTCTGAAATTAGCTATTAGCATTTATTGAATATGTCTTGGAGCAATGCTATACATAGCTTCTGGAAATAAGTTCCTCAGCAACAGTTAAAATTGAACACTAGTAAGCAAGAAATGGAGAACAAAAAAAATATAACCATGATGTTGCATATATACTTATGCAAACAGTGTACATATAAGTCTTTTAAATAATTTATTTGGAGTATTGTTACAGTGCTTTAAATGCTTGGTTTAGTAGGTGAAGAGAGTTGTGTTTGTTTAGAGTATAGCACCTGTGCATGTTCCATGAAAATTACTCAATCAGACATGCACAAAAAATGTATGAAGATAGAAGTTATTTGGTTTTGGATAATCAATACTTGTTATTGGCCAACCAGTCAGATTTTCTTTGTCATCAGTTTAGTTATCTTTGTTTTACTCTCTAACTGCACAAGGCAGTTGGCATTCCCAGTATGTAACATGTACAGAAATGGGAGCAGCAAGTACATGAAACATTTATGTGATGTGAGTCAACATTTCAGTAGGATGTAGGTCTGGACTGATGGCTCCTGCAGAAGGTGATACTACAGCTCAGAGGCAGCAGACCATGGAGCTCTTTTACGGTTGCTGAGATCTGGTGAATTTACTGGAGAGCTACTCAAAGTGCTCCATGGGTAGCTTGGGTCTGCTTGCTTGCATTCCTCTCTGGTATGTATACAGTTCTATACTTTCTTTACTGACCATTTTTAGGCTGGAGGATGCTAGGTTGATTGTGTCTTTCAACTGATTGTAATTTGGTCTGCTTGTTGCTATGTTCTTCTGTATGGAGCATCAGAAGGCAAAATACTTCCCTACGTATGTGTGGATGGCCTCTTGATGGTTCCTTATTTGAGAAGTTGCTAGATAGCTTTAGAGTTGGAAGTTGGAGGTGGCTTCAGAATTTTGTGTTTGTTTTGCGCTAGTAAAAATCCTAGAATGATTTTTGATTTTGAGAGAGAAGAGGAATAAAACACTAAATTTATGGTGGTGGTGATTCTACTTTGAAATACCAGTAGTGGCCTGCTATAGTTTGATTTTCTTCTGGTTGCTCTTATTGGAATATTAGTACATTTACAGGAAAGATTTAGTATGATGGAAACCACCCCTTCCTCCCCCCAAACCTAATTAATCAGACTAATCAGACATGCTGAATTTCATTGAGGTATAATGTTTCATCCTAGCTCTTCACACCTATGTTACCCAGCCTGTTTCTGTAAACTGAAAGAGGATATTACTACAGTGCATGGTTCCTAATAAAATGTAAATTAAATAATCATCTCAATTATGGATTAAAAACTCAGGTTCAACAATTTTACAAAGAGCTTTACTTCACTGAAATCCTGCAGTCATTTACCTACTGCTTTCCCTTCCTGTCTGAATTTATAGCTCCTTCATGCAGACGTATAATTTAACTTTAACTTAAATTGTGCCTTAAATTGTTTCCATTATCTCAGCCTGGAGTAACCTGCGTCTATTCCTGGAATATGAAATCATTATTCTTGAACTGCATTACCTACAGCGTATGCTATCTTTTCTACATTGAACATACTCAGGGAAAACCTTTTTCAGTTCCTCTTAGTGCTCAGATATTAGAGTCAGTTACTGTGGAAGGAGGACCACATTTGGTATATTCATCCTATTTGTCTGTTCTAGTTATAGGAATGATCTTTGAAGAGAATTCTTATTTATTCATAGGTTATAAAAAGCTTATTGACATGCAATCTAATGTTTATCACACAGAACTATACCATATTTTGTAGGTTAGAGAGTAGTGGCAATAGGTGGAAGAAGTACTTGTCTTGTAATAATGACTGAGCTTTTGGTCTGAACCTGGATGATTTTGGTAGGAAAGGTTGAAAACTTTTCTTACTCACCGGTCACCATCTTCACAAGAATCCCATTTTACTGGGCTGATATTTCTGGTGAACAGGTACAGATTTTCAGAGTCTTAGTTAAAAGCCCAAGGAAATTTCTTTCTTCCAAAAATAGTGAATTTTCTTGTCACATACCCCACATAACTTATACTATCTCCCCTCTAGCGATCCAAGCTATTCTTTGAGACTCCAGATTTCCACAAAATAATGGAAATGTTTTCTCCAGGCTTATTAAAATATACCCTTTTTAAAAGGCTGCAGTTGTACAGAGACTCTGAACAAAAGTTTTTGAGTCAAAGTAAACAGTAAAGTAGGATCCCAGATTATTTACAAAATAACAATCTGAAACCAGGGCATTCTTCAATCCCACTAAAACTTCTGAAATGTGGATTTAATTTATATTCTTCATGGGAGAGTGTTTTGAGAATTGTTGTTGGCACTGATTTTGTGGACACTGCTTAGGTGTTAGCTATGTACTACTGACAAGATGCTTAACTTGCAAGGTGTGTAATTAATTTTGGACCCATTCAGAAGAAAATCTTGCCTTTGACTTCTGTGGAGGTACAATACTAACAATGCAATTAGATTGAAAATTTAAGTTATTGATCCACAATGCAAAATGTCATCCCCGTAAGCTACTGCTAGAGCTCTGATCCTACTGGACAGAGTTGAAGTCTTGAGGTTGCAGCAGATACCAAGGGATACTCAGCAGGGCTGGGACCAAGCACAAGGGAAAGCAAAAGGAAAAAACTGAAGACCTACGTAAGTTGGAAGTGTCAGAATCTTGTGCAGTGAATCTCTGTAGACATAGGCTCTAAGAATAGGAGTAAGGAGGAGGTGGGAAAGACTAGCACTAAATATTGAGGATATTACTATTACTATTATTATTACTCGATAGTATTACTATTACTATCAAGGACTATACTATTACTATTATCAAGAATAATACCATTAATTGGAATTTAATTTATGGATGGCACTAGCAGTCCATCAGTGCTGCCATCTGCATAAGTGACACTTCAGGTCATTTAAGGCACTGAGAATCACTTGGCCTGGAGCCAGGAGGAGGAAAGAAATGTGACCATAGTCCTCTGTCTTTCCAAGAAGGGGTGATCCTAGAGTAGCGTTGTGGTTTATCCTGGAAAGCAGCTGAACACCACATAGTCTTTTGCTCTTCTCTCTCCTCTCAGTGGCACAGGGGAGAGAATCAGAGGAGAAAAAAAAAAAAGAAAAAGAAAAAAATGTAGAACTCACAGGTTGAGTTAAAAAAAAAAAAAATACTAAGACAGTAGAGAAATAACAGTAATTATAATTGTATACATATATATGCAAAACAAGTGATGCACGTAGCAATTGCTTACCCCCTGTTGACTGATGCCCAACCAGTCCCCGAGCAGTGGCTGCCTCCCTGGCTGACTCCCCTTCAATTTACTGTTTTTTCACATGATATCATGCAGTGTGGAAAATCAGCTGTCCTGGTTCTGTCTCCTCTCAGCTCCTTGTACCCCCTCAGCTCCCTCACTGGCAGGACAGTATGAGAAGCTGGGAAACTGAAACATCCTTGGCTCTGTTCAGTGCTGCTCAACAACAATTAAAACTCCTTTGTCTTATTATCAATCCTGTTTTCCCCTGAAGCCAAAACATAGCATCATACCAGACACTGTGAAGAAAAGAACTCTGTTCCAGCTGAAACCAGGACAAGTAGTTATATAGTTTTTTCAGATTGCCCTTGAATTTTACATCTTATTACATCTGTACATAGTTGCTTCCACTTTCTGTTCCACTTCAGAAAAAGGTGGAGGAAAGAAGCATGTAGCATCAGGAGGTGTTAAGAAGTAAGGACATGGACTTACACTGTTGAGTTACTGTTGCAGGGGTACTCCACTCACAGATTGCCCAAGGGAAGGGGACTGTGACCATGGAGCCAGTCAGGAAGACATAAGAGCTGGTAGAGTTGTCCATGGTAACACAGAACCTGATATCTCGTTATATGATTTTCAAAACCCTGAAGGATGTGAAACATCTTGAGTTATCAAGCATAATATGTTATTTGTGAAGTTTTCTTAACTTTCTGAAAGTTTCCAAGCTTTTCCCTACATGTTTCCCTGAGAGTTTTTGGGAGAGTGGATAGTAAAAAGCTATTTCTCCTACCAGGAAATAACAGAACTGATGACTGCTCCAAATAACTGAATTTGGAATTCTATCCTCTTCAAGACTTATGTTTACACCTGCTATTTGTGTTTTCACATCATCTTTGATGAGAACATGAGTAGACTCACATTTATCATCTTTTCTTTAGCTATTTGCCATGTATACTGCTCTGTGAGGCTAACCAGAGAGAAAATTTTCTGTTGACAGGATGGCAGATAGAGACCATGTACCTCATCACCTATTTCGTTTACTTCATGTGTTTGAACTACAATGTAATAGTAGATATCCAGTTTCAGTGCATTGCTCATATCCTTATAACCTACTAAGTACAAAGGTGATATCAAACTAAACATGCACTACGTTACTTTGCTAAATGAGACTAATTGATCTGACGCTGTCCTGAGTGAGAAGATCAGATCTGTTGAAATTGAATAATTTCTGTTTCACTGTGAAGTGGAAGATTTTTTTTGCTGTTCACTGAAAATAATTACCTTTCTTGACTAAGGCTTGTCTTCATTGCACAGATCTTTATTTTTTTGTTTTTCTCATCATTTACTTACCTTACTAAGGAGCAGATTATTTTGGATTTTACATGGGCTGCTCTGAAAGTAATGCTACCTATTTTATGATCTTGGCCCACACTGTCAGAGGCAGATGTTGGTGGTATGGCAGTAGAGGTTGAACCTTCCAGCCAATATCCTGTTACATTCTGTTGCCGTGCAACAGATGGCAGCAGAGGGGCAGTCTGACAAAATGCTGTCTGTCGTGGAAGTGCGTATGAAGCTATGGTGTGGAATTGAATTCTTCCATGTGGAATAAATGGCGCCCATTGACACATTCATTGATGCTTGCTGAACGTTTACAGAGACCAAACAGTGGATGTGAGCACAATGAGGTGGTGCATTTCAGCAGTGGCAACAGTGACATGACAGACAAGTCACGTTCCAGACAGTCCTGCACAGCTGTCACACCACAAAATGAAGAGCATCTTGATCAATTCATCTGGACAAATTGACGGATTACAACCAAAGAACTGTGTGTGGAGCCGAATATCAGCTTCAATGCATTAGAAATGATGGTGGCAATGGAATATGACAAAGTTTTCAGCAGGTGGGTCCTGCGAATGCTTACACAGGAACAGAAAAAACACCGTATGCAGGTGTCTCAGGACCTATTGAACCAATATGAGGCTGAAGGTGACAGTTTCCTGGATCACATCATTACCAGTGACAAGACATGGTGAAGCTGAAACCAAAACAGCAGTCCATAGAGTGGTGACATGAATTTCCCGTCAAAGAAAATGTTCAACGGCAGCCCTCAATGGGTAAAGTGATGTGCACTGTTTGTTGGGACAGGAAAGGGGTGATCCTTCCGGATTTCCTGGAACCCGGATAAACCATCACCTCTGACAACTTCATTGTGACGCTGACTAAGCTGAAGGCTTGAACTTCCAGTCAAGAGTCAGGACAGAGAAGACAACCCCTCTTTTACAAAATGGTAATGCCAGGCCCCATACCAGTCTGAAGACTGTGGAGTACATTGCCAGTCTTGGCTGGACTGTCCTAACACACTCATATGGTCCAGATTTTGCGACTTCCAACTTCCATCTGTTCAGGCTGATGAAGATACTTTGTGTGGGCAACATTTTCTTAGCAATAACACCATCATAGCAGCTGTGAAGTAGCGGGTCACTTCCCCTGATGCAGACTTTTACAAGCATGACATGCAGGCTCTTGTTCATCATCGGCAAAAATGCATGGCTAATGGTGGTGACTATGTTGAAAAATAGTGTTTGGTAGCTGAGAATTTGCTCTAATAGCGCTGTTGTGCTCTTTGTATCTGCGGTAGTTTCCATGGAAATAAATAGGAGGGATTACTTTCAGAGCAACCTACGTATACAGTTTTCACAGAAGAAAGATAATGACTTCACTCTAAATGCAGGAAAAGATTTTCTTTTCCTGATACATTTGAAATGTAATTTTGTCTGGCAATTAGAGCCTATGAGAGACTGACTGGCTGAGTATATCAAGTTATGGCCATAATCAGACAGAGTCCACTTTAATTAATCTGATTATTATACATTTTGTGGTACTTTGAAATTGTTTAGCTTTGCTGTCATTTATTAAGAATAAACTTCTCTTTTACCTAGGGATGATTGCATAATGCGAAATTATTAATGGTTAGTCATAAGAAACTAATCAAGTTAGAGGCAACATGGAGTGAGGGAATGAGCATATGAACCAGGAGCTGCATTTGTCCATTAATTTCATATATAGTCTTGGAAAAAAATCACTTACTGCTCACCTCAGTCTCTTAATTTTCCTTCAGCCAAAAGAAGGAATGTTAATACTTATTTTCCTACTTTGCTAGAGTATTGGCAGAATTAGTTAATGCACATGTTTGATTAAAATGTTAAAGTTTCAAAAACGTCAATTTGGTGGGGTTTTTTTTTTTTTTTGAAGATCCAGTGTTTGTGCATAGCTTTGTGTATTTGCTTGTGTATGCAGATAATAATGAAACTGGGAACTGACTATGCTATTCATAGCTTTAATTGCCAGTTCATTCATTTGGAAGGAACATTCTATATCTGTTATCTACTTATATTATTCCCATCACCAATAACACCCAAGTGAATTTATCCTCACAAAGCCTGTGTGAAGAAATGAAGTATAGATTAAAGCCAAAACACACTATCATGATAATTTAGTTTAATTCCTGTAAAACACAAACGAAAGAATTCTCTTTCAGTAGTTTCTGTGCCAAGCCCCTATGGTATTTCCTGTTTTATAATGGGAGAACTAAAGCTTACAGAGCATCACACTGATTTTTCAGACTTTTTAGATATACATGCAATTCAAATTAGAAAAAATAAACTTTTACTTGCTCTTAAATGCTAACTGACTTATTTCTCATGAATAACATTTTGTGTATCTTGGGGCATTACTGCTTTTTTTAGTTTGTATAGGGGCACGGCATAGAAGAAGGCTAGCAACAGAGTTTGTCTTGTGAAGTCCTCATTTAATCTATTTAACTGTAAGACTCAATTGCTGATATATAACTTGAGTTCACCAGTGATGTAAACTTTTATAAATTAAAGCCTTAAACTCTGAGATTCATTTGTATGTATTCATGTTAAAGCTCCTTTGCTTTATTCTAGTGAAGCACTGAAAATTTTTGACCACCAGAATTTTTCCCTCCATCATACAAAATATTGTTTGAAGAACACTCTGTGCCTTGAAACAGGAGAGAGTCTCATTGGCATTGTGTGCTTTTTTTTGAGCCATTTTACATATCTAGTTACAAATATTAAAAATCAGAATTATAATTTAAGGCGGAAGGGACCTCTGGAAGTCATCTGTCCATACCACTCTTCCCCCTCAGTACTTGCCCAAAACAGAGCAAACTTCAAAATTGGAGCTGATTTCAGAGTTAGATCACGTTACTTGCTTGGTGGCATCTGTAAAATGTCTGTTTCCTCCTTCTTAACGGTTCACTGTAGTGGAATTTCTTACCTGACGTCATCTGGGGACTCTTAGGATTTAGTCTTCTCCTACTAAACCCAGTAACAGTGTGATCCAACTGTGTGTCATTAATCATATTTTCGTGTATGATGAGCTTTGCTCTTCTTTCTTGCGTTTTGGGTAGGTGACAAAACAGTAAGGAAGTATTTGTCTTCTTCTACACCTAGTGCATGTGATTGAGTTACACATATAACCAGTAACATTGTTTTACCCCAGTGCAATCAGAAGTAGAATTTAACATCATATGCTCAAATAATGTTCAGCTCCTGATGTTCTATCTCATAGGGAAAAAATAAATAAAAAAAAAAAATCAACCACCAGATCCAGGAACGTTTCAGACCCCTTTTCTTATGGTTCCTGACTTTCAGAGCTGTGCCAGCCTGCTGTATTTGTGCAGAAAGTAAATGTCCATCACGTATGTAGGAACTCTGGCGATTATACACATTACAGGAAGGCCAGTGGTATCTTGGGCTGCATCAGGAGAGGGGTGACCAGCAGGGACAGGGAGACGATTGTCCCTCTCTACTCTGCCCTCGTGAGTCCCCATCCTGGAGTACTGCATCCAGGTCTGGGGGCTGCAGCATGAGAAAGACATGGAACCGTTGGAGTTGATCCAGAGGAGGGCCACAAAGATGATCAGAGGGCTGGAGCACCTCCCCTATGAGGACGGACTGAGGGAGCTGGGCTTGTTCAGCCTGGAGAAGAGAAGACTGCGGAGAGACCTCATTGCAGCCTTCCAGTATTTAAAGGGAGATTATAAACAGGAGGAAAATCAACATTTCACAAGGGTAGGTAGTGACAGGACAAGGGGGAATGGTTTTAAGCTGAAGGAGGAAAAGCTTAGATTGGATGTCAGAGAGAACTTCTTTACTGGGAGAGTGGTGAGGTGCTGGAACAGGCTGCCCAGAGAGGTTGTGGAAGCTCCATCCCTGGAGGTGTTCAGAGTGAGGTTGGATGGGGCCTTGGACAGCCTGATCTAGTACCAAATCTGGAGGTTGGTGGCCCTGCCTGTGGCAGGGGGGTTGGAACCTGATGATCCTTGGGGTCCCTTCCAACCCAGGCCATTCTATAATTATTTTACCTAGTTAACCTTTCCTTTCTACATTATATATTTTGCAGTTCTTTTGCATGCACTCAAATACAAATGTGGTGAAGATTACTACTTTATACATCAGTTTCTTACAAAGTCTTTACAGCCAAATTTGAGCTCAAAGCTTCTTTCACAGTCTCTTTAATGCCTTGTAGATTTATTTAGACATGGTTCAATTATTAGGTGTAGAAAAGGCATAAGACTCATAAGATTTCATTTTGCAGACTTATCCCAACAGAAGATGAGGAATCAGGAAAATCGGAGGAACATACTGAAAAGCAATCAGTCACAGCAGCAGTCTGTAGGTTTACTTTGATCTTACTCTACTGTCATCCCTTGGACTGAACCTTTGTGTTCACTCTTGGAGTATGTATTTTCATTTAGCTTCATCTGGAGGAATCCAGTTTATTAGCCCTGAGATGCTTCTATGGTGTCAACCAAAGAGCAAAATGGGGACAGCAGTGAAGTCTGCTTCAAATATGCACTCCTGAACCAGAGTAAAACACTGGTGTAAATGCTCTTATGACTGTTTGACAGATATATTTGAAAGTTCCTGATTATTTGCCTATGAGGTTGTTTTAGGGTTAGTCATAAGGTAAACTAAGGTGGTGCACATGAGGAGACGTTCCCTAGGGTTGCATTAGCATAACTTGCGTCTGAAGTTGTCTGTTTGGGTTTAATAATATTGCAAGTCAGAATTATTGGAAATGTGAGCTTTAATGCAGAGTAGGTATATGAAGCAAATAATTCACCACAGTATTTGTGTCAACATTTTATGTAGAATTAGGATAAAGAGAAGGAAGCTAAATGTGCTGTGATAGAAATGCTCTGGTATAGAAAATCTGGCTTTCAGGCTTCTGCCAGATCAAGCCCACTGTAACACATGACATATTTTCTAAACTCTCTTAGACAAGCTCACAAAACATTGACAGGAGCTTTGTTCCAGCAGGCTTCATGCCTCATTGGGTATCATCTGTTCTTTTGCAGCCAGCATAAACACATCTATAGTGTACAGTGTGCCTTGGTGAATCTGGGAGCAGTGCTGTGGTATGTCTGTGCCTGGCTTGGAACATACTCTCACTGCTGAGTAAGCCAACAGTGCACAGATCCAGACCTTGTGATCATGGCACCATGACTGCAGGACACTCGCGTAAGCCTGCTTCAGTCCTTTGATAATGCTGTTTATTAAGCGTACAGTTCTAATTTCTCATAATAATGTTTGTTATAGTACTGCAATTTTTAATGACACAAGGGTGGACTCTGTTCTTTTTTCTTTTTCTTTTTTTCAATTTTTCTTTGTGATTTTTGCAAAATGACTTTTTAATGACTCCTAAGAAACACAGCTGTAACCAGTGCTAGTAGTTTATGCACTCAGTAAAACTTATTCGTTGCTTGAAAAGGAAATACTGTACTTCCAGAGGACATGCTGCTTTCCTTAGATATAAAGTGTAGATAAATTCCTTGCTTTAGAAACATAAAAATGTCTTCGTTCTGAAACTGAAAGAAACTAGCAGGGAATAGTCATAATAAGCAACTGTACATTGAATAACTTATAAAGTAAATAAAATTTTAAATGCAAGCAGTCTTCCTAGGATGAGTTGTTTCTCAGAATGTGGCTTTTCTTTGACCCAGTAGCATTAAGACATTTAGTATGCGTATTAATCAGTTCAAATGGATGTATTTCTTTCCTTTTCACATGCATGCACTAGCTGGCTTCACATAGTTATACAAAGAGATCTTTTAGAATCATCTGTTACTTATGTTAGAAATGAAAGGCTTAATATTTTCTGAGAGCTCCTATGATGAGATAATTCTGCTCCAGGTAGTACAAAGCCATCTTTCATTGGTAATGTTCTGACAAGTATTCTCCCTAAAATCAATGCAATATGATACTTGTTCAGAAATATTATTATATCTGTTGAGTCTTTGGGGATTGACTTGTGAGCCCTTACAATAAACCTCTGCAATGCTAGTAGGTTTTTTCAAATACCAGGAGCTATGCTATCCTAATTCACTGAATTTGGCATTACAATCGCGTGTGGTATAAAGATCATGATTATTTCTTAATAATGAAATAATTGTTGTTTTGTTTTTTTTTAAACTCATACAAGTTTTTTTTTCCCTTCTGAAGTAGCAAATAAAAAGAAATTATCTGGGATTAAAATATGTTTCAGCTCCATTAAATGATACACGTTGAAAGGAATTGAACACTATAGCGAAAAATAACTTTTTTCCCACCTGTTATATAAGTTTTAGCTAAAATAATATTATCTGAGATACCGGGGGGGAAGTAGAGGGGCAGAGAGAGAAGAAATTGCAGTACTGCCAATTAGGTGGTGAAGATACAGCTGAAAATGGAGGCAGTGAGCAATGCTGTGCAGAATTAGTAAGTCAGAGGGACAGAGCATTCTTACACTTCAAGTGAATTTGAGTCCCTGCAGAAATGAACGAACAGCCTCTGAAAAACCATTAGTGTGGGTATGTATTTCATTTGCTTCTGATTTACAGCAATGTAGCCAATTTCTGACTGTTTAGGCATTGTGTATAGTTTTATACCTGTAGTGTCTGGACAGTTTATGATATTTAGTGGGAATTTATCATCACAATATCCCTCTGAGTGAGAAAGTGTAATTTTTACATTAAGAGAGAGTGAAGGCATACGTAACGGGAGGTAATTCCATGCAAATATGGAATATATACAGTCAGGATTCAGATATGCAGAAATCCTCTGTAGCATTTCTTTGTAACTATTCTGTCCCTTTGTCCTGTCTCTTCTCTCTCTCTTTTTAGCCTGATTTACTGAGGAAACTCAACTCTCATGGTCATTCTCTGAATGTACACCAAAGTTCTCTTCTTAATAACTTTTAAACCAATTTCGTCCAAACTTGTCCAAGGTTGGAGCTCTAAAGATAATAAGTTAGTGATTTTCCTAAGAATAGACAACTAGGCTATGTTTGTGCCCTCACCGAATGGAAAAACAGATCACAATGATCAGTCCGTATTAGATATTAGGCAATGCACACACAGAGTTCCCCCTGAGAAACCACTGTTTCTTGGCTTTGATTCCCATGATATTCTTTGGATATTTTCTTCTTGTTACAGACAAGCTATCAGTTCTGCATCAGTGTCATGCGTATGTTTTATATGTTCATGAATTTACATATACATATATGTATATGAATGTTTCCTGACCCAAGTGTTGTCAGGAAACAGAAGAACTCATCTCCCCTGTGAATTCAGTCTTCAGATGCTGTTTTTTTCCTGGTTTCTGAAGCAAAAGGAAGCTAGCGAGCTTTACATAAGCTCACTGGGTAACCTTATCCTAGGCCATACTACTTATTGCAGGAGCTGCCTGTTTACATCTCACACATTTAAGTATGGCTCCAAGTGAAGGGTAGGGGTTTGAGTATGACAAATTTTATTTCAATGACAGAATCAACATATTCTTAGCAAGAAAAAAAAAGGGGGGGTATAATAGTGTGGAAATGCTTAAATCAAAAAAGCATTGTTGTGAGTGGAAGAAACAGAAAAAATCTGTACTAAATTTTGGAGCTATAACCTGCTCACTCTGATTCAGATATAAAGTACAGCCCAAACAGTTTCTTGACTGGCAATGTTTATTGCACCTTCTTTCATTTAAGCCATCGAAAGTTGTTCTCCCTGAATGAGGACTTTACTGAAGAACTCTGTGGCTTTACTGAGGAGCTCAGAGTGAAGAGCACTCTGAATGGCTTGCAGGGTTTTTTTGGCCTGAATAACCATATAAAATCATGAAGTATCTCTTCTTTTTGTGTAGGTCTCAATCTATGCTGCAGTTCTGGTAAAACTGTTTCCATAGTCTGTGGATGCTTGAGGACGAAAGGCAATTAATAATCTCTAATATGTCTAAGCTTTATTAAAGCAGTCACATGAAGGTTCTTCTGTTGCAGTCCATGAAGAATTGTGCATGTTTTGGGGTGGACTGTTCCTACGTTTTATTTGTAATTGTAACAATACACAGGACTCACCATTTGGGGTGAGAACCCTATAGAACTGAAAAAGTGTCCCTGAGACCTTTGATGCTGATGTTTCTTTTGATGTCAAAGGGAGCTTCACATGTGATAGCCCACCAGGCTACATTCATGCTCCTTCAATTTCCAGCTCTAGACTGAATCCCACCCTCTGAGTTTGTGAGCATTTGAAAGCAGTTTTCTGTTTTCTTCTGCCTTACTGCTGAACACAATTCATCTTCCCACTGACATGCACATATACAGACTGTACATATTGAAACTAACCATGGTGCTCATGCATGGTGTTGATAAGCTACGAAGCTGGCATGCTAATGGCACTCTTGACAAACTGTGGCTGCATGTCCAGCCATTGACTGAACAGGGTGAGAGCCATGCAAGTGATTTGAGAGTTGAGTATCTATTAACTGTTGTGGCGTACATTAGGATGAAGAAAATTAGACATGGTTGGGTTCTGCTCTTAGCATTCCTGGCTAGTAGAAGGGAATGGGTGCCAGGATGCATTTGCAGTATAAAGGAGAAGCCCTTGAAATGGGATAGAGGCTGGCAGCTAGGCCAAGTGGAAAACCCAATGCAAGACGCAGAAATATATCATGCACTCTTTATAATAATAAAGAGGGGAAGAAGCACATGCACATTCTCTGGACCTAAGGGACCCTACATTAGTCTGAGGCTGGATGCATCACAGGTGTGGTACATGCTCACTGTAAGGTCTACGCAGCTTAGGGTACAGAGTCGAGACAGACCTGAGTGTCTTATTTTTTGGCAGCAGTCCTGTGGCAGCAGTGTTACATTGGGTAATGATTGTTCTGATGATTGTTCTAAAAGAACAGCTATGCTTTTCATTTCAACTTACAAACTATGATTATCATTTCTTTATCTAAATAATAATTTATTAAAAATTGTGAAACTGCTGAGAGGTAATATTCTCAGGACAAAAACTTCTAAAAACAGTAGGAACTTGTTTGTTCAAACTGCCAGACTAGTATGCCAAGTGTGGGAAGAAAGGAGTTTTGGAAGGAGTGGAGTGAAAATTTGCTCTTTTTTTTTACTTGTTAATTAGTGGCATGTATATGAGCCAGAAAGTGATTTTTCTGTGGGAAAAGAAGAAATTTGACAGAGCATCAAATTATTTGGGTGATTGGTAAGTAAAATGGTTTAAAACATTTTTTTTTTTTTACTGTATGTTTAACAAAATCTTGTGTGAGCATGCATGTACACTATTTGTTGTTCTCATAGTAAAGTAAGGAAAATAACATATTATTGCTATGATTTGCAGAAAAATCTGATGATTGCAACACTGAAAATTACTCTGAAGCCCTTTCTTTTGCCTGCAGTATTGCATCCCTGGCTTATAACTGATGCAAGGTTAATGTATTTCAAGCAGGGAAAGCAAGGATGGGATCATGAACATGGTAAATGTTTGAGATGTTGGTTGAGTTTTGAGGCTTTACATTTGTTTTGCTAACAAATATAAAACTTCAGTGACTTGTATGTTCTTTAAATAAATTTCAGAGTTTTGTCTGCTTTAAACGGCTTGAATTAATAAAATAAAATAAAATTAGTTCAGAAGATTACATAAGAGATATGAAGACGAGTAGAATTTGTTCTGTTTTGGCCAAATGGAATTTAGTTCTCCCACTTTGTCTGGTAATACTTCCATCTAAGTAATCACTGCAATTGGACAGTTGCCTTAGACAGGGCTCAAACTACCATCTGAAGCTATCCAAATAAAAAACAAAAATTGTAAGTGAAGTAAAATTCTACAAGTGGGAAGGAAAACACCAAGTTTACTTGAGCAGGACCAATTTCTGCCAAAATACAGAGCAGTTGGGATTGTATTAAATGGTTTCTTTCATTGAAAGGCATCAAAGGGCACGGCAAGCTCTGTTGCAGTAAACGAAGTAGTTCTAGCATGTATTCTTCTAATTAGTAATTAATTAACAGTGGAAAATTAGGTTGAGGGTTGTGGGTTTGTTTTTTTTTTTTTAAACTTTTCAAGTCTCAGGCTGAATAAGATGACATTTATAATGAAGCCAGTGCTCTCGCATTAATGAGCATGGATTTGCTTTATAAGAGATCTGAATGTGGCTTCCAGCTCTCAAGTAGAAACTGAAGCGTTTGGCATGTACATACTGTATCTGTTATGTTCAGAGACATTGCTTCTGTGGGATTGTATCCTTCCTTGCTCAGGCTGAATCTCTCTTGCAGGAGCAGATATTACAAGGCCTTCAAAAAAAATGGTTTTAAACAAACACATCAGGTTCTGGGGAAGCGAACATTCCATGTCTCCAAAGACAGTACTGATTCACAGCCTGAAACACAATCTCAGTTTGAACTCATAGTTTCGATTAACACTAGCCAATTGCTAGCTCTCTGAAAGTACTTTCATAGCAGGAGTTAGTCACAGTCTTTAGCTATATAACAAATTCCCTGATTTGTTGCATCTGAAACAAGCTCATCCTAATCTCCTCTCTCTGGAACACTTCCCCTTTTTCTGCATGCAGGAAGCAAGTGCCACTAGCCTTGATACTTGCCCTGGCAGCTAGAAGAGCAGGTCAGCAGAGCACTGCAAAGCTGACATAAGTTCCAGTAGAAAAATCAATTACCAGGGGGAGCATTGAACAACACACACATTGTAGCTCTATCCTCTTGGTAGCTCTGACACCTTCATTTACACAAAACCAAGATCTGATGTCTGCTCCCCAATTAAAATTTCAAACTTGTCAGGTACTGTGCTATCTCTGTACCTTTGGCCTAGCTCTCTGCTAAGTTGTGTGTATGAGGCCTATGCAGTTCTGACAGGAGAGGAAGCAAATAACTTCCTAAATGTCCCACCTCATCAGTTCCGTAATTGTGGAATTCTTGTTAAATCTACCTTAAATAATTGGTCAGTACAGAAGATAAAAATGCAGTGGGGTTTTGAACTAATATTGGAGGCATTCATTTTTTACATAAGAATGGCCAATAGCACCAACATATGTTTAAATAAATTGAAACTTAATTGCTTTAGTTTAAAACTGTTCATTTTAGCCTCTTCCTTCTTTAGATACCAAATTATATTATAGTGATCTGAACATGGCCATTCATTTCAAGATTGAAACTAGGAAGTACCAAGAAGTTTTACTAATTGTCTGCTCTGATTAAATTTTGTGAAGTTCTCTCCTATTTGTCTCATGGTCCTGTTGTTTCTTTCTTTCCTTTCTATTTTCTTCCTATGTAGAGTGCAGTTTGAGTGTCACACTTCAGATTAGTCCAGAAGTCACCCTTTTAGATATACAGGAATCTGGGGAAATCTCCTTCCTCTAAAAGAGGCTGATGGTGGATGGTGTTCAGCCAGCAGAGCTGACTACATTGAGAGATTTGTGGGGAATAGGAGTTCCTCAGAATCTGGGGAGCACATCTGGGAATCTGGAAGAGAGCATGGGCCTGATTTCCCCAGCAGGATGCAGGGGTAAGTCTTTGGGCTGTGGAGTGGAAAGGCTGATGAAATGGGACTGCAAGGAGTGTATGCTTGTACTCTACATTTGTGGAGCAATGACCATGGTCCTAGGATACTGCACTGCATGTTTTGATATGGACCTCCCCCACAAGCTTCTTTAGAATGAAGTAATTTTCAACAGATGGTTTTAAAGTATGCGTTTGTTGACACACCGTGTCTCATCATTAAATCTTCTAACTGGCTTACTTTGATTACTCATAATTCTGAAGGATTCTTGGGAAAAGATTTTGTGGGTTAGCTAGCTATTACTTCTATTACTTGTAGTGGGGCTTCTCACAGTGAATCTCTCATCATACAGACATATTTGCTCAGATTTTTATTCCTCTCAGAATGCCCTCTTTTTCTCCTTGCTCTCTGCTATACATTTTCCATTTCTGCTGAAGTATCTAGCACTGGCTAGAGACGCAGCTGTGAGCTGGATGCATTGCTCTGTCTGCTTACTCAGTATACCACTTCATAGGACAGCGAATGTTCAGGATGATGCTATGAGAACAGCAAGTGAAGAATTTCCTCTGCTGCCCCTGGTTAAAGGATAAGCCACTGCCCCTTGTCCACGCTTCAGGCTGTTATACACAGAATAACCTGCAGGTAGCTGGCCTTCATTTTAATAGTAGTTAGATGAGCAATTTTTACATTCATTTTAGGTGCTCCCATCTAATTTTTAAAACATCTGCTGTGGGTTCTTTCCAAGGTCACAGAATATTTTTTCAGTATGCACCCTATTTCATGGCACAGAAAGAATGAGTGCTGAGCTGAAGGGTACGTTTCTGTGCCTTTAAGTATGGTTCTGTCCCTTGTCCTGGTCTACTTCCAGGCTGGCCAGCAAAAACAAGGACACTCATGAGCAGCTTGAAAGGAAATGAAGTCTTATGAGCCATCTTTGTTCTTTATGATAGCATGTTGATCTCACTTTGCACTAACACTACTTAATAAGACCAGTATTGATGTGGAAAAGGAGTTACTGCTGGGTTCCTAATTTTAAGGAATCAGGCTCCACTAAGATGATTACCTCAATCTGAAACTGTCTCCTTCTGAAAAAAATGACATGAGTAAGTGCTGTAGAGTTTGGTTGTTGGTTTTGTTTCAGAAATCATTGCCACTTTTTTGATGAATTATTTTTTTCTTTACTGTATCCTTTGCTTCCTCTCCTACTGTGATTTGCTTTGAAAAGCAGAATTATGTTTACCTTGTGACAGTGAAGGATAAGCTGTTCTCACCTGTGAAATAGGAAAATTCAATTTGAGTTTGACCTAGAAACATTTAATGGCAGTGTCTTCCTCAGTGGCAGATAGGAAGGCAGGGAAAGTTGGAAGTAACCTATGAGATGAAAAAATCTGTTTTAGAATATATGGGAATAGATGAAAAATGAAAATCATGAAAAAGGTCAAGCAGATATCTCATTATGTGTTAGAAAACAATGGGAAAAAAAATAGACACCCCCCCCCCCCCCCGCCAAATAGTAAAGAGATTTTATATGATACAAGCAAAGTAATGTGAAGCCAACTTTTATAATTAACAGATATTACTTCTTCTGCCAAGTGAATATACTACCTAGAAGCTACTGGACAGAAAGGAATAATACTTGCTGTTTGTAGTGCAAGTTATTGAGGATGACAGATTCTCTGCTGATGTTTCCCATTAGACATCCAAGATTGTCCCTCTGCCCTAGGTCTGTAGGTTCAGAAATGCCAAAGTCTATAGGGAAGCCCTCTACCATATTGAACAAGTCTTCAAGGTCTTCGCTCAGGTACTCATTACTGGGTATTAATACCAGAGATAATTACCTCTTGCTGTCCAGTTCTTGTCTTTGAGTAAATGTCTTAAGTTTCTAACAGAAGTTACTTTTCTCACAGTGTCTAGTATGAAGCTATGTTTTGGTCTCAGAAGAAAAACAAGACTGATAACATCCTGGCAGTGTTGAACAGAGCCAAGGACATTTTCAATTCCTCATTCTTCTGCCAGCAAAACAGTTAGGGGGGACATAAGGAGCTGGGAACTGGGAGGGGACAGGACCAGGGCAGCTGACCCAAACTGACCAAAGAGCTATTCCATACCATATGACATCATGTGCTCTTTATAAAATCAGACGATTCTTTTATGGAAGAGGTTAGCCAGGAGGAAGAGTCACTGCTGGCTGTGACCCCTTGCTCTGTGTATCCTCTTTGTTTATATACGCGTGTACTGGTATTTCTTTTATTTTTTTTTTTTTACTATCCTAGTAAATAGCATTTATCCCAACCCATGAGTTCTACTGTATTTTTCTCTACTTCTCTCCCCCATCCCATTTAGGGAGGGGGAAGGGTGAACGAATAACTGTGTGAGACTTAACTAACTGCTGGGTCAAACCACAACGGTAAATATAAGGAGAAAATTACAGACGAGGCACATTGTGCTGTGTTACCATGCTTCAGATAACATGTTTGTAGGCTTGATTTTGGCATAGTAATAATTTTCAAACATTTGTTAGTCTCTCTCTTTCCACTAGAAAGTGACATGACATGCATGGAGATGCAGTAAGTAGTCTATGTTTTTACTTTCATTGGGACCTCTTACCCCACTAACCTTTTTCATATTCCAGATGAACATTTGCCATAAGGAAGGAAAAATCTGTCCTGAAGGGCTCTTAGGTGTGGAAACAACACAAAGGGCAATTTTGTCTTCCCTCACTATGTATGCTTCTGGGCCAATCTGAGGAGCTAATGAAATCGTTTATAATAGTAATGATGTTTATTATATTTCAATGGTAAAAATGGTATACGATGAACCCAGGTTTATGGCTTTTAGTCATCTGGCCAGAATGATATATTTGGCATGCCCCACTTGTAAAGCAACTGATACATCTAGAAGAGCCAAATAGCAAAAAATCTGTCCTGATGGATCAGAGAAAAAAGCAAAGAATAACTGGAAGATGATAAAGGGAATATAACTTCGTGAAGGGAATGTCATCACATTTGTCAGAGATGGTTCGCCTAGCACTGGTTTCATTTGAGTTGAAGATGCCCAAATGATTATTCCATCATCCTGATGCAAGTTTTCGTGAATGTATGTGGGCCATTTCTTTGCCTCTGGTTATAAGGTGATGTGTGAGTGCTGTTGTGGTGTGCTGCACAGCAAAATTACTAGGACCCTTGAAACTGATTTTGTGTGGATTTTGTGGACGTGATGTTGTCTATATACTAGTTGACTGCGCTAGATTTTGTGAATAAGCTTTTACAGTCTGCTGAGTGCTTATTCCTCTTTAAAGAATAACCCTAAGTACTCATTAGTTTCACTGTGTTGTAGTTAATAACCTACTTTTTATAAGGAGATCTAGTTACATAGCATAAGGTTTTTAAAATCTTTTTTAATACCCTTGTCATATATGTATCAATGTCTCAGGTAGTGTGGGTGCTGTACATTTCATTATGAGAGTTCTAGAACGCATTACCCTCTGATACCTTAAGACATCCTACTCCTTCTCAAGGGTAAGCACTTTATTCCCTTTTCTTTATACATAACTCATGGCTTGTGCCTATAGACACAGACTTATGATGCATATATATAGATGTCATTACGATTTTTATATTTTATATTCACTGAAAGACTTTTCTATTAAGATACAGTAGCTGTTCCACTGATATTCTCAGAAGAATAGTCAAAGACTCTCAGAAGAGGAATCTGATTTTTAACAATGCCATTGACTCTCCATGAATAATTTATCTTTGTAGTGGTCCACTTCTATTATTATATTCAGGCTGCAGTGTTTCTGAAATGTATTTAATGTCATTTTCAACTGTGCAGCATTGAACATCATTGTGGATGAAGTACTGGCTCTTGTTAGTATTTCAGAAGTTACTGCTTTTAACTTATGTTCGTGCAACTTCCAGCCTGTTTACTCTGAATCAATATGCTTAACTCAGCTTGATTATCTTACAGTCAGGACTTTCGACAAACCACGACAATAACTAGGTCTAGCATGACCGCTAGTTCTAGCGCAGTACATTCTGATCCTACTGACATGTTTAAGTGGAATAACTTTAGTCTTTGTTAGAGTTGCTCTCCACTTATGTCACATGACTGAGACCTGACTCCACATCCTCCTGACAATTTACTCAAATAAACAGCAATAATTGCAGTGCGATTTGAGTGAGAATTCTCACATCCAAATGGCACAAAATCTGAAGAGAGGTGATGATTAGAGGTAGTGTTTGCTTTGTGGATTGTTTATAGTTTTTACTTGAAGTTACTGAACAATAAATGATCCATCTGTACCTTCAAATCAGAACTTATATTATGAAGGCAAAAATATTTTTTATTAGTTTTGAATTGAGCAACTATAACTCGGACAACATTAAAATGTTAAACATTAGAAAGGAATAGTGACATTCAAAATGGTAGTCTCTGACAAAGCTTGTATTGATAGTAAAATTAATGCCGGAAGAGGTTTTCTGTGTCTACAGCAGTGCTAGGGAGTAGTATGTGAGCTCTTGAAAATAATTGAGAGATAAGCGATTATTAATGAAAAAATACTTAATTTTCACTGCTTTTGAGGATTTAGAGGTATTTGTGTAGAACAGTATAAGTCATCAAGAAAGGCTGGGTTTTGCTGTTGACAAAGATTTGCCCTGGAGCTTTGTAGAGCATGCATGGGCATACAGAGTTCTTAGGCAGGCAACAACAAAAAGGACTATTTAATAAGACTGAGGAAGAAATAGAGGATTTGATGGCCTCCAATGTCCTGAATAAAGAATCTTTGTTGTGTTGGGCAATTAATCAGCCCATGTGATTGGATGTCATAACTGCGTCCAATCCCTTCATTCTAAACAATGCTGCAGCCTGCATGCATCTAATCACAGAAGGAGACAGGAGGTTTCTTCCTGCTCATTTTCTTCAATTTGGCCTGAGCTTGTAATGGCTCAAATCATGGACAGATCAGGCTGCCCAGGGCCCCATCTAACCTTGCCTTGAACACCTGCAAGTAGCTATTTATCTAGTTTTCCTCTTTAGTAGTTAGTCTAGTTAATTTTTCTTACAATCGGATGTAGACTGTATTTTACTTTTAATACAGTGCATTTTTTACACATTTTCATCAAAAATATGGATCAAATGAATCTATTGTGTTGAGATGTAAACCATTTATGTGGGTTTTTTTGTGGGGTTTGGTTTTTTTTTTTCTTTTTTTTTTTTTGACCTGAGTCTGAGTATGCTTTCAGTGTTTAAGTACAAGATATGAATAGCCACAGAAAAGATATGTGGGTTGATGCCTTTGAACTATTTCTGGTCATCTTGAAGAAGTCACTTATTTTGCTACAGTGGTGCTGTTCTTGACACAATTAGAAGCACTAAATTCTTATAGACTGTATCCTAGGAAGAAATGATTAGCATGGAGAATAGAAGAGGGCTTAAGCAGAAAGCAACTAGAGAACTTTTGGAGAGTAAGCTCTTTATTAGTCAGTAGTATGCTTGGCAACCAGGAAGGCTGATAACATACTGGGATATGTTGACAGTAGAGCAGTTAGATCAAAAAAAGTGATTATTCCTCTTTATTTGGCATTTGTTAGGCCTTTTCTATGGAAATTGAACGGTGGTAAACTGAAAAGAGAAGGATGTGGGGAGAAAAATTTTCACCATGAGAGCAGCTGTGCGTAGGAACAGAGAGGCTACGGAGTCTCCATTGTTGGAGGATGTCAGGACCCAACTGAGTAAAGCACTAGTCTGAACTCATGGCTGACCCTGCTTTTGAGCAGGAGGCTGGACCCAGGAATCTCCTGAGGTGCCTTCCAGCTGAGTGGTTGTGGTGCAGTCGCAGAAGCGAGATCACTTCAGATAGATTTCTAGTGATCCCAGGTAGAGTATTAAATTGTTTAATGATTGTAAACAAAATATTTCAACTTACACGGTAGTGATCTCCCACCAAGATGAGGAACAGGCCGATCCCACGCAGGAGATCCTTTCCCCTTGGTGGCTGCCTCTTAAATAAGCCCAGGGTAGTCCAACCCTGGGTCCACACCTCCTGGTCACATGGTGGGATGGATACACGTGGTCCTTAGGCCAGCCACCTCCCTTCACCAGGTGCTCAATCACTAATTCAGGCTGTGACCTCGTGTTTCCCTTACAGTGGTCCTATGATGCTGAAAAACAAATGTATTCTGCAGAACTTTTCTAAATTCTCGTTTGAGCCTTGGCACTCCTAGTTCACTTGTCAGTATTCTATTCTTGCCATGTTTAAGATAGACTGAAAATGTGGAAGTTAAATTATTCTTTAAAATGTATACCTGAAGAAAACCTATCTCCAATATGTCCCATCAGACCTTGGAACTAGACATGCTGGAGGAACCAGCCGTTGTATTTTCTGGCTTCTTCCTGAAGGCAACGGACAAAGCTTGAGGCTGAAACATCTTCTTTGTCCTGCCCTTTTTGCCAGAAAGAGATTAGGCACGATAAAGTGTTTCAGAGGGATGTCAGGATAACACAAGATCACTGTCAGATCACTGACAGAATAGTGTCAGTGATCTGACTGCTTAGTGATTAGACTGAGGACTTTTTTAATGTGGCCAATTTTGAAATACGAGGAGTGTGATTAAACAAACCAGATATCAATTTTGATATCACAGTTCCCCAGCTGACTAGTAATAGAGACAAAATGAAAAACTTTGAGTTACCCAGTGAAGTTAAAAGATTGTAAAGAATCAATTAACTACCTTCATCTTACCTCTATAAATTATAAAGTGCAGTGCTGCTGTGGAAAGCTGTTTGCTTCAGAGAAGCTTAATGCTAATTAAAAGACTCCATACTCCAGTCATTCCTTCTTTGTAGCTCTCTGTAGTCTAGATATCCCTCTGTGCTCATGCTTACAGATCTGTCCTCTAACATTTGCTGTCTTGCTGACTGCATTTTCACATTCACCTTTTTAAACTTTTTTGGACTAAGATAATTTATCCGGAACAACTCACAGCATTTGTATCCTATGAAGAAATAGTCCAAATTCAGTCTTTTTGATTAATAACAATGGTGACAATGATTTTAGTTTGCAAAAAAAAATTCAGTCCAAAGCTCCTAACTAATCTGTATGCAGTGACAGGTGAAGAACTGTAATTCCGTTACTAAATCATGGTCATGTCAAAGGGTCAAAATAAGCAGCTGTTTAATAACCTCACTCTTGCAGAAAGTAATGTGAAAAGTTTGAACATAAGAGATTGGGAATGTTTTCCTTTTAATGTATCTTAATAGAGAAAAATAATCTCCAACTGAATAATAGTTTTCAGCATCCTTAGGCAGTCATGATTCAGTCCTAGCAGGATATAAAAATGCAAGCGATGGGGAATTTTTCCATTGCATACATATTTGCTGGAGGTATTAACGCATCTGTCTTGCGATACACTTGGAAAAGAAGCCACTTGCCAACTTCAGATAGCATGGCTTTTGTGTGTAGTGCCTTCAGTCATGCATGGGTGGATTCAAAGGAACTAAGTAAACTAGCTGAGAAGACAGGACGATGACCTATTTAATCACAATCTTCACTCAGAAAAGTACTAAAAGCATTTGGTAAATCAGAAGTTTTCTTTGTCTTGTCATTGGGAAATTATGCTCAGGAACGATATTTAAAGATGTAATCCGAATGATATTTCATTTCATCTACTGAAAAGTTGATTACAAAATGAGTACAGGGATAGAAAGAAGAAATGATCATCTTAAAACACTGAGGAACACTTCAGCTCTTCTCCAAGCCGGCTTATGTCTTTGTGATAGTGTAGACCAGGTGTGTCCAACCCATGGGCTGCATGCAGCCTGGGACAGCTCATAATGCAGCCCCCAAGATCACACTTAACATTATTATGAGATTTTTTTAGTGATATTTTTCATGAGTTGATTGTACATGCCTATGCGGTCTGTGCTCAAGCTAACAAGGGAATGCTATGGAGGGGGGGGCGTGGTGCAGTGCTAACTCTGCCTCTCGCGCCCACCACACACACTCAGTGGAATCAAAACACACATGTATTACACATTATATGCGCTCGTGCCACTTGGTGAGAAAAATGCAGTGTTTGCCGATAATATTTCAAACTATCTAATGTAGTCTCAAAAGAAAACAGAACCCCAAAAAAGAAAAATTGTGGATGAAGGAAGAGAGTTCAATGAGAAATGGACAAATGAGTACTTATTTCTTGAGACAAATAATATGGTACTATGCTTAGTTTGTACAGAAATCGTGTCAGTTTTTAGAGATTACATTTTGAAGAAACGTTACATGCAGGAACATACTGCCAAATTCAATGCATATCAAGGAATGTTTTGTAAAGAGAAAAGAGCAGATCTGAAAAAATTTGTCGTCTCAACAATTCTTTTTTATAAAACTTACAACTCAAATGGACTCTATTACAAAGGCTAGTTATGTGGTAGCAGATCTGATTGCCAAAAAAATCAAAACCATTTATTGATGGTAAGTTTATTACACGGTGTGTGGAAAGCATTGCAGATAGAGTTTGTCCTGATTAAAAAAAAAAAAAAAAGAAAGTGGATTAAAAAATGTATTTTTCTAAAATCAGTTTGTCTCACCAGACTATAGCCAGGCAAACTGAATAAATAGAAAAATCTGTAAAAATAAATTTGGAGAGTAAACCTGCTGATTTCAAATTTTGTGCTTTGGCAATAGCTGAAGTACTGATGCTACAGACACAGCTCAACTTGCCGTTTTTATTAGAGGTATTGATGATGAGTATGTCATTGAAGAAATGGCTTCCTTGGTGCTATTAAAGACACAAACTAAATCTCTTGATTTGTATGAAGCAGTAAAAAATAAATTAAAGGGATTTTCTTTGACCTTTGTCGACAGTGGTTGGTTAAAGAAAAAAAAAAAGAATGTATAAAATTAATAGAAGATGATGCAGCCACCACCAGAAACTCACATTTGGTGAGATATCACTGCATCATGCATCAAGAAAATTTATGCTCAAAAACTTGGAAAATTGATAATGTCATGTAAATCGTCATCAAAGCTGTGAATTTCATAAAGTCCAAGGGATTGAATCACAGCCAATTCCAGGAATTCCTTAAAAGTACGGATGCTGATTACAGGGACATCATTTTCTTTTCTGAAGTAAGGTGGCTAAGTTGGGGTAAAACACTAAAATAATTTGATGATTCGCGAAATGAAACGAAGCCATTTACGGAGTGAAAAGGAAGATTTGTGCCAGAACTTGAAGATCAAAAATGGCTCCTAGATTGAGCATTTTTGGTGGATTTGACTGCTCATTTAAATAAGTTAAACATGTCTTCAAGGTGAAAGTCAACTTATCTGTGCTATGTTTCAAACTGTAAGTGTTCGAAATGAAACTTAAATTATGGCAAGCACAAGTTATCGCAAATAATGTTATGCATTTTTGTATGTGGGCTAAATACAGTCCTACGAACAGCAAAAAATGTGCAGCCTTGCTTTCAGTTTTGATAAAGGAATTTGAGAATAGTTTTCAAGATTTCCAAACAAAACATCAGTTTTTTGGTACATTTGCAACTCCTTTTTCAGTCAACATAAAAACATTACCTGTGAATTTTCAAATGGAATGTGTAGAGTTGCAATCAAACATTCAACTCAAATAAAAATTTCATCATGTTTCTCTACTAGACTTTTACAAGACCTGTCTTACCAGAGAAAAATATCCCTTGCTTCACAATCAGACCTTATTCATGTCATCGTTTTTTGGCAGTACACACATTTGTGAAGAGCTACTTTCAAGGATAAAATACAGGAAGAGTAAGATTTCATCAAAAATCTGTATGTGGCCCGAGACGATTCCTCTTCACTCAGTGTGGCCCAGGCAAGCCAAAAGGCTGGACAACCATGGTGTAGACAGAGCTTGCTGTTCCTGATGCTTTCAGGGAGCAAGGTGTCAGATGCAGCTGATTAGAGGAACCATTTCTTCCCTGTGGTAGCTGCTGTGTCCACCAGCTCATCCTCACCCTCTATAGTAACAATAGGAGTAAAATGCAGTTCTAGACGGAGAGTCTACATGTGCTGCTGACATTTCTGCTTCTCTTCTTTAGCCATTGCCACCTCAGAGGTCTGATGTCCCAGGCACCCTTATGCCTACAGTAAGATCTGTCTCATGCCTGGATGTTTTAAATTGTGTTTAATTATTTATTTGTTTTTGCCATTAGATTTCCCTGTTTTGAGATGGACAGGAAGTATCTCCAAAGAGTTTCAAAGGAGGAAAGGGAAGAAGTGACTTGGTTTAGAAAGGAAATTGCATTGGTGCAGCATAGCTTTCTCCACAAAAACGCAGAGATTTCTAGTGAGGTGGGTAATAAAGGAATGTAAATATTTCAGTGGAGAGGATGGCTTTCCTTTTAAATCTTGATTGTGAAAGCTTCAGGTATCTAAATATGCTGAACAAGGTCTAAGAAACGACCACGTCAAATACCAAAATTACTCGATTCCTAATTAATGCCATTTCACAGGGCTTTATTAATGTAGCTTGTATGTTTTAAATGATAGTTAAACAAGCCATTTTCCTTCCCTCTCCTTATTATAGAACTCTGGACAGTTTATTGCTTCTCACATCAGTAGGTATTTTCCAGCAGAGGCACAGATTGATTAGTTTGATATGGTTTTAATTTCCTATGGAACCAGAGAAGTCTCTAGTTAGTCAAGATTAGATTTGCTTAGTCATTATGCTAATGATATGCTAGCCAATTTATCAAGCATCCTTAGTCTCTGACAATAAAAGAAGCTACTGTTTTGATACAATTGCGGGATAAAAAAAACAGTTTCTATACACAGATATCTGTAAATGTGTGTGTATATACCTATCAAAATATCTATCCACCCTTTTATGTAGTTAAAGAAATCCTCAGGGTGGTGCAGCTACTTCTCATTCTTTCTCTTACTGTCTTTATTTCCTCCAAGGAAAGACTGCTCCTTTCTTTCTTTCTTTCTGTCTGTCTGTCTGTCTGTCTGTCTGTCTGTCTCCCAGCTGAACTTGGCATGAGGAGCTAGATTTTAGGTTCTCATGAGGCTATTAAATGTTAGTTTAGCCTTCACTGCTTATAACATCTAAATTATTAGATGCAGTATTTTAGAACAAAATAATTCTTAACTAGACCAAAAGATAAGAAGTCGTGTGTTGGGAGAAAACAGTTGGGCAAATTCATCCGGTCCTTCTTACAGTTTCTGAAAGCAGAACACTTCACAGCTGCTCATGCATGCATCATGTTGCTATTTCAGAGTACACCTCCTGGATAGTAAAAATGCTGCAGAGCATGCCCAGCACACAGTGTCGAAGTGCTTTGAACTTCACCAGGTCAGAACTACTTCAAAGGATGAGGAGAGCTAGGCAGCAGCCATGTGCATGGGCAAGATGTATTTCTCACATCCTATATACTTTTGAAGTAGCTTTGTTGAAAGAGTAAAATGTGTGGTTTGGTGTTCTTCCTCAGTCATTTAAAAACATATGGTGGAAATTTTTTTCAGTGTTCCCTAAAGGTGTGTTTTTTTATAGCTTAAGCTGCATTAGACAGACTCTAAGCTTAACAGAACAGTTTTGTGTCTAATGTGTTCTTTTCAGGTGCATGCTGTACCTGATTGTACTCTGAGGGTAAATGCAGAGACTAGGGAGAGACCAAGGGGCTTGACACTCCACTGTCATTAATTGTGTCATCCCATTGAACTTCTGTCAGAGTTCTGTTGATTTTTCTACAGGGGAGGATGTGGCATGGTACTTGAGGAAGAATTGCACTTTGCTCTTTCCAAGTTTCCACTGGAATGTGCAGTTCTAGGCTTCAGAGACACATTACACTTCAGAAGGATGCAGCTTGGTCTCATTCTATACTTAGTCACCTTGGAAGGACGAAACACAACACTTCTTATCTTTTGTGTATAGCTGGCATCCATAGATGCTCCAGCACAAAGCGCAGTTACTGCTCCTGATAAGAGTCTGATAGACCTGTGATCAGACCAAGGATGAACAATCCTGTATCCTGTGTTCCGTCTATAATCTTGTTAGTGCTTTATTTACATGGCTTCAGAATGTGATTAGAGAAATTGATGGAAGAAGAATATTAAGGTTTGCCAAACACAGGATAGTATATTTGATTTAGAATTATTTAAAGGTTCCAGCTGTTGGAGTCTGGGAGAAATATGCTTGTCCTTTTCCTGTGATTTCTTAGGCATCTTCTACTGACAGTGGCAGCAGGCATGCACATTATGACTTCATTTGACTTTAGTTAGATTGCTTGCAAAATTGCTATTAGTATAAAGCATGGCAGAACTGAGTATTTTACAGGACGTATTCTAATTACTCACAATCACTTTCAGCATGAGAACTAGAAGCCAGGTTCAAAACAAACATACGGTGGAGGATTTTCATGCAGAGTGTAGTAGATGTACAACTTCTTACTAAAGGTTGTTATGAAAGCAAAAAGGAAACTGGAATAATACTTGGACAAGAGATCAATTTAAGAATGCTTTTCTTGAAGTTTGGGTCACTACACAGGCTCTGCTGTACATAATCCTCAAACTAGGACTATCAGCATTTGGCAGAGTATGCATCACAATATATATATATACACTTCCTCACAAGTTTGTTAATTTAATTTGTACTTCACAAATTTTGGAAGATTAGCTAATGATATTGTGGCAGTTGATAAGCAGAATGATGACTGATGTAAATGAAGACCACTGCTAATGAAAACTTCTCCTTTTACCTTTACAAAATGAAATGTGTAGGGTTTGCAGCTAGTCATAAATTTTTGTGTAGTATAGAAATGATGTTTAATGTATACTATGACAGGTCTGGTTCTGATTATTGGTGCTCTTTCAAAAGATTTTATCTTAATTTAATTGTAGTGAAAACTAGATCAAAATCTGTTTTCCAATTTTTGACATTTATTCAATTAGAACATGTTCCATTTATATAATTTCTAATCTATGAAACAGTTGCCTTTTTTTTGTAAGGACATTTTGAAGCAGAATATAGTTGTATGTTGGACAACAACTTAATTCATTTTCAGAAGGGTTTTAAGTATTATTACTATTCAGGATAGTCTATTCTTGCTGAGAGAAGAACCAATTGGATTAGTTTAAAATTTGGTAAAATTAAGAAAAGCAGTAACAACTGCTGTAAAACAAAAAAAAAATGTGAAAACAAAAATCAAATATAAAATACCAGCATTTGAATTTTGGAACAAAAAGGTTGTCAAGTAACTTAGAAAAAAAATATCACAAATGACACTTCACATAAAGTCTGTCTTGAAGCTACAGTAACACTTTCTTGTTGTGGTTTTGTCTCAATTCTTCTCAGCTATTAATGTGTTTTTCACAGAGTCCTTTTCTTTTTCAAGGACCGAAATTTCCATTTACTCATATCCATATCTTAGGAGGTCTGCACTTCCCAGAAGGATTTCTTTTTAAAATGTTTCTCTCTGTGCTGTTTCATTGGCATAAAAACATCTAAACAACGTTTAATAATGGAAATTAGGGGAACAGAGCACAGCTGTATGGGAGGACAAGAGAGGAAGACAGCATCCCACTCTGAAAGAGAAAAATGACTTTGCTGCTGTTAAAAGGGAACAGGGGAAGGATTTCTTTATTTTTTTTCCAGTTAGCTCTTGTTCACATGGATCGTACTTTTTCTGGTATCCTAAAGAAGGTGCATGTCTGCAACGCTACAATGTCATGTGCCATTGCCAGTCAGTTGCTTAACAGTCAGTTTTAGAAATTCAATGCAGATGTAGCTACAAAAAAATTAACAATGCATTATTCAAAAGAGAGGAAAAGCTTAGATTATTAGTTAGTTATCAGAGATTAAAATACACAGAGCAAGAATCAGGTTTTGCCTTCCCAACAGAGTCAATACCGGAAACTAGAGAAACTGGTACAGGATCCCTCCTTCCCCTGAAAACAGGAAACAAATGAAAGGATTTTCTGTATAATATATATATATGCCTATATATATAATACATATGACATATGTATACCTGTGAAGTCTTTGTATGAGTAAATACTGAACTAACAAAAGGAATTTGAAGAACTGATTTGAAATCTAGTGTTTGCAAGATTGATCACAAAGCATTTTGGTAGCACAGACAGTCCATGGTCCCAGAGATTTTTCTACTTCAGAAAAAAACATTTCTGCTTCTGCCGTTGCCTGATTCTCCAAAACAGAATACAATAAAGAAATTTTTAACAAGGTTTCTTCTCAGTTGTAGTTCTCAAAAAAAAGGGGGGGGGGCGGGGGAGGGAACCCTGTTATATTCTTTATATTCTTTCTCATATACTGACAAAAAAAATAGTCTATTTTAAATGTTATCTGAACAACTTAGGGGTATTGTTTAACTAAGTCCACCAAGAAGCAAGTAAATAGATTCTATAATGATTATTCATCCACTCTACACATGGACGAACGGGGCTAGTGATACTTTCTACTTGTCAACACTTGAACAAAGCCCAGTTTTTCATGCTGAATACTAAATTGAATGTTCAGGCTGATCCTGTTCTGCAAAGTGTGATGACAAAAATGCTCATCACCTGTAGTGGAAAATTTAGAATTCATAACCCAGTTTTCCTATAATGTAATGATGCGGGCATTGTGATTAAAACTCTTTCATAATGACAGAGGTGAGGAGGAGCTTTTTCTGAGATACTAAAACGAATACTCCACTTATTTGAAAGTATGTATATGTATAAAAAATCACTATCTATTCTTTAAAAGTACTCAGTATCTCTTTGACTTCCAGAGGATTATCAACATTTGTTACACTGTACTTCTTTTCTTGCAACATTGCATGTTACCATAAACATCTTATAGTTCATTTTTTTTTAATAACAGGTAAACCATGGGTATTTGTTACCTGTATCTGATAAATCAGGTACTTAATGTATTGTCTTTGAGTCCTTTCAGACCTCTAATTGCTGCACATTAGTTTGCTTCTATAGCACTGCAAAAGTAAATGAGAAATCAGATACTCTAGTACTGTAATATGGTGCATTATCACCTCGTCAGTTTTCAATTCTGTCACTTACTGCAAGCCCAAATTAGATTTCATACAGCACAATGAATGATCTCAAAAATGGTCTTGGCACTCCAGATCTGAAAGTATTGTATTAGCAGATTGAGGTCAAGGATTACCAGAACAAAGCACATTAGCAGAATGCTAATCAAAGCAAACCTTTCCTCCCTTCCTATGACTTTAATATCTTGGTCACTCTGCAACCATTTAGCAGGCCTGGATCATCACTGTTACACAGTGGAGACCCAAGAAGCACAGCTTTATAAACAGTATTGGACTTAAAATCTTGCACAAAAGATGTGGCAGTGATGCCTCACGTAGTCCAGAAAATTTTATTAGTAATAAATGATAGCTGGAACACCAACTGAAGGACCCCATTGTGCTAGGCATAACATGCATGAACCAAAAAGACCCTGTGTGTTTCCAGGAGCCCTGGAGCCTGCTGCTGGACCTGCCCACTCAGGTGGCTGCTGTGTAGGCTGAGCTTCTGGATACACTTCTTGCTGACACGGTGGTACAGGATCAGTCATGTGCTGTGAAACATGCGATTTCCTTTCTCGGTGGTGTGTGGAAATGTGGTTGTAAGAACACACATTATTCATCCTGTACATCAAGAATGCTCCTTTTTGCCTTTTTTGAAAAGATGAAGGATTTTTACAAGAGGCTTTCAGCTCCTTTTCTAGATCAAGCCAATTAATAAACAAAGGTCAAGCAAAGTATCTAAATCTTCCAGTGTTTTCCTGCTGCCAGCGTAATACATTATTTTAAATCTTTCTATGACTTGGAGTTAATGAGCAAACGTGGTGAGTTCATTGGCATATGTTCATCAGCAAAAGATCTCAGCCTTAAAGGCTAGTTATTCCGTTCACCAAATACTTCTTCAAGTATACTGTAGGAGAAAAGGTTTTCCTTTCTCAGGCTGCGAAGGAAGCTAAAATATTTCTCTCTTCATCCTTGCTTAATTTTTCATTCAGCTAATGAAATAATTGATAATCAGGCCTTGAAAGTATGATTGTTTTATTAATAATGGATGGGCACCATTAGAAAGGGCTAATCAACCTGTTAGACTATTCTTTAATAATGTGTGCAACATAATGTTAGCATCGTAAAGACCTCATTTGAAGGGCTTTTTTCGCCGGTGGTTGCATTTTCATTTTTACAGATACACCTAATGCACGTAGTAATTTAAGTCCACTTCTCAATTTACTGTTGCTATCAGTGAAATATATTGCACTGGATTTTCAGCAGGTGTAATATGGTACAGTTTTATTTCAGGGAGTTTAAATACAATGACTTATACTGCGCAGAATCTTAAACCACAGTTTGGACATGCTCTCAGCTGGACTTGGGATCGTTGGCCCACCCCTGGCTGCCTTTGGTGCTCCCCTCATGCCCTCTATGCCCATCTCCTTTCCTCTACTGCCTACTGTGCAGGGGCACTGCCTCTGTGTTACAGAGACCACTGGTATAGCTTTTCTGTTTTATCTCTAGTCTTTGTTTCAATTTGTGTAATTAAGCTAAGTGTGGCGCCAGATGAAATGTAGATGTATTAGCAGCCTGAGACTGGGTTTTAAAAATAGTCTTTCCTGCATGTTGCATTTCTGTTTCGAGCAGGGAGTAATAGTTTCAAAATGCAGTTTATGTATACCACCAACAGTTTGAAGGTGTACCATCAGTAAAACTGAACGGAGATACAAAGTGGGAGCTGGATGGCATTCCTGAGGTCTCCACATCTTCCCCTTAATGCAATTCTTCTCAATAAGCAACATGTTAGTTCCACCCGGTGTAGCAACAGCATAAGCTTTGCCCTGTGTATAGTGGAAATATGTGAAATGAAAGGACAAGATGAAAAGCAGTGTGGGCTGAAAGGTGCTTTCATAACAGATGAGTGTTGTGTCTGTATCATTTTATATTTGCAGTAGTAGTTCAGATAGACTTTGTCAAGCTTTATACTGCAAATATGCTAGTAATCTGGTGATTTCCTGTAATTTGTACTCAAAAATGCACCCTCTGGTTCTGGCAATATGTCTTGGCAATAATAAAATCTCATTTTATTTTGTATGAATATGTGTAGAACAAGTGTCTAATTGCACATACACATGTAGTAATATGTAATGTTTATGCTTGCATATAAATGTATATGACTACAGTAAATGAAGTAATTACAACAAACTGCAAATGTATTATGTTGAGTTTCAGAAAAACTCTTGATATTGGTACATTCATTTGTGGTGCTCTTTAGCCACTGGGACGAAGCTATTCCCTAGGGGCATCCTGAGCAATGGACTGGTCAGGAAAAGGAAGGAGGGACAGTAAGGCAGTGTCTGGTGTGCGTTTTTCTGATTGGGGCTAGGTCAGCAGGGGCCCCTACAGAGCCAGTCTGATGCATTGGACCCTGTCCCTGTGTGCAGAGTGAATGGCGATGTAAAAATGCCAAGTGCCTCCTGTCAGGACGTCTTTTGTGTTGACATTTGCAAGAAGGGATTCTTTGAGAGTAATTCAGATTACACATTGAAATCTTCCTTCCTTTAATCTCAGCCACATCACTTCTCTATTCTGTCCTCAGTGTCAGCTTGAAGGCTTCCTTCCCCTTCAGATGAGAGCTGAAACTCAGACTGAATACTGGAAGCTTCAACTTTCCAATACTAGGGGTATTACACAAAAATATTATTTAGCCAGAAACTGTCATTAACCTGGAGAAATAATAGAGTGGGTTGGTATGTAATCTACACACTCTCTCTGATGTTAAATGCTGTGGGAAACACTTGACAGGCTGCGGAGGAAATTATGAATTCACATGAAAATGTGCTTTTAAAAAGTTATCTTAGAATAAAACAAAGAAGGAAAGCTTTTGCTTCTTTCACAAAAGAATATATTTCTGCCTGCATTAGCACTCCCCTTTTGCCCTTGTCTTGTGGCTTAACCTTTTCTTAGGCTGTATAAGACAGTCTTTTGTTGAAGCAGATAGCAGAAACCTTTACATCAAAAGGTAGCACCATAATAAGATATGGTGAGATATCTAGCCCTAATTTCTATCTACTTGCCCTTTCATTCCCTTTTGTATTTTCAGCTTTTTTTCTCTTTTTAACCTCTATTGTTACTTCATCTCCCATGTTTTATCACGATGATGCCTGAATGTTTCAATTGTACAGGCTAAAAACTAGCTTTTTCACATTTTCACATTTCACCTCTATTCTCTGCCCCTGCTAAAATGAAAGAGGAGGGAAAATATAAACAAAAGGACTTATTGACTGCATGCAGAATACCGCAAGATAAATCCAGTTGTGAGTGCTTCACTGTAGCTGTTCACCCTGTCCTTCCCTCCTCCTGTCTCCTTTTCTACAGAGAGACTGTAAACAGTAGCAGTAGCATCAAAAAATATTTGCTTATCCCATTTTTTTTTAAGATATTCTTTTGATAGCTTTACACTGTAAGGCAGTGCAGAATACAATTATCACTGCTGAGAACTTACTCATTTTAGAAAACCTGAGAAGACATTGTCTGAGACCATTTGCTGCATTTCTCTCCCATTGTGAAATCCTACCACAGCTAGAAGCAAACAGCAACAATTCTTTACAGGGGAAGATTCTGCCTGGCCAGTCTGTGACATGATGTAAAGCTGTGTGCAGTGGGCCTTTCCCCTCTGGCCCACTGGAGGATTAAATGCCTTATGGACAGCTTCACTCCTCCATTTGTTCCTGTGTCTTCTGGACAGAATGTATCTCTGAGGGTTCAGCTTGAGACAGGAAGATAAGAATGGATGGTGCAAGGATGAATCCCCAGGGGAATGCATGTGCCCAAGGTTGGATCCAGAGCACCAGTCACAGCCAGCCCAGCAGCACCAGCCAGTTGAGGTGACCTGATTCTTTCTGTCTACTTGATTAGATCCCTTTAAAAGCAAAGTTTGTTGAAAAACTCTTGCAATACTGTAGAAGAGCTGAAATAACACCCATACTGTTAGCGAAAATTAATGGGTATAGTATGCGTAAATACATAGTTGAGTACTTTCCTGGTTTTCTTTCTTTGCGTAGTTTGAAAAGCAGTCCTCCATATAATCTATGCTGCTTAGGTGCATTTGACTGCCAGCCTTTCTAAGTAGACACATTTAAAAATCATAAAATCTGCACACAGTTACATGTCCATCCATTCAGGACAGTACAGTGGAGCTCATTGTCTAGGAGAAAGTCTCTGATGCTACCTGCATTCTTTCATATTCCTTTCAAGAACAGTCTGCAGTTCAGAGGAGGAAGCTTCTATTCTTTGACAGTGCAGAAATTGGAGTTGTTCCTGCCTTCTCATGAAAGGATTGAGCCAGGCAGACTTCCTGTCCATACGGAACAAAGCCAAGTCAGTGGTAGAAGGATGGACCTTTAATTTATAGTCTGAGTGCTGGGACAGGTGATGTGAAAACAAATCTCTGTTTGTGGTTCCTTCAGTTAAGGTTCCTTTCTTTCACTGGGATGGACAAACAGCTGGTGTACCTTTCTTTGATAAATTAGAGATTAGTTGTACCAGTAGAAAGTGTGTGGGTACTGGAGAGAGACTATCCTCAAAGAAGCAAGATACTATGGATTAGCTAATTCTTGCCTCAGGTAGTGGCTGATCCACAGACTTCCAGGTACCTGAGCCCTACGAATTTTTGGAGAACAGTTTCATCCCCTCCCCTCAAGTCTGCACATCCTCATTTCTTCCAGAGGAAACCGACACAAGATGCCTTGCTGCCTACTCCAGTCTCCTTCCAGCACTCCGTCAAAATGTGAAAGTGCAGACAGGAATATAGCTGGAGGCTAGAAGTGTACAGTGCATCATGAAGAACACCTGCCCAATGCTAGAGCCGTGAGCATACATGCTTCTGTTTAGAAAGATTTTATGCTGGAAATAGCAGTGTTAGGATCTATGTCCTGACATGATGTCTCTGCCTCCAGTCCCTCTACAAAGAGTTAACTACAAACACAGCTGCTTTTTCTGAATCCCCTACACACAGAGAGGGAAGTGATTCTCAGGTTATTTCATACCTTTTCTTACATATCCATCCTGGTGCATGTATGCCTAAAGTACACCATCAGCCACCAGGATCTGGCCTTCTACTTTTCTCTGCAGTGCTTTTCTCTCACCTGAAGCACAAGTTACTCCTCCTTATCTGACTCTTACTTGGTTTTGATAACATAATGCCTTCCCAACTTACCTGGTCATCACACACTTTTATATTACATGCAATTTTTCTCTCAGCTTGCACTGAAATATCTATTAGCTATAATTGGAAAATTGAACCTCTTCCAACTGTGGATTGCCAAGATATGTTTTGCATGTAAATGGAACACATTGCATGTCAATTGAATTGAAAAGTGACTCTTAAAACTCTGATTACCTTTTATTAAGTTTCATAATGATTATGACCTATACCTAAATTAAGTTTAGAAGCATTTCATTTTCGTTTTTGTTTGTCTTGTTATGTAGTCTTATTTGGCTAATTAATATCTTTTTTCTTTTTTTCTTATTTGGCATTCCTAATGATACTTTCTCATGCAGAATGTAATTGAAAACTTAATTTAAAAAAAAAAATAAATTATAGACAAACTTATTTACCTATTATTTACTAGATTGAGCTAAATTTACATATTTTTGGCTCTTTTACATTTAAGCAAAATAGACTACTGTGACTATAAACATTAATGCTATATTTATAACATAAAATATTGATAATATAATATATATATATTATAAACTATAATTATTAACTGATTTTTTGTTTAAATATTGGTTTAAATCAACCATAATTCTATGTAAGTTATTTGGCTTATCTTTCTGGCTTTTATGTTGGAATTGCCATATACAAACAATACAGCTATGCAAATTTTCACTTAAGGATGGAGAAATCCCTAATGATTAGTGCTTTATCCCAGCCTCCATGGACTTCAGACAGGAATTAAGGCACTATAAGTACTGATAATGATACTTTGTAGTCTACATTGCAGTCAGCAATGACATTAGTTGATTACAATAATAACCTCCTCTAAAGGAGACTTGAGTTGAGCTCAGTTATGGTGGCAATACTGAGGTGAATGTGAGACTGAATTATAAGTACTTCCTGAGGTTGTTGTCTGGATTTAGATTATGAAAAGAAAAAGAGCCCTTTCTAATAAAGTGTAATTAATTTTATATCCAAATATTTGTCTTGTAGTTTGTGGTTAAATAGATTTAGCACTAGTTACAGAAATTATCTTTTAAATTTTGGCCTGTTTCTCATCATGCAGTGTGCCCTCCCTAGGATATTAGGGAAAGTAAGGGCCAGGGCTCAGGGAAGAAATGAAATGACTTTTTGTTGTTGTGGTCATGAAAATTGCTTCCCGCAGCTGAGGTTTGTAATTGCTTTTATACATAGACTTTACCATTTAATTAGGTTTCTGTATTTTCCTCTGTCTGTCTTACTCGGTCTTCTTTCTCCATAGGATTGTTTATTTTAGAAATTACCATGTTGCTTTATTATTTGCACTCTTCCCTATAAAGGTAAATTCACTTGATGTGAAGCATAGTTTACACGTGCATGTTTACTTACTCTTCCAGTCAAAATGAGAAAGAAAATATGCTGAGATGATGAAAGGAGCCTAGGTAATCCTGAATCTAATATTTTAAGAGATCCTTTCTCCTGTCTAAATGAGCATGAAGTTCACATATTTAAAAAAAAAAAATTATCTATAGTCTATAGTAAAACATGATCAAGATTTCTCAATTCTGTGAGTCTGACATACTTACAGACGCCTGGAGTTCATTCTGTTATGTTTTGACATACATTAATCTTGTTGACTTCATTCTTTTCCTTTGAAAATTTCAATATGTCTATCTGATTTAACAACAACAAAAAAGGATTGGTTCCATTTAGACATCATGCAATTGGGTTTAGGTTTTTTGATGAACTGATGAGCTGAATAGCTGATGGTAAGATCTCACAAGGGACATGCTTTAAAGATGTATTGATTGAAACATTTTAAATCAAGACTGAACAAAATTGTGGTAAATATCCAACGCAGAAGATTTCTAAATTAGTTTCTTCTTCAGAGGAAGCTGTTGGTTTTAACCTACTTAAGGTTACAATTTCTATATGGCTTTATTTTCTTCTAAATTAAAACTGAGTACTTCAAAAGAGTTGATGTTAGTCTCTGAAAACAGGAATATATTTGCTAAAAACTGAAGCAGAGGGAAACACACTTTTGGAATATGCAAGGCATCCAGTATGGCATCACATTGGTATTTATATATGAGGACTGCTCAAAAGGTAATGCCTCCTATTTTATGATGTTGGCCCACATGTCAGAGGCGGATGGTGGTGGTATGGCAGTAGAGGTTGAACCTTCCCAACAATATCCTGTTCCATTTTGTTGCTGTGTGACAGATGGCAGCAGAGGGGCACTCTGACACAATGGTGTCTGACACGGCAGTACAGATGAAGTAAAGGAGTGGAATTGAATTCCTCCATGAGTAAAAAAATCCGCCCCTTGATATTCATTAACATTTGTTGAACATTTAGGAAGATCAAACAGCGGATGTGAGCACAGAGAGGTGACGGTTGTGGCATGTTTCAGCAGTGGCAACATCAACAGTGGGGCACCTTGGCTGGCGCAGATTTTTACAAGTGTGACATGCAGGCTCTTGTCCATCGCTGGTGAAAATGTGTAATAGTGGTGACTATACTGCAAATAGTGTTTTGTAGCTGAGAATTTACTTTATCAAATGTTATTGTGCTCTTTGTACCTGTTGGAGCTTCCCTGGAAGTAAATAAGAGGCATTACTTTTGGATCAACTTACTGTATTTTACAAGAGCCAGAGCTGTTAACTGAACAAGTGGGACATCAAACACATTATCCATCAACTTCGACTCCAAAAAGACGTTTCTGTGCCGTGTCTGTGAATGAAACCACTATGGTAACTCGAGAGATATAGACTATATGTACATTTTTATAATTCCTTCAATTGTGAGAGACTTTAATTGCTAATATTTCTGTAAGTCTTCCTTTGAGGCTGTGGCAGTAACATACACACAAAAGTGAGAATGCTGCACAGTCACTTTGGCTTTGTTCTAGTTGGGGTGACATCTGTCCATTAAAAGTCAGTAATCTGAAAACGGTGTAGTTGATGTAGTCACTAACTATACTTGACCCTAAGCTTCTGCTTACTTAATGTGCTACAGTAGTATAGTGGTATTTTCTTCTCACATCTTCAGGAAAGTCTAACTTTTTTTCTTCCCAATGACTTTTAAGTTTCTTTTGGGGTCATTTTTTGTAGCCTTCACCATCTCCCTAAATGTTAATATTTTCATTTTTTCCCTTGATAGCTGATCTTCATATCAAGAAAAAGTTCACCTTATGCATTTTCTTTTCCAGCTTCCAAACCTATTTTTAAACCATACTTTTACATCATCATTTTTATTTCCTATTCCCACTTTTAGATTTTGTTTAACTCCCTAAAATGTCAACTCAATTCTCATGCCTTCTGCAATAACTTTTGTTTTAATATAAGCTTTAAATTAAACTGAGTGGTAGTGAATGGAGTTAAATCCAGCTGGCAACTGGTCACGAGCGGTGTTCCCCAGGGGTCAGTATTGGGGCCCATCCTGTTTAATATATTTGTTGAGGATCTGGATGAGGGGATTGAGTGCATCCTCAGTAAGTTTGCAGATGACACCAAGTTGGGAGGAAGTGTTGATCACCATGAGGGTAGGAAGGCCCAACAGAGTGATGGAGTTGACAGGCTCCATCAATATGCTGGATTGCTGGGCTGAAGCCATTTGCACGAGGTTCAACAGGACTAAGCGTTGGGTCCTGCACTTCAGTCACAACAACCCCATGCAAAGGTATAGACCTGGAGCAAAGTCAGTGGAAAGCTGCGTGGCGGAAAAGGATCTGGGGGTGTTAGTTTTCAGCCAGCTGAACATGAGGCAGCAGTATGCCCAGGTGGCCAAGAAGGCCAATGACATCCTGGCTTGTATCAGATATAGTGTAGCCAGCAGGACTAGGGAAGCAATTGTCCCTCTGTACTTGACACTGATGAGGCTGTACCTTGAGTACTGTGTTCAATTTTGGGCACATCACTACATGAAATACATTGAAACCCTGGAGTGTATCCAAAGAAGCTGGTGAAGGGTCTGGAGTACAAGTCTTATGAGGAGTAGCTGAGGGAACTGGAATTGTTTAGTCTGGAGAAGAGGATGCTCAGGAAAGAACTTATTGCTCTCTACAACTACCTGAAAGGAGGTTATGGAGAGGTGGGGGTCGACTTCTTCTCCGAGGTAGTTAGGGATAGGACAAGAGGTAATGGCATCAAGTTGCACCAGCAGAGGTTCAGATTGGATATTAGGAAAAATTTCTTCTCAGAAAGTGTGGTCAAGCACAGGCTGCCCAGAGTAGTGGTGAAGTTACCGTTCTCAGAGGTGTTCAAGAAATGTGTAGATGTGGCACTTAGGGACACGGCTTGTGGGCAAGGTGATGATAGGCTGATGGTTGGACTAGATGATCTTAGTGGTCTTTTCCAAACTTCCTGATTCTATGATTCTAATATTCTAAGTCTTAGCTCCCCAAGAGTCAACTATTTCTCTAGCCTCTTCCATTGTTGTGACTGTTGTTTTTTTTTTATCTTGGGTTCCTTCTCACTTGGAATTGTGCAGCTGGTCTTTTTCTCAGCTTTTCTGTCAGTTGAAGTCTACATGGTCATAATTTTCATTGGGTTCTCTATGTATTTTTCAGATTACTAATGTTTATGCTTATAAAACTGAGGCTACTTCAAAAGAAGCATCTGAGGCTACTTCAAAAGAAGCATCTTTTGTCCTGTCATACTCAGGCGAAATTCCCATTACTTTGCTGCACTATTGATTAGACTTCATATCAACATATGTAATCAGAGTAACATACACACACATGAAGAGTTAGAAAGCTGGAATTTTTTTCTCCATATAAATGAAAGTGACAGTCAGAGGAAAGGCATGTATATCTGTATTACATCTTGCAGCTCGAAAGTTTATGATCTCTGTCAATCTTTTATTTTGGGTATGTTCCAAGTGATTCTCTTCATGGGACCACATTAAAACTATGTGAGCAGCACACAGGCATGTGCCCAAAGACAATCAGCTGTAGAAACTGACACTGAGGAAGTAAGAAGAAGCATGTTTTTGTTTTTAATACAGCTGAAAAATTCGTCTCTGAATTCTTCCCGACAGGTGTCAACAAGAGAAATCAGCTACCCCTTTTCAGATATTATTTCTAAAATAATGTAAATGTTGTGTTCAAACTCACAAGTTTTTATTCATTCCCAGGATTTTGATGCCTTGAAGTCACCTTGAAAGAGGTTTTTTTTTTTCCTGCTTGATAATGCTTGTTACCTCTTCTTTTACCTAAAATGAAAAACAACAGCAACAAAATCAAGCCCAGTAGTGCATTATGGATGGCACACCCACTCCTACAATCCTAGTCCAGTAGAGCTGTGTAGCTCTTCTGCACAGGCCAGCTATTCTCACCCACCTGAGTTTCCTCCTTCTGGTCCAAGTGGACTCAGAAGCAAGTGACTCATTCCTTCAGCCCTGGACACCTGCTCCAGATTAGCAGCGCTCATACATAGGTTGCTCTCCTGTATGCACCTGTTTCAGTTTTAAAAGGTGAGGTGTATTAGTGAAGCTGATGCCTCATGTGGCCTACCAGAATTTGCTCCTCCACTGCTGATCACTCTTAGAAGGATCAACCTTCCCAAGAAATCGATCTCCAGAGCAAAACACAATTGCTGAGTAAATTTCTGCATTTTCTAACAGAGCCCCTGGGCTTTGCCCTGCCCAGTGTAGTTAACCACCTCATTATGGGATATTTGTTGCCCATTTTTGATATGACTATCGCTAATGCAGCCTATCACTAATACATTAATATTTTCTTAACTTATTCAGAAATTCTTTATGTTTACAAAAATACAGCAAATGTTCCAAATAATGCCTGACATCACATACTTCAGATTATGCAAAATCATAATTAATGTAAATTAATCCTGTCTACAGAGGAACTTCTTTGTTCTGTGGAGGGAAGCGGAAAGCTCTGTCCTTCTGAGTCTCTTGTTCTGGGGCTTATGTTTCTCCTCTTGTACTCACAGAGGAAATCTGTTTGTATTTACCACATCCTCTCACTGTATATCTCTTAGGAAACACTTTTTCAAAGAGTAGGAAAAACTAAAACCAAATCTGGTACAATAATATACCCTTTTAAACTCAACACAGTAATTTTTATCTACTATCTAGCATATATTATTTTAAATATCAGAAAAATTATACCCTAGGATGAGCTGAGCTGCACACTGAGTTTTAATCTCTTTCTCCTTAGCAACCATCAAAAGGAACAATAAGGGCAATAAATAGCCGAAAAGGGCATCAAAATTGAATAAAAATAGTGGCTCTGCTGGGGAAAATGAGTCTTTAATCACTTTTCCTCTGATGTCTCTAAAACTGAAGGTTAGAACAATGAACAGTTTGAAAGAGCATTTTCAAAATAGCCTCAGAAATGGTCTCCAGAACAATAGGTCTTTTCTAAAATAAACATGATAATACTCAGGGGATACTGCTGACTTCAGAAAGTTCAAAACACATCCAGGCTCCAACACACAGAGAGAGCAGACGCAGCAGCCAAAAGCTGTGTCTTCACTGTAAAAGAGGGGTGTCTTTGCACTGCAATACATAGGTTGAGATGACAACAATGTTGTTTTACTATAACAGTGGAGACAAGAGTAAGATCATCCTAACTTTTTCATAGATATCTTGAGGTCAACCTTGAGCTGAGCCACAAAGCTGTCTTTGATGAAGTTCATCATTTTATTTAATATCTGAAGTTGGAGTTTTAAAGAGACTTGACAGCCATCTTAATTTTTTTCTTTCATTGTAAAATGGCAATTATTCCCCATATCCTCCATAAGTCAGACCTGAATATCCTGTATATGGGGAAGTTGACTGCAACCCTATAGCTTGAGATTAAAACGACAGCTTCTCCAACTCAGTGTTTGACATGGGTTAGGTTAAAAAAAATAAGTTAGTTGGCCAGTATCACATGGCACAAACATATGCTGCTTCTTCAAATCAACTGCAAATATACAGATGCCATTTTGCCCCTCCGAGTAACTGATTATGGTGTTGTGCCTCATTACAGTTTAGCTGTTCAGTCCCTCAGACTGCTGACATTTTTTTTTTCAAGGGCTCATCTAACATTTCTCAGAAGTCAGTGAAGTTTTGCCATTGACTCACAACAGCACTTTTTCAAAACCTCTCTCCTAAGAGCTCTGATTAATACCTGATTAATACTATTCAATGTGTAGGTTTTGTTCTAGCCTATGGGTGGGAATTGATGCTATAGTTAACTGTGCATGTTACCTGGGCCATCAGTCCAGTCTGAATAAACCATGTTGTTGTGCTTCCATGCATACCAGAGAGGATGAAGTTTTCAAAAGTACAAAACTGAAGCTTGGCACTGGTTGCAGCTTGAATATTTTCTTTGTTTCAACAGTTCTATCTTTACTTTTTTTGTTGCACTTCTTCAATTGAAAAATAAATATAAAAATAAATGAGTCATTAAATTAGAGATAGGATAGTAAAAAATTAATGACAATTTTATGTTTATTAAGTAGTACAGTGGGTAGAAAATCACTGTCCTTGCTTTCAAAAGAAATCAAGAAAAATCTGATTTGAAAGTTCTTAAGAGATTTTTTACCCTTAGAACACTGCTGAACTAAAAATATCTTTCAAGGAGAAATATTTCACCAAAGGCAATTTTGCATTATTTTTTAAGGGATTCAAAACTTTTCAGTAGAAGGAAAAGTGTAAATTACGTAGCTCACTCCAAACTCGCTCACTCCAACTCACTCACTCCAAACTTCTTGTTTATTTCCTTGGAAAGTGCAACAGCTACAATGAGCACAAGAACACTATTTGATAAAGCAAATTCTCAGCTACAAAATACTCTTTTTCAACATTGCCACCACCTTTAGATACGCATTTTCACCAGCAATGAACAAGCGCCCACATGCTGTGCTTGTAAAAATGTGCATCACCATCTAGAATGTTGCTTGTCTTTCACACCACTGGTGCCACTGCTGAAGTGCACCACCACCACCTCACTGTGCTCACGTGCACTATTTGGTCTTCCTAAATGTTCAACAAGTGTCAATGATGTTGATGGGTGGATTTTTTTCTGCATGGAGGAATTCGATTCCACACCTTTGCTCCATCTGCACTCCCATGTCAGACGCCATTTGGTCAGAGTGCCCCTCTGCTGCCATCTGTTGCATGGCAACAAAATGGAACGGAATATTGTTGGGAAGGTTCAACCTCTACTGCCATAACACTAACATCTGCCTCTGACGTCATGGGCCATCATAATAACATAGAAAGCATTACTTTCAGAGCAGCCCTCGTAAATCTACAACTGTTATTTCTAGTTCATATTTTTTTGTCATATCTGCTCTCATTGTTCTTCTGAACTCAATGCAGTTTTTACTTTATTATTTTATTTAATTTGTGCCAGAAGGCAGGCACAGAGAGCTTTCTTGAACTGTGTTCATTCTTTTGACCAGTTGGATAATGCAGTGCATTAGCATGTGCATTTACATTGAGTTATGACTACTTTTTTGTAGGAAAACCTGTGTGACGCAGTAAAATGCACTACTGGCAGATGTTTTCTTGTCTGACATTATCCTAAATTTTCTTTTTGTTATGATTATTCAATTATTGTCAAACTTTGTCTATTAAGCAAAAGTAATTTCTCATTTCATTGCTTATGACACTGCAATACTTCAATTTGATCATCATATGCACTTTTTTGTAGTCTTCATTTAAGTAGGCATTGATCTTTGATCCTTACCCCTAAATCACAATGCCGTGTTCTTTAGCAATTTGTTCTTCTCTGTAAATTCCCTGTATTTTTCATGATATAGGCTTTTCAGAGACAACAACATAGTATTTTAGATGTCATCTCATTGGAGATGATAAGATCTTTCTTATATCTCATATTGGATATAATATCACATTCTTAGTTCTACCATTGAATATTATCTTTCTTGCAGTTGCTAGAATGTGTATTGGACATCTTTTCTTTTTGTCATTGGATGCCCATCATACAGAGTATATTCTGTTGACAAATTCCAGCATGGTGGTCAACTGGAAGCCATTCTGGTAGGGAAGCTTCTCTCACCTCCACTGGTCACTGTCTGGTGAAGCAAACATGCTGCATTTGCTCTCAGAGGGTGTGCTATCCCATCTGTGGCACTTGGCCTCACTTCTGTCTGCAAAAAAATGACTGTAAAAGAGGGGAAAAAAAAAAAAAACTGTTTGTTATCTGCATATTCAGATAGCCACAGACACATATGTTTAGGTAGCTGTGCACACTAATGATTGACATCAAATATATAAGACATATATAGACATAAATATATAAGACATGTAAATGCATGATTGGTTTTAGTTTTTAAGCTGTGTTCTTAGGTAGCTTTTAGAAACAATGGGACTGTTATGTGTAACATTTGTAATCAAATCCTTGCAGCAACTCTCATAAAGACTAAGTTTGCTACAAGGTACGGGGGGGGGGAAGTGCATTTTATTACTTGAATTTAGCTTTTCTTCTCTTTTGAAAATCTTTTGCATGTAGAATTGAATTCCTGTTAATTTTCCCATTGCCAAAGACTGTGTTGGAAGCCACTTCTGTGGATGTACTGTAGGTCTGTGGTAGCAATTTATGTTCAGAAAAAGTGAAATTTTAAATATTTTAGTGTGACTACTTCACTGTGGGAATACATAAATGCTTATAAGTACATCAGTGACCAAGCTCTTTGATGCACAAAGAGAACTTGTCACAAATGTCTTCACTCTTAGTAGCCCTTCAGGCAGTTCAGACTTCTTTTTTTTTTCACCAAATGCACACTTCCGACAGAAACTATGCTTGCTCCTGGAAATCATTCTTTGGCAGTCACATCTTCTAGTCTCTGCCTTTCCCTCCTGTCTTTTTCAAAAGCCAGCTTTGTCTCTGAGGAAATGCTAACTAAGGAAAGGCTAGCTAACTCCACCTAGAGCTTACCCGTTTTCTTCTCCTTTTTTCTTTCATAACCATGAGTAATTTGCACATGACCTCTCTGCATTTGGGTTTGAAGATGTTTAAAAAGCTAGGATGGAAGGATGGAAGGGGATGATTTCAGACAAGGTACCACTGAAAAAAAAGATTTGTCTACATATGCTGCTGCCGTGATATCAGGCAACGAAGTCAGAGCTTTTGTGGAACCAGAACAGTTTCCTTTCCACTAATGGATTCCTACAGTCATGTTGAAATGGTCGGTACGATGGAGCAATCAGAGCTGACAGATGCCCAGTGACTCCCAGAGCAGTGATTTTGTTTCATCTAAAGAGACAAAAAGCGATGCTAGCCAGTACGGCAAGGTCTTTGGAGCTTTTCTTAGCAGGATACATCTTTCTACACTTTACTCCAAAGTGTTCAGTATCCCATAGCAACCTCTTTTCTTCAGGGAGCTTTAGATTTTGACATATCATTAATACATCTGTTCAGGAAGAAAAGCTGCAAAGCTGGAGATTGGCTCATGAGTTTACCTGAGGTAAACAGCAAGGAAATTTGAAGGCAGGATGAAACCAATTTTATGGTCTTTCCTTTGGGTTTAATGCCTGTGTTTGTTTGTGTGCTAATGAAGAAAAGTTGTCACTCACAGGAGGTAGCAGGTGCAGGTAAAAATTGCAGAGAGATGGCTTTAAAGGAAAAAGCTGCAAGATAACAAGGCCTAACTACTGTAATTTATAGTAACAGATGCTAATTGAAAAAGAAGGGAAGTTCGTTCTGTACAAAAGTGTTGTGCAATGTCTGGTTGCAGAATAGATATCAATGAAAGGGCAGCAAGTACAGCAGGAAAAAAACTGCTGTGTTAACTTCATACAAGACTGAAACACTGTATTAAATTTGCAAACTACTTCAATTCATCCCTTCAATACGTCGAGTCTTCAGCCACTGGAAGGTAGTTGGTCACTCTTTTGCCTCTTGGTCATTCTAGCAGAGACATTTAGAAGATCTGTGAATCACATCTGCAAGCGACATTTGTGAAAGATTATGTGGATGGAATTAGAAGCAAACAGCACGTATGCTGACTGTACTATTCAGGATTGTATTACCACTCATTGACTAACCTCTACGTTTGATTTCTACCAAGCTCAAAATAAGATGACTCCACAACAAAATCTAGGTTCCCCTTGCTCTGGGGAGTGTACATGCCCTTGTTTAACAAGAAAGATACAGGGATTTTAGCATTGTCAAGTGCTTATTGCCACATTATATCAGTATTTTGATTGTATTGGCAGGAAGGACTCTTGGATGCAAGTATGGAACCAGATTCTTCCAGTTTTATTTCTGTGATGTGGCATCTTATTTCCTTAGATCTTATTGCCTCCAAGATGTTTGCTGGTTTAGCTGAAGGCACTTTCTGAAGTAAGAGCCAGACTTAGGAAGGCTTACAGGGAGGTAAAATACAACCATAGGTTTTGTCCTGAGCTGTCTTTTTGCACACAGTTGATAGAATATGACTTCCAAATTTGTAAGTATTTATAGCTGTGAGTGGAAGGAATTATGACAGGAAGGAATTCAGGAACTTCCAAAATTAATACCTTGTGGAATACTTTCTTACAGAATTGGTGAAAGGTCATTCATTTCAGAGTAGACATGAAAAGCAACATGTACACTAAATCTGGAGAAAAAAAAAGATGATAGGGCGTGTAAATCTGCTCCTCTTATTTCTTATTTTACCAGCATTGACACACAGGAAGGTGTCTATCTAAATTTTGGAAAGACAAGCTTCTGCTGATACGTTATAGGAAATTGTTGTCAGAAGTAGCTCATCTAGTAATTCATTTAGAAGGTCCTGCTTCCTTGTTTGTGGCTCATAGTTTAAATGTAAAAGTGATGACCATTTGTGTTGACATGGCAGCTTCAGTTGGGAAGTACCATTAGCGAGGACAATTCTGTCTGAACACAGTTTAGCTGAAGAACATGTTAAAAATATTAAAACAGCATTTTAGATGCTGAATCTTCTAAATTAGATTTGACATTTTGTGTTAGTTCTTCAGCCTTTGATTTTGTAGAAGCAAATAGAAGATTTTGGAAAAGAGATGTCGTTGTGTGTTCTGATTGCTTGCCCAGTGTAATTTTGCTTAGGACAAAATGATATTTGAAATAGTAGCACAGTTAATTTGTTATGTCCAGCCTGAAATTTCAACTTTAGCATACAAGGGAGAGATAACAGATGCTATCTAGCAGAGTGTTCAAGAAGCCTGTTAGAAACTAATAGCAATAATAATAATAATAACAGCAACAACAACAATAGCAACAACAATTGTAGTATTTTTTTTTTAACCACTAAGGAAAATCTGGATGAAAAGCCTTACCTAAGATAGAATGTGTTTTTATTAAGCCTGAAAATTGCATGTCCAATGTTAGAGAAATTAAATCCCCTGTAGAGGCTGTGGAAATGCTATGGTTCTTCAGAAAATGGCCATAATAGTTCTAATACTGGGAAATGCTGGGCACTAATGTAGATGAAGTGCTACTGCTATTTTTAATTTAATTTGTCATGTCTGCTTAACTGTAACTCTGAGACAATATTGGGAACATTGGACATATTTTCTGTACAATTTCATCTGTTCGTCTAGCCACAAGAACAATGTACACCTTGTATATTTCTCTTATACCCAAACTTTCAGTGATTAAATGACATTACGTTGCTGGTTGTTTTACTACTGCAAGACACATAGCAGTACATTTTCCTAAAACTTGTAGTTCTTGGGAGAAGCCATTAGAAAAAAGTGATAATCCTTGTGACTGCAGAAGAAAGTGTTAAAATATGGTTTAATGTACTTTGTAGACTCAAAGTCAAGTGTAAAATTTCCAATTTCATAATTAGCCATCTTGTAATTGGCTAATAATTATTTTCCTGTTTGAAGTTGATGATAGAAATGAGATCCGTACCTGGAGGTAGTTGTTCATAAGCACAACGTTGAGATAAACAATAATAATTACAAGAAGTCTTGATGTAGTGTCCTCAGAATGTTAAAAGCGAATCTTTAACATGGTGTCTATCACCATTCAGCACTTATTCTTCTTCCCATATTTTTCAAAGAGTGATTTCTCTCAAAGGGAATGGAAATAGATCCTTCTGTTCTTTGGGGAATTGCAGCTTTTCTGTGCCCAAAAAATGTGTGAGCATGACATAGCAAGGTATGGAGCATAGATTGTGCATTGCTGGGCATATGTGGAGGATAGGCGAGAAGATTGACTTAGATCTTGACTTGCAAAGATGTGCACTGGTTATGCTTTAATATGCCTCTAATATGTGTTTCTTAGAAATTTTATTCAGCAGCTTTTCCGTGGCCCAGAAAAATGGCAACAACTGAAGAAAATGAGCAAAAGTATGCTGGTTTTGGTTTTCAGCCCGTCAATTTGAATTGCCTGTACATGAGGCGATTCTTTTTAGGATAGTTACAAGTGGCTTCCTACAGCCCTTAATCACGTCAACATCAGACTATTACATAGCTACTGGGGGAGATGATAGTCAGCTATCAGCGAGTAGTGCATTTTGTATCATGTGTTTTCAAGAGGCAGCTTCCATGTCGGAAACAACAGAATGAGCAACAAAAAAGGCTTTAAGCTATATCCAGACTTAGGTGAACTGACTGCCTGCAGGTGATAAAAAAATAATTAAAAGAAGAAGTGATAAAAGCAGCTTCAAATTTCTACTCTGTACTAAAAGACATACTAGAGTGGGTCATATTGCCTTTATGCATTTTAGTTTCCCAGCCACCATACATAGCAGAAAGTCATTTGAAATATGAGTGAGAATTTTTAATTTTAAATTAAATTTATGGCACCAAAATACCAACATATAAGAAGAGTGAGAATTGTGATGTGTAGCACATCCTTTTCTTCATTCTTCTCTATCACTTGAAATTTTTAAATAATTTTTGTTGCATGTAAACTTACATATGTATTAGCTCTAAGTATTGTTAATTGATGCAATGTTCCATTTGGTTGAAAAATGCTTACGAGTTCTATAAGCACAATAATAGAACTGAAGTTTGTCGCTCACAGAGGTGTTGTGACTGGAAGATGTTATCTGTGTCTATACGTGTATGGAAAGAAGTAAAGGTTGTTGATCTTAGTACTACCTTGTCTTCGCTCTACTTCACCATAGGACCCTAGGCCTCAAAAGCTATTTTTTTTTTGCTGCTCAAAAATTTGTAGCAGTTAGCAAATTTGAAACTTACCATATCCTTTCTGATACCCCTATGAGGCAAATAAGAGCCTGTGCTGTGTGTGCTCTGATGAGCACCTTGAGAACTAAGAATTGCAGCCATTTCCATCAAACCAGACTGATGCATCAGTTTTCATAAAAACGAGGCTAAATATCCCACTAGTTCTATGTTCTTGTTGCTCTTTTTTATGTTTTAATAAAAAAAATAAAAGAAATAAAAGAAGTTTTGTTAGTTGTACACATTAATTATATTACATATTTTATATGTGGCCTAAGACAGTTCCTCTTCACTCAATGAGACCCAGGCAAGCCGAAAGACTGGGCACCTATGACCTACACTCATTCTTTTTTATCCTCAAGTAAGCTCAGAAATTAGGCAACAAAATATTTGAAGCTGTTCAAGATAATTAAACGTTTAAATTTGGGGTGGTTGCTGCATTGGGCCCTTCAATATCTTGTGTTCTGCTCAAGCAAATATAGAGCGTACTTAGAGTGTCACAGATGAGTGGTGAGAGGTGTCCAAGCAGGTTTAGTATCTTTTGTTGAATCACTAATAGAGTCAGAAAGATACGTAACAGATCATTTTCCAAAAACCTATCCATGTCAGATATAGAAACAGGTATGCAATAAAGAGTGTACATAATGGGATGTGTTAGACTCTAGTTTTATCTTTGTATCCACTGATTTTAGTAAGCTGACATTTAAGTGAGGGCGCAACAGTCTTGCTTCTGTCTGACTGAACCAGATCATCTAATACCTTCATTTTTTCAATATCCTCTTGAATTTATACGGCTCCTACCTGTTTTTGCATGTAACAGCTCCCAAGTACAATTTTAAAGAATTCTAATAGTTATGAAAGCACGCTTGTGTCATCAGCCTGCTGATGAAATAGACAGGTAAAATTTTGGCTTCATCCTAACGTGCAGAACCAGAAACCTAAACAGAGTAAAGAAAGTCTACAGCTTTTTTCTTAAATAATTGAGGTTGGTAGAAGAGGCTTAGATTTGAGTGCTGATTTGGATGGGATACATAGCATCTTAAGAAAGGCCTTGGTCGGTCAGCCAGCCTCACATTCTTCAGTGGTCAGTGTCTGTCTTATGACTCAGCAATGCAAAGAGGACGCTAGGACTTGAATACAAAATAGAAATAACAAGTGTCTTCACATGTCTTGTCATTCCTGTGTCTCAATGATGTTGTTGAGTAGGATCATCTGCATTGTTCGTATGTTATTAGTTTTAGAACATTTACAACAGAAAGACTTTTAAACTATATTCCATATGATCCTGCATCTTTTTGATTAGATGATGTTCACCGTCTCAAACTGCCTGTCAGTTTTGCTGCAAATATTTTTATGCCTGATCTTTTAATCTCCTTTTTCATTTACCTTCAGCCTCTCTCTCACAAGTCAGAATTAAAACAGTGGTGATAAATCAGTATTACCACGCTGAACTCCCAAAGATTTATGAATGAAGGGAGTAAGGAATTCTCTGACGTGCTGTGTAGGCACTGCCCTCATGACAGACATCTTCTGCCCTGTACCTTCCTCAAAGCACTGAACTGGAATCAAAGCCTAAAGGTCACATGCTTCTCTGCTGCAGGTGGCTCTGTCTTCATTACTGTACTGTGTCTTGGCCATGTTGTATCAGCACTTCATCTTGTTTTCTTTACTTTCCCTGTGAAGGAATTTTTTAAAAAATCTAGCTTCTACTTTCTTTCACTTGTTCTTAAGTATGGCAGATGGCAGCTCCCTTTCATAGTATGCTAGGAAGAAGATGTTGATTAACACTAGCTTCAGTGCTAAAAACCTTGCAAGCTGCTTCAAGTTTCCCCCCTGGGATTCATTGCACAGGGGCTGTGAGGTGCAAAGGAAATGTCCAAAGTCTGTTTTTCCTACATGCAGGAACAAATGTTTCCTTTCTCCTAGATGAGTGAGAATATGTGACAGGGGATAACCTCTGATGGTAGAGTTGTGGGAGAGTCTTCAGGACTAAAACTGGTTGCAATCTCGTGGAGAGTGCTCAAAGTGAAAGGAAAAAACATACGGACTATTATGAACAGTTTTGTTGAGGAAATGACACTATTCACCTCACCTAAATAGTTTGATCTAGATCAGTACAGCACTTAATAAATATTTTAAAATGTTTACATTTATGAAGTATTTGAATAATTTTAATGTAACTAATTAAATGTGCTTAGTACTTGAAATATCACTGTTTTTCCCTATTCTTAGATAAACAATGCATACATCACTGATAATGGATTGTGTCTTAACCAACATACACATCCATCTCCTTTTGGAAACAGTCTTAAATGTAATGGAGGATCAAATCCTGCTTTAAGGACAATTTGTGTAAATGCTTCCATTGAAGTCCAGGATTTAAGTCTGATTTAGTGTCGTGCAAAATAATCTAACCCAGAACAACTTGCCTTCTTTCTAAAACTATTTCTTTCCGTACTTCTATGAAATATGCTCTTGTATACAAGATAAAATAGCTCGTACATTTATTGCTGGGAAAAGGCATGATGTCAAAAAGATTTCTTACTCAGTTCTGAAACTCAAATGCCAATTAAGTTTACAGAGAATTTTAGCTGTATATTCAGAGAGTACTGATTCAGAGATTTCAGTTTTCTGTTAGGGATAAGCCAACCAAAATGTTTTTGACTACCCTTTCATTTCAATACCCATGACACTTCACATGTATTTCAGATAAAAGTGTTTTGAAACTTGGAAGTGTTTTAATGATACTACTTCCCTTGCTTGTGACTCTATTTGCCTTCAGGTTTGTGCAATGACTTGTGCTTCTGAAGCAAACTATTGCAATGCTTCTTTCCATTAAGTGTATGTTTGGGCTTTTATCTCAAAATAAGGAGAAAAAAATATACATGAAGAGAAATTCTTCTTCCTGGTTGATTCAAATTAAAAATCAGCCATTTGGACGTGCCTTCACAGTATGCTTCTTCTTATTCCAGACTTAAATACCTTAGGATGGTTAGGCCAGAGTACCAGACACTTGAATTATAATAAAGGTTGTGAGATGGAACGAAGCTATATCACAAGTAATTTCATATGCGAAGCAATCCTTCTAATGCTGTCCTTTTATTATATTTCTTTTATAATAATTACACAGACTCTTTCTGAGAAAATATCAATCCAGCCTGAGACGTTTCTGAACTGTACTGTAAAGATATTCTACAAGTAGTTAAGCAAAGCTTAATTAATGACATACATTCACAATGTAATCACTGTTGCCTTCTTGCTGAGAGCATTGTCACTGCTCTCTAGCGTACATGACTTCTTTGCTGAATGTATGCATTCACAATTCAATGTTATCTCATATTTGCGTCCACTGTAACATATGTAGATGTTTCAAAAAAAAAAAAGTTCCATTGAGAGTGAAGATTGTTATAGGATGAAAACTGATTTTAGATTAAGGGAGGGCTTGTATGGTTTCTCTGTGTCTTTCAAAGACATAGAAGTCGTGAACTCAGCTGTTTGAGGGTAGAAAACTGTCTATCCGAAACTGGAGCAAGATCAACAATTTCAGACAATCTGAAGAGGAGAATGGCTGCTAGCTATGAAGACTACTATAAAAACAATCTCTACTATATATAAGCTCTGCCATTAACAGTAGGACCAACATGTTTGAACCATGCAAAGAAAATAAACATGAAGTCCTATTTAGGAAGCATGTATCAGCGTATTTTACAGTTAGTCATTGTTTATTGGAAAAATCAGGCTTACGACATAACCTTGGCTTGTTCCAGGACAGTACAGGAAACCTCAGAAGCAAATGGCTGTAGTACTTTGTGATAATAAAACTGCATTTTACTCTTTTGTGCAAGCAGGAGAGGGAAAAAGCTTTACCCGTTTTGCCATTGTCTTTCAAATTCTCCATAATGAGGACAACTCTAACTACGTGGGAAGTGCAGGGAGTTATTTAATGAGACTCTGGGGCAAACTACGAGGTTGACATCAAAGCTTTTATTTTTATTACAGATAAATTTTTTGTATATGTTATCTCCGTCTTACTCTCTTTTAGGCACATACATTCACCCTTAAATAGTTAAAGCAAAATAGAAATAAATTGTTCTTTTTATTATATAAATAAAACTTAATGCTCTGAACTCATGGTCACGCTAGAACTAGCATGTCTATTAGGAGTTACTGGTTTACTTATTTTTATAGTTTCTATCTGGTCAGTTCAGAGTCTCTGATGGATTTATCTTCACAGTATTCGCTAAAGAAAATGAAGTACTCCTATTTTCACTTTACAGGTGGGAATTAACTAGACAAAGGCTTTTGGAGATATTAGTTCTAGTATGTTTCCAAGCCTTGGTCACTGCTGTTCTCTTTCTACCCCATATTCTCACCAAGCTATCAGAAAAGGAGAAAAATCAGAAACTTGGATTTAGTTTTATCTCTGGGACACAACAGTGCAATACGGGTGCACGGCTTTGGATCTCTAATATGCAGTATTTTATTTGGAGTACAGGAGCTGTAACACTTCTGACCGAGAAGACTCAGAAGAATGTAAAAAATACCTGAAAGATTGTGATAAAGAACACAAGTAACTCTTACGATGAGACCCAAATAGGCTACAGATAAGTGCTCAGTTTGACTCTTCTTCTGTTTTTAAGTTCAGCAGCTTCCTCTTCTCTGCTAAGTGATGGTGTAGGAAAGACAGGCTTGGTGTCTTCTACTACACTGTCCTGTGCTGCTGCAGTTCAGAGAGATGAATGTGGCTTATGTTCCTCATGTCCTGTTGGAGCAGGCTGAGTCCTGCATGGCAGGTGATGCAGAAGCATTCCACTTGCAGACAGGAACATGGAAAGGATAGAGCTTCTCTAGCAAGAACAGGAAGTCTAGGCATTTTATCCAGCTCTGAGAAACCTCCCATAAGTGTTTTTCATAGCAGTAGTTCAGGTTTTCAGAGGTTGGCCAACTTTGAGAGGATTTGTGTGAGAGTAAGAAGCATACCTCTGACACAAAAGCCTACTCACCAACATGCCAAATTTCGACTTACTCTTCCAGTGTATGAGATGCTGCAATTCTTTAGCAATGATCATCTGGATTCTCTGAAACTAGGGGGAAAAAAAAAAGTGCCAAACCAGTTGTTTATGAATAAAATTACAGAGCAATTATTTTGTTTGTAGGTTGTTTATTTTCCCTTGCTTTCAGTTAACTGCAATAAAAAATGACAGGTAGCCCTAATAACTGTCAAAGTTCTGCCGTTGACAATGTGTGTTGGCTAGAAATACCTGGTATTGTCAGGATTCAGTGTAATTTTTTATCTGCTAACCAAAGATCAATTGTAATGACGCCTAAGATACAATATCAGGCACACAAATGTTTTGTTTGTATGAATAACAGTGCTGAAAGTTGAAGGTTTTTATGCAGTTCTCAACCACTTACTGTTTGTGGGTGCATAAACATTTAACATGGCACGCTGTCATGATATACCTTGCTCACTTAGACTGAGGCATGCATGGGAGTTACCCTAGATAAATATAAGAATATAGAGTTTGGCAACTACTGTAAGTGGAAAATTTTAACATGATTCATCTTTTAATTAAGAGAGTCATTCTCTTTCATCTCTCTGCTAGACATGTAATTCTGGCTGGTCCTTCATTAGTACAGCTTTCATCAGTTTGAAGATAAAGCTGTGTTTAAAAAATTAGTCAAGATTTAATTTTGGTATGGTTTTTGTTTGCTATCTAGAATGTGTTGTGTTTTTCAAAATGCAGAACTTGGTTGAACATCTCACAAAAAAAAAGTGTTTCTTCTGACTTTTAATTTATTTTTTACTGAGATGGGCAGAGGGTGTTGAATAGGATAGCGTTCCGGATGCCAGAACCACTCTGAAACTCTTTGAGTAGATACGATGTCTGCTGTACACAGTTATGAATTAGTGAAGGAAATGTTGAGAGTAAATTGTGTTAGCAGAGTTGGACGTACTACTACATAATTTATTGGCAAGCAGTGTTTTGTAAAATTAATATAAAATCTAATGTAGTCCTTAAAGCTTTAATGGGAAAAAATGGATGGCATCAAATCCATTTTGTTTTGTTTCCTAGGTACTGAATTTCAGCTGACAGCCTAGGAAACCCACACCTCATTATCATATTTTGAAACAGCTGTTAAGGAAAATAGATCTGATTACCAGAATTCGTCTTCCTTTCAGAAATGCCAGCTCTGTGAAAGAACCATTATTGCTTGTGCAAAGAAGACCATGTTAAACTTTGCTGTCATCAGCCACATTGAGGCTTTAGTTGGCTCAGAATGTAATTAATTAGGGAAGCTGTTCACACAATGTTACTGTAATTACTGAACCATGAATATTTCTCTCTTTTATTTAATCTGAGAAATAAGCCTTGGGTATCAGCCATATTCATCTTAATTCTACATTGTAATGGTTCGGTACCTGTTATGTTATATGTTATGTTATAATTAGAACATCAGAGCTGCCACTCTGTGAATGAGCTTCCATCAGAAACCAGATGCTGCAGTTGTGTTTTACGTCCCCTGTGTTACATGAAGGGAGAGGGTGTCCTTCAGTTTACAGTTCTGGACCAGTGGTTCACAAGTGCTGTTTGCATCATGCAATGTAGCTACCTGTCTCCCAAAATACCTCCTGCAGGAACAATACCTCCTTTAATTCTCATCGCTTAACACTCCTGTAAGTCATTGGCATCCAAACTTTTGGCTTGCCTGAGCCGTACTGATGTCTTGGGCCACATATAAAATATATAATTTAGTTAAGTTGTATAACTGACAAAACTTTTTGTATTTATCCTATATTTTTTATTAAAACATAAAAAAAAAAAAAAGAGCAACAAGAACATGGAACTAGTGGGACACTTGACATTGTTCTCTGAAACTAATGCATTGGTTTGGTTCAATGGAAGTGGTTGCAATGCTTAGTGAGTTCTCAAGGTGCTCATCAGAGACTTTTGATGAAATTTTACTCTTCCTGTGCTCCGTCCTTGAAAATAGCTGTTCACAAAAGTACGTACTGACAAAAAGCAATGATGTGAATAAGGTGTGATTGTGATGCAAGGGATATGTTTCTCTGGCAAGATAGGTCTTATAAAAGTCTAGCAGAGAGACATGATAAAATTTTTCTTTGAGTTGAATATCTGATTGCAATTCTATACATTCCATTTGAAAATTCACAGGTAATGCATTTATATTGACTGAAAAATGGAGTCGCAAATATACCAAAGAATTGATGGTTTTTTTGGGCAATCTTGAAACTGATTCTCAAATTCCTTTATCAAAATGGGAAACAAGGCTGCATGTTCTTCACTGTTCACAGAACTGTGTTTAGCCAATGTATCAAAATGCACAAAAATGTTTGCCACAACTCGAGTTAGCCCTGTGCCCTCCCCATGTCCTGGGTTCAGCTCAGACAGTACTAATAGTACACCAGTGGTTTGGTTGTTGCTGAGTGATGGGTGCGCACCTGGAGCTGGGCTGCTTGGCAGAGAAGAGCCTCTGCCAGGATGGCTCAGCAGCAGAGGGCAGGCCGCATTACAAGCTCAGCCAGGCCACATGTGAGCCATGAGCTGCAGGTTGAACTTGGCTAGTGTATGTCTTTTAAAAGGTTCTTATTTAAGACTGGCTTCAGAAAACAGGTGACATGTTACCCTTTATATTTCCATGTTCTTTTCTCTTTTTTTTCTAGCCTGGCTTTTTTCAGGTCCCTATGGCCTTAACAGGGATTCAGTTATTGACATGTCAATAAGTAGAAGATGATGAGACTCTACAGGATGTGAGTTTTCTTCTTATTTCCAATGATAGATAACTGCGTAAACAGACTGTGCCTGTGTCTTCCTGAGGCTTCTCCCTTTTTGAGGCACTGTAGATATTTCAGCAACTAGAGAGAGAAATTTTTCTTTTTTTCACCTTGTTGACAAAAATTTCCTGAGACAAGAATATTAGTTTTCAGATACTATTTTCACTTTGCTTTATATCTCTCCTGCCTTGTGTGTATGTATGCCTTTGTAATGCTTTTCCCTTTGTTATTTCCTTTTGTGCTTTCATCTCCTCTATGCACTCCTTTATCAGTTGCTTGTGCATCTTGGCCTTGATAGAGTTAGGGTACTCTTCTTTACATCACATGTTAAATCCACACCTGGATATAAGGATTACTAGGCTTCTCCTGCCTGTATTTCACCTACTAAAAACCTACTAAAAACCCTGTGTGCAGTGCATGTCTGCTCTGCAACACTTAAGCACATTCGGGGTCAGTGCACAGCCAGACAAGTCATGCCTTTACATCGTAAGGGGAGAGCATTGTAGGAGTGAAAGTAAATTTGTCTTGAACTGATCTAACTGCTCCCCACAGCCATCAAAGGAGGAAGTTATTTCTTTCCATCGTCTTCTTTAGTTCTCCTGGTTGCACATTTCTGCTTCATACCTTGGGACAGCTCTGATGCCAGCCTCTGCTTGAAATACTTCATTCCCATAACAGATTAGGAAACTCAAGCAGCCAAAGGAAGATGGATCGAAAAGAGAAGAATCATAGGCCTTGGTGTGGGACAATGAATTGTAGGAACAGGAGAGGGAAAGTGAGACCTCATGCTTTTGGCAGCTGTTTGGTTTGAATTTTCTTATTGTCAGACTGACCTCACTGCTGGGGTCTCATTTGTCAAATTAACATCTGATTGCTGAAGTAATAAGGCGTGTGATGCCTGTAAAGATTTGTACTGCTGTTAGCAGACAGCTAAGCCTAGCCTACTCTGTAATTGAAAATAATTGTGAAATTTTGTCCTACTGCTGTTAGGAAAGCTGGCGATACAAGGAGTTGTTAGTAGTCCTTGAAAAGGGTCCAGTGTAATATAATCCCCAAGTCCACTGTCCACCCTCTTAATGTCCTTAGCACTGCTACTGCATTGCTCTTTCCCTCCTTTTCTACTTTTTCCCACTGCTGGCTGAATAATTGCTGCTCCTCTTAATTCAGCCAATGCTGTTGTCAAGGGAAGCACTTAAGAAGCAAGTGTGGCTTTATAACATGAGTGGCACTCACTAATCACTTGCAAACTGCTGTCCAAACATCTAGTATGTGTTTGTCCTCTGCTTTTGGTGTTTGGACCCACAGGACCTGATACCATCATGCTGCTTTGAGAGAAGGTGCCTATGCTTGCAGACCAAGTGGGCAGAAGAAGAGGGCTCTGTCCTGAGCTAAATGTGCCACATTACCACATGACCCTGCAGGTTTTTCAAGTGTCTGTGGTTGAACTTCTTCACCTTTAATCTCTGTAACTACTCCAGCACCACAGGAGAAGGTGTCTGTTACACTGACACAACTGCTGGATTACTTTATATTCTGGGTTTGGGGATTTTCTGAAATATTCTTAGCCTTTCTGTTTCGCTAGTTTATGTGAGTTGAATCATCTCAGGTACTATATTCAGCATTCAGATATTAAAAGTAGCCAAGACAGAACAGCATTAATACATCTTTCCTTCTTCTGCTTTGGAGATGGACAATGCTGTTTGTAACTTCAACGGCACTATAATAAAAAATATTTACTATTTTTGCTTTAGAGATATAAAATAAATTGTAAAATGTGACTTAGAGAAATGTACCATGATGGCATTGTAAAAGAAATGAAAGAGGGAAGCGAGGAGAGGATGTGACTGCTGCTACTACTTGCTTTTTTTTCCATGCTTCTCACTGTTCAAATGTGGGAGCTGGTTTGGGAGATGGAATGAGGTGGTGACATCTGTATGAGCGTTTAGCTAGAGGAAAGTATGGTTAAAATGGGCTTCCTTAGTTGCTTAAAAGAAAAAGAATACATGTTTTATTGGTTATGAAGCTGAAACTGGAAAAGCATAACTCACCATGACCCACGTTTTCCCACAACTTTTTTTTTTCCAACAGCAGTCAAGTCTTCAACCTTCTGTTCCTGTGGAAGCAATTATGCTTCATTTGTGTGCTGACTCGTCCTGACAATTCTTCTTTTAGTGAGAGCTATCTGTTACTGAACATTTTTGCAGTTTTCCCCAAAATGGGACTTCTGATTCAAGAGAGGCCTCCTAGCAAGACTTCTTTTTAAATAACAAATGGGGCTAATAAAAATCAGTTTTATGGAGGATGAATGTGAAGGCTGATAGAATTTCAACAACCTGCTCTCAGCAGTGTTAAGAATAGAGAGAATCTGAATGTTCAGACACATATCTGGAAAATGAAGAGATCGCTTCCCCACCTCAATATAGTCCTTGGAACTAGTGGTAAATGCTGTTTTATCTGGTGGAGAGTTTTGTTTTTCTTGAAAGAAAATGTTTAATTGCGTCCTCTGTGCCTTTGTGTCCCAGCCTTGTCATCAAGAACCTTCTCTGCCTTCCCGTGTCCTACTCCCAGGAATGTGGTGCATGGAGAGCACACTTAGCCAGCACGTGTAGTGTGCTTCCACTCACTAGGAGTCGGGGCAAAAAGGACTTATATACAACATTCCAACCTGTACTGCAAATGTGCTTTGCGCCTAGATGTGAGGTGACAAGTGTTGCCTAGGATGACTTTTTCCCTCCATATCACAACTACCATTTGATTCCTTGAATGCTAAGCTTCCTGGGAAATTCCCCCTTTTGCTTCTTACTTGGATGACAGACAAAAGTTTGGAAGTAAAATGTTGCTGCTACTTTTTATTTGTCCCCCATTTCACATTCACATTACCTCTCCTTTCTTTTTGCTTCTCTCTCTAAAGGTTGAGAGTGTCTACTGTAATTTATGCTCCCACACTTTGAATTTTTCTGAACTGTTTGTAATGTGACTGCCAAATGCTTTTGTGACTGGGAGAAACTACAGAGAACCCAAGGGTGTAATATAAAACACTCCGAGTGACTTGAAACCAGAAAAGAGTTGGGTTGAACAAGATTTGGCCTTTCTGTAATTTTATGGGTTTGTGAAGGTCTATTGGGACTCAAAGTTTTGGTGGTTTTTTTGCTGTTTTTTTTTTTTTTTTTTTAATTCTGTTTGTAATACAGTCAGCACACTAGGGTGCAAGGCCATTCCTGAGTATACTGCAACTCAAACAATAATAACCTGAATTTCTGTGTGTCTAACCTGCAGGTTACTGGTTTGAAAAATAGACCGTCATTCGGCAGCAGAGAGGGTTGTGTGTGTGAGTGAGTAATAAAAAGAGAAATTTTCCTGGGAGTCCTTCTATTGTCTGTTCCCTCTCCCTCAGTAGCCCTTCTTTCACCTTCCTTACCTCTTACCTTATTTGAGTTACCTGAGAGTGTGATATGCATTTTTAGGGAGTAGTGATTTTAGAAGATGTGAGGTTTTCTGAGGTAAGGATTTTACTTATGAAAATACAGTGTTGCTAATAAAATTATCTGAGTTTGTGTAAATCAGACTCAATGAGTTATTAAATTAACTTTAAAATATCCTGTTCACCTCTCCCTTCTCTCCTCCCTCTCTCTGATGAGAAGTAGGAGCGGGCTGAAGTCTTAGCATTAACAAATGAGAATTGCTGTGAGTTCATTTTCATTACCTCTTTAATTGCTAATACTTTATGAAATAATATTTTAATAAATATTTGTCCTGTGCAATAAAAACCACTAGATTTCACAATACTGTAGGGTACGCTGTAGTGAATTACAACAGTGAGCATGCCATAGCTGTTTCTATAAATTTCCTTCCATACAAGTGAAAGAGAGCATTTTATTGTCTCCCCTACTGTCTGTGCAACTACGTGGAGTGGAGCAAAGCCACAGGCCAGCTTACTTTAGGTACGTGATTTGGGTTTAAATCAAAATATATACATTTTCTGTTAACATATTGAGAGTTGAGTTGGAAGGAGATCCCAGTGGCCTCATATGGTAAAAGATTTTGCCTCTGGTTTCTTGGGAGCAAGGTCTAATTTTTGGTGAATAAACCGAAGCTATACTAGTATTACTTATCTACTCTTTGCAGAATGCTACTGGCTGAGGGAAATGTGGGGATGTCTCATACCATGTCTAACCCCGGTGGACCCTCCAAATTTAAATGCTTAAGGTTTTACTGTGTCTGAAACATTGAAATTCAGCAGTACACACTGAGTGAGAAAGCAATACAGAAGTGTTGCAAAGTAGTCTTCATTCTTTCTCTGGGACAGTTTTCAGACAGCTCAGGGTTCAGAGGGATGAGTTGTGCTGGATTAAGCTGCAGCAGTAAGGACATTACTGCTTCTAGGTGTCCATACACCAAGCTGTGAGAGACCAGTGGGTACATGGTGAAGAGGCAGAAGAGAACGCTGTCCTCCTCAGCATCCTACTGAGGACTGGTTATACCCTGCAGCTAAATCCAACTGACTGAAGGTAGTTTAAACTAATGCACTGAACTTGTGAATTTTGATGTTCAGAAAGCCATTGGTTTTTTGTGGTTTTCTGCTGCCCTTGCTGTGGAGGCAGTAATAACTAAGAAGGTGGATGTCCATGGATTTAATATTAAGCTTCAGAATTTTAATCCCACAGAATAAGTTTGTCAGAACACTGCAGGAGATCAGACCTTCACTTTGGGAACACTGGTAGACTTGTTTCTTCTGCTCATAAGATCATGACTAAGCATTTATGTTCCTTCTGGGTATGTTTGTTGTTTTAATTTTCACTCTGGGTATATAACTTAGTGAGCAACTTTTTATGATTGCTTTCTTTTAAAGCACATTCAGTGTATTTGCTATGAATGTTAATGTACAATGTGGAAAATAAGTGCCATAGTAGACAATGAAACCTATCTATCATTATTTACTCACTCAGCAAAGCTATAAAAACAGTTTACTGCATAATAGACCAAAGTTGTTCCTTTTGTTCCACCATTTATTTTAACTGAGTTATCGTGGGGGTAAATGTAAGCCAGTAAATCTGTATAATAGCTGCTCACCTGCCACGATGAATACAATTCCAGAATTATTCAGATGAGTTTCAGTTGATGATACAGGACTTTTCTGCCTTTTACTGTGATTCTTTTGTAACTATGAGATTACTCTTTGTTCGGTTTCATGGAGACAAAAAATTCTTGGTTTTACCTTACTGGTTGCACTGTTGTTATGTATCTTTTTATGGTTACTGCCTTGCTCACTAATACAAGATAAAATAAACCATGAAAATACAGAGATAGTTATACCAAAGATTAGATCAGAAATGGAGAAAAGCCAAACCTTGAACGGAGACATCCTTCTGCACTGGAAGTCATTTACTGTTGTGACCCGACTCTCAAAGGGAGCTGTGTAGTACAGCTGTTACCAAAAGAGGCTTTGTTTCTGTATTGCGTGTACTCTTGGAATACCCCAGATATCTGCTACTCAGTTGGAGTCAGTACATGATGACAAGACCTTAGAGAGAAACATTGAAGAGAGTGTAAGGATTAACATAACACAGACTATAGAAGAGCTTGAGTGCCACTTTACCTTTTCTCTGTTTAGTGGAAAAATCAGAAAGGGGATCTATGCCAATGTGCTTGCAAATCCTAGCTACAGTACATCCTGCTCTTCGGAATGAGCTAGACACCAGCCATGTGCATGCAAGATACTACGTCTGTTTTTCTGTCACTACTTGCTGGGAAGTGGAGAGTCCTAATTTTATCTTCATCCCATGCAGGTAATCATGATTATCTTCCTTTTTCCCTGTTAGCAAATTCTGCTAGTGTTCCTGACCCTGAAGGACCCCATCTTTAGCGTACTATTTTTATCTGAATTCTTGCTATTTACTAGCAATGGAGCTGAAGTGTTGTGTGGCAATTTAAAAAATATATATGTACAAAAGAAAAAGACAAATTTTTGCTATAGGAAGTTCTCCCTTCCACAGGTTTTTCAGAAATTCTTTGGAAGCTAAGAATTCCAGATAGTCTGTCAGGTACTGACAGACATAGCAAGTTTCATTTCTGTAGTTAGTTCACTGAGGGTTATCTTCTTACAATTTTGTTACTCTGTGTGGCACTTAGCTTAATAATTTAGGATGGTGTGGTTTTTTTTCTTACAGTATTTTATTCAGAGTCAAAGCCTCTTTCAGTGACCAGTCTCCCCACTCAACTTACGTGAAAGTTCTATGTATGTGAATAAGCCTTAGTTGAACTGTTTGATCTGATGCAGAGTGTAATGCTTACAGTGGTATGTGAGTGCCAAGCCAAATGCAGAGATCCCTCTGATTTGATAGTCCCTGATATTACTTAAAGCTTTCCAAACCATTGGATCTCAGGGCCTGTTAGACAATCTTTCTCAGTACATGAAATTACAATGGGTTATCAAATCAAAGTCTGGATTGCCTGAAAAGCAGAAGTCAGCATAAATCTGACATGTCCAAGCCTCCAGGCTATACTTCAAGGTATAACCTTACTGTAGATAATAAAGTCTTAGCAGGAATAAATGTGGCCCATTACTTCTTTTTTTCCCCATTGTCAATATGAAATTCTGATGATAGTCACTTTATTGCACTGCATGAAGCTGCATATATTATTTAACTAGTATGAAAGATTTTCATCTATTCAGCTACGTGGGCAGTTTTCATATGGTAAAGTTTTATTCTGACAGAGAACTGTTGTTAAGCTTTACTTTGGTTAAGTACTTCAAAATAAATTCTATAATCGAGGTAAGTTTTGCGTTGTAAAATTCTGATTTGCTGCCTGGATAGTTATTTCTACTAAGGCTATCAACGCATGAAACATTTTCAGTAATTTTTAGCACATATTTGCTATGTAAATCTAATTACAAGTAGATGATAAACTCTTGGTGCAGCTTCTGAAAATGTAGGTATGTAATAAATTTGAAATCAATATTAAAACTCTAACTTACAGACTGAGGAACTTTACCGTCTTACAAAATCCTATATATACAGCTATAAATCTCTAGTTCATAGCACATTCTGTTTTGGTGTCCTTCTCACTAAAATCGTTTCATCCTCTATGGACTTCAGTTTTTGCTGTTAAAACTAACATCAAGCATTAATAAAAAGTAGAACTGAGATCAGTTTTTTGACAGGCAGATACTGGGGAGAAAGGTCTTAGGTATTGTCCTGCTATCAATAGTTCTCATGGCATTTATTATTTTGGAGGGTTGTAGGGTGGAAGTGAGTAAAAAAGATTTCTGTCCTTGACACTTCAGGCATGATCTTGTCTCATGGGAAAATCAGTAGCATGTAATTTTGTAATCTTTATCACAGTATGGTCCATACCTAACATATTGAAGCACAATCACAGCAGAAATAATAAACAGGAAACACCATTTCAGGAAACAAAGGCCTCCAACTACTTGCCCATAAGTTTCTAGGAAGAAAAACTCTTCACCCTTTTAAAATCCTATACCACACTCTAGACAGAAAAGACTGATAATGGGGGAAAAATAGCTCATTTTATTTCTGTTGAGCTTAGGATTCAGACTTGCCTTGACTGCAGTGAGTGACTACTTGGTACAGTTCATCAGATAGATGTTTGTTTGTTTGTTGGAAGATTGAGGAGTTCAAAGGCCTCTGTTCCGTCCTGTGATGTCATGGTAGTTGCTATAGTGGGCATAGTGAGACAATTCAATGCTTCTCAAGTCTATCTAGAACTGTGATTAAAACGGGTGTGTTACATCATGAGTCCTTTTGCATTGTTTCCCTCATTCTCTTCCAGAGTTACTGATAATTCAGCAATCTGATCTGTCTGCCGCCAGGATCATTGCGAACAGTGGGATGGATTGTGCTTGCCTCCATCAGACTGCGATCCCTCTCAGCATTGACTCTGCTTCACCTGCTTTTCCATCATTTGCTTTTCCAGTTCCATCGATCTATCAAATAGCTTTACAGTTGCTTCTGCTCTGTGGTGTCTCCAGCCCTGTTCTTGACCACCTTACATCTTGGTTTTCCTTCCCATGACTGGCTTCTTCTCCAGCCTGAAATTGTCTTCTCTTCCTGCAGCTCTTCATCAGCCCTCAATTGTGACCTTTGTAGGCAGTCTGTGGCCTCCTCTTTGTAGGCAATTCTCATAGCTCCTGCTGCTTCTTCGTGCTCAGCCTTCACTGATAGCATCTCTGAATTTCTAGTAACATAATATTCTCAGCCACAGACATTCCAGTGTACATGCTTGTTTTTCCATGTGTGATTAAGGGTCAAACTTTATTCTTTAAATGTTTGCAAAATGTAAGGAGAGCAATGATGAGTCAGAGGGTCTATAAAAATAGAAGCATAATAAAGTTAACTGTTCACTGAACTAGAGGAATCATAAAGTCTTTAGTGAAAGAGTGGTCTGTTTGTTTCTAAGCACCTGTCACAGTGGGAAGTCCCATTTCATGACTGTAGTGTTTTGCCTCTTTCTCATTAAAAATAGTAATATGTGAAAATAACACCGATGGGTTATGTTGAAGGCTGAAAATCCATGAAGAAATTACATTCAGAGAGAAAATCTTAGGTAACGCTCTCCAATCTGTTTTTTCTTCTGCTCATTTTATCTTCTCTTTTGAACTTGATAGGATTGAAATAAGAGAAGGTAAAGTTCAGAAAGTTATTGCTGTATTTCTGAAGGCATTGCTTATGTGTTGCTGTAGAATCTGTTTAGAGATGTGGATTGCAGCAATCTGCAGCACTGGCCAATGAAAGAACTCTTGGCAGAGTCACTGATATTTCTCTAAACATTAGTCACATAGTATAAATCTTGCTTCCATACATATCACCTTATTTTATTAAACAGAATAAGTAATGGCAAAAATGCTTCAAGAATGAACAATACTATGGATCACACCAATGGTTTAACTACTTTGAACAGTGCTGAGGCTTCTTTGCCTGCACTCCATTCTCATTTTCAGCCTTGTGCTTTTCTAGAATGGGAAATAAAACTGTTTTAAAATAGCATAGCACACATGTATCTAAAGGAAAATTGAGCATTTCTCAAGAACTCATGACTTTACTGAGAAAGAGGAAAGAAAAAAGGGAGGAAGAAAATACTTCAAAATAATAAAGCACATTTTTAAAGTTTAATTTTATCTTTTATCTCTCTTGGAAGAAAAAGCACAGATAGCAATAATCGAAAGAGTTTGATTAACAGAACATTAATCACTGTTAAAGGAGACGTAAAGAAAACATCCAAAGAGAGAAATAAAGTAAAGATCAAATGTATCATTAGTCTTCTCAGTTCTTGGAAAGTCTCAAAGGCAGTATTTTCTTCAAGAACTACTGGAAAAATATAATGGAAAATGTAGTCTTACTTACCTTACTTCAGCCTTTTTCTTTTTGATGTCAAAGGCTGATAGCACTGCATAAGAAGCACCTATTACAGGCTTGTCACCTTCAGTTCATGACTCCCAGGCATCTAATTTTATGTCATTCAATTTATTACCAGTATCAACAGCAGAGACGAAATTCAAAGACATACTGTTGTAACCATGCCTCCAGGCATGTGCTTAATAAATCATCCTGAAGACTACATGTGTAGTAAGAAAGAAGTAAATAGGTATGCATGTGTTGAAGTTCATTAGATCAGCCTCTGCATTTTGCTCATTTTACTTCAGCTCTTAAGTTTCTGTTCAATGTCTTATGGTTCTGTTTTATTTGAATGTTCATGTGTGCAGTACTGGTGAGCAGCTGTAGAGGGAAATCCTTAATCAAGGAGGGAGAAGCATCTAACTCTCATCTGACCATCTATCTAGAATCAACAGACAAAGAACAGCTCTTCGTTTCAGGCTTGAAACTGATAAAAATAGCATCTAAAGCAGAGTGGGAACAATGGCTGGTGTTGCTGTCCCTTATCGATTTGCCTTCATTCTGATATGCAGAGATAGTTTATCTTTGCACAGACATTTTCCTTGAAGGCAACTTAGAGAGTGAATAATAAGCATGTTATATTTGGGAATACCCGTAAGGTCAGTGAGAACACTGAGTCCTTTCCATCCCCATACTGTATGAAATATTTACGCTTGTGATTTTCTATAACTTGAAGCGTTTTAAATTCGTATATGATATCATTTAGGAGCTATAGTCTGTGCAGCTTTGTGCACATAAAAGTGACCCAAGGTTTCTTTACCTTTTGCAAGACAGTCTCTATATGCTGCTTACATGAAGATACTTAATATTTTTCACTGATTTCTTGTAGTTTTTCTTGGTCTTACCTAGAGAAGATCTAAATTTTGTAACTGCAGACAGTTGTGTGAGTCTTTCATTTTAAAAATAATTTCTACTTTTAAAAGACTAGTGAAGCAAATGAAAACATGCACACACAAAAGCACAAAAATCAAAGAGCATTAGATATTTTTCACACTAACTATAAGCTAAGTATCTATAAAGTGTGTCCACTTGCCAGACCCAGGCATCTGGTGTGATCTGCTGATGCTTCTATTGGGTCTGCCAGGTTTCACTCTGGTGTAAACTGGATTGTAATCAGAGTAAGGAGGCAAAAGGATAGGCCAAGACCTGTTCTAAATTTGTTTGACCTAGACCTGCCAGCAGCTAATGACTAACAGACAAAATCTCCTTTACCACTGACTTTATATTGCAGGTGAGAACAATTAAGCAGAACATACATTTTCAGAAATGTTGTATCTTGTTATCTTCTGTTAGTCTAGATTTTGATGTCTGTTTGTGTAGATAACTCTGGGACAGCCACTCAGCAAAAGCAAAACTTTTTGTACAAGATTTTGTGAGAGAAGCAGCTTCACATAAAGAGATTTATTTTTGTTTTGTAGGAGAAAAATTGTGATTACAGTCGAGTTTTCAAGCCACTGTCACTCCTCAGCTTTCATAAAAGGTGAGGTGGAAGAAAGAGAACTTCCCCTTTCAGCATAACCATAATTGGGTCAGATGGGCTGTGTCTACATTAACATTTCAGTGGGATCAGGAGGGTGCTTTTGATGCAAATCTAACAACTGTCTCTTCACACCATGCTTTGTTTTGCATTGTGGAGCCATCTCTGAACATGAGCTGTTTTCCTCTGGGAAGAAGCTAAGCTGTAAAATATGCTCCAGAGGTATGCACAGGGTATTCCTGTTCTATACAAACGCTTGCTCAAAGGAGTTGGACCAGGGCTAGTCTGAAGTGAAAAATGGCAAAATGGGCATGGTGCAAATGTAGTCTCCAGCTACACGTTTTTCTCTGTAGAGACACTCTTTCCAACGCATACAATAGGATAATATATGGATAGCCTTTACAATCTCAGTTGTGCAATACATTCGTGTTGGTAGATGTACTCCTGAGTTTTATTTGAGAAATAGAAAAGTATGTCTTGGGATAAAGGATACAACATTAAAAGATATGTATGACCTAAGGGGAAGCAAGAAAGAGTTAGAGTATGGGTAACTTGAGGTACATTTTTAAAAACCAAATACGTACTGTACGAAACAGCCTGTCCTGCTTAGGACAGATGAACCTTTCAAAGCACAGGAGACATTGGCAAACGTCTGTAAATGGCCGTTTACAGCAGTTCAGGTCCTGGATAACCAATTCAGCAGAATTAGGAGCTAGTTATTAAGTTTAATCACCAATGTTTGTGGAGCAGTTTAGTGCTGTTGGGTACCACTGATGTAGATATTAGATATTCCACCAGTGACGTACCCTGATTTCTCAAGGCTCATTATGTAATTAGTTCATATTTTTTACTATGTGTTTTTTACTGTAATGTCTTCGTATCAGCTCCAAAATCTCTACATAATTTTCACAGATAATTTATCAGGGAGTGCAGAAATTCTATGCTGCTTATTAAGTGTAAGAAATGTACTTGTTGCATTTGTGAATATGCGTATCATTTGATATGAGGTCACTTGATAATATATTAAAGGAGTTTATATCAGTAAATATGTAATCATATTTTGTAAAACATGGTTGTTTTTACTACATTCTTGAGTTTCTTTTTCTGTACACACGCATGGATGTGTTATACACAGGTGGAATAGATTATTTATTCACATAAGGATAAATTCTGCTACTCCCTTAAGCCTTCAACAAGGAGCATATTGCAAAGATAGTTCACCAAGGTCAGTTCAGACAGATTACTCATAGATTTGGCACCCTGATTCTTCTTCAGTCTGTGGGCTTGCTGAGCGCTTCCTCCTACCTGTTCTGCAGGCGGTAGTGAGGAGATGCACAGAGTCATCCCATGGCTTCCTGCACAGCCTGCGGTGCAAGGGTCTCAGTAGAGCAGGTTCAGGCATCCTCTCTGTCCTTGTGCTTTAGGCATCTTCACTACCCTTGTGCTTTTGGCATGCATCAGGCATGAATAGATAACAAGTTTCATCTTGCATCTTGAGCATAAAGAAGCAATACTTTCGTATGCATCTCTGTGGTTGATAAATAATCTGCTCCAGTGACCTGAACATTTCCAGAACTGCCCTTATCTTTGTGCTGTGGTGCAGAGGTACAGTAAAGATGCCACATGGCCTGTGTCCATCTCTTTCTCCACGTCATTTGGAGAGGGGAAAACGTGTGTCAGAGCAGAAGGGTGGTCTGTTGTGAAGTGGTCTCTGACAAATCTCCTTGGGCTTGACCTCCAAGATGAATGTAATCGTGTATCTTATTTACCGTGAGTTAATTGAGTCAATGTTTAGCATTTGTAGTATTTGATAAATTAAGGGCTTACTGTTCCTTTGCTGAAGGAAAGGACAGATGTGTTTGTGGTCCACTGGTTCCACTTAAACAAACAGGAAATTGAGTTTAAAACCTCACACAAGGACATACTGCATCAAGGGGACAATATATATATCCTTTAATCTGAAACCAGTTGTTAGAAGCAGAAAGAAGTCTGCTTTTTATTCATAGGTGAGAGAGCCGCTGTCCTTGAGCACCTAACATTGACCAGTGGGAGGAAGCAATCCTGCCAAATGAAGATTGCTTCAGCCTTTGTATTTTTCTTGCTCATATCCCACATCCCCCACTTCAGATTCCCTTTTGGGTGCTCAGTGCCCATGACAGATTCTGTCTAATCTGAATGATAGCTATGTCCCATGTTTAGCTGGGTGTGCAGTTCTAACTCTCAGACACTGCGCATCATTTACTGCCACTCAGTAGCTCAGGTCCTGTACACCAAATATACAAATGCTTTTGTCTTTTCTTCCCTTCGTCTACTTTATTCACTGATTTGTTATTATTATTTTCCACTGACTCCTGCTGGGTGCCCACCTTAAGGCTAGTGCAACAATTTAAGTCTTTATAGACTTAATACTTAATTTATGAATATAAACCATGAAAGATAGGCCTCATGATCCTTCTGATTTATTGAGTTTTAAGCTTTATGTAACTGCTATATATTGTGTTATCTGGCATTGTTTAGATGTCAATACCCTGTACACTTGCCTTTCAGTCTCTGCCCACCCACTGATGCTGCTAGTACACCACTTGCTTTTGAATCAGAGGTAAGAATCAGCTCAGTTGCTGTCACTGGCTGTGCATCTGTCCACCTGCCGTAAACGCAGAACTGGTCCTGTGACACTCAGGTTCATTTGCCCGTTGAGGGCAAACTCAGTGCAAATGCTGTTGCTTGCCACCAGATTTACTTAAATGAAGGACAATTAATTTGAAAAAATAGCATATGGTTTTGTCTGTGAAAGAATGGCAAGATGCTGAAGAAATGCTTTAATAAACATGAAGTGTACCTCAAAAGTAAAATCTTTTTTATGAGATGTCCCATATGTAGAAGCTTAGAATTGTAATAAAAGAAGAAATATTCAATGATTCCAGCTGTTAGTAGTCGGATGTCTCTGTTATCCTCACTTAAAAATTGTACACTAATGATCTCTTATATTTGTAGCTAATCAAGTAAAGGCAGAGATTGTCACTAAAGCAGCAGTTTCAAAACCTTTATTTAACTTGCTAGCTCTAATGCAAACTCCCTGAACTGCATAAGTTCTGACCTTATCTGCAGTAAGAAAGTAGGTGTTATCCATGATAGTGTCACCGTTGCTGACGGTTCAGCTGGTGGTGCATGCGACAAAATATTTTTACATAAATGTATTCTAGGGCAGAGACTCTATGGCTAGATGTGCTGTGCTGGGAAATGCATGCATTACTGGTGCTAAAACATTTAACTAGAAGAGTAATTGCTTGGCATTTTTCAACTCTTGCTACTATTGGAAAATAGCCGAAGGATCATTTTGTGCAGGCCTGTGCTGAGTGAGGCAGCTTGCTTTCTCTGCAGTCTGCTAGTTCGTCAGGGCAGCCAAGACCAAAGGTGTCCATTCCTCATGTGCCTCTCAAGACATGGCAGATTACCCGTGTCCAGTATTTCCAGGTCAAGAGATTGGGCTGTTAAAGTGCCTGAACAGCTCCTGTGAGTAACAGCTTCTGTCACAGATCTTGGCTGATACAGTGTCCTCCTAGTACTTGGTCTTATCTCAGCAAAACATCACACTTGCTATCATGTAAGACTTGTGTGGCGTAAGTCTTGTGGAGCTTCCCCCACAGAGATGAAGCCATCACTGAGCATCCTATTGTCATATTTGACTATTGAAAGCTCTGTCCTGTAATCAAAAGTATTTTATTTTTCTACTAAAAACAAACAAACAAAAAAAATACATAAAACGTTTTCCTAGAAAAAAGTGTGACCTACATTCCAGATGTGGTGAAGGGTTTTCATATCAATTTAAGACAAATGTGCTTAAGCCATCTCAAATTTATTTCAGTACAATTGGGAACATGGGATAGACACATTTACTATACTCTGCAAAAGATTCTGGTTAAAAGTAACTTCCAGTTCAGGTTTATATTAAACTTTTCAAATTATCTCAACAGCTGCTAAAGCACAATAATGAATTAATTTAGGAAAAGTGTCGCATTTTTCTCTATATGTATCTCTGCTTACAAAGGTTCTTATTCTAGATAAATCAGGTAACGGACTTCCTGATTCCATCTTTATTTTTCAAAAGCTGACTGTAACTAAAATATTCTTGGTACATTACTGCATTCATTACATGTAATTCACCAGCAGAAGTAAGAGTAGAAAATGAAAAAAAAAAAAAAAGCATTATATACAGCTTTATTTGCATCAAGAATTTTAAAAGCACCAAACATATTTACTGTTGCCTCTTCCCATGCACCATATGAACAGAGGCCAGATTTTGCAGGCAAATTCAAACTACAAAGTTTCTAGAGGCAGCAATACTGGCTACTTATTCTGGTGGTAATTATTAAAATAAAGTGAATTAATACACGATTGAAATTATCAGCAGAGGAAGTGGGCATACAGATACAGAAATTCTTTGGAATCTTCCAGTGATTGTGTCTGAATGAAATTTAAGAAAGTATCTGAAAGAATGGTGAAAAGTAAAGAATTGATGGAGGTATTCATGGCAAGATGGGGAAAAAAATGTTCTTGCCCAGGCTCTGAGTACTGAAATTGTACATGTGAGCTCTCTGTGTTTGGTGCAATTATTTTGCATCCTAATTGTTCAAGACATTCAATTGTGACTCTATCTGATGCATAAAAATGTGGAAGAATACAAAGGAATTGAAAATACTTTTTTAGACTTCACTGAGCAATACATTTCAACATGTTCATTTTATCCCCTCTCCACTAAAAATAGTAAGGAGAAATCACATCCTATTAAGTGTTCATAAACAATCATAAAGATTTGAAACAAATTATTGAGAATCATTTGCTATTTATAGCTTATTCAGAACAAAATACGCTAAGTACAGCTTTTTAAGGTGATAATAGGAGAGTTTTTGAAGCTAAAATCTAACATAAAACCAAAATTACTGCTCTGTGTGTATGAATTTGTACATATGTATACTTTTCTAAAAGGCTGTTTGCACTGAATGTTGCATTGCTGAGGAATAGCCAGACCTATAATTACTATACATTGCCAAAGCAAGATTTTTACTGGAAATTCAGGACATGTATAACACACTGCTCTCTCTGAAACCATTTTATGAAACGTGTAGTGGACAAGCCTAATACATGAAATTCTTGCTTTGGGCAACTCACCTTTTGAGCGCTTCAAGACCTTTATCTGACTCCATGTACTCCTTAATTCTGTTCTGCTCTTTCTAATTTTTAACAATGTATCCCCACAGAAAGCAAGTGCTAGGGATATGTGAGGCAGATAGCATAAAAAGTGATATGTTGACAAATATAGTAAACCACTTTTTGTGCGATTAGGCCTGATTATACTATAGTATTTTTTGACATTCATTACACGGTAGTATTGGAAGTTATTGGTGTCCTCAGGTGCCTGAAATTATCTGCGTATCTTGAAACTGCATGAGAACTGTTAGCAAATGTTTGTTTTTAGGGAGTCCTGATGAATGTCACTATGAGTAATGGCTGAGACTTGTCTGTCATTGAACACAAAAACCACCACAATTGCTGTTTTCTGTCTCTGGCAGAAATATTTTCTGAATCTGCTGACACTAATCTTATTTTACCAGAACTCTGCATTCCAGAAGTTCATACTAGGGTTCCCAGTTTCTTTTTAGAGATTGCTATACATCCAAACCTGGCCTTTACCCAGTTCTTACCTTTTGCCCTGCAAAATGCTAGAATGACCTGCACCAAAGATGTGGATCTGTCTGAATCTCTGTTCACCTCCTGCATTGCCAAAGCAGTACTTGCTGTAGACATCGTGTACCTCTTCGTGGAACTGTGGAATAACATGAGTGTACTTGTGCAGGTACACTTGTGCTGCAGCAGTAAAACCCAGAAGCAGTGCTGAATCAAAGCCACTTACATTATTCTGGTCCTATATATTTTGTCTCAGGACAAGAGGACCAGAATCCCTGGTATGGTAGAAAAGACCATAATTGCTTTCCTGAGCATCATTCTTGTGCCTCATGTGCCTAATATGCTGTATTTAAACTTGCATTTGGGGGCATGTCCCACTACAGCAGAATTATTTAAAGATTCTTTGAGAATATTTGCTGATATATCAGAGTTTGAAAGACATTTGGCACTGTAAGCCCCACATCTCAACCTCACCAGAAAGAGAAGCTACTAAAAGCATAATGTGTTGAATCTGGGAGTTCATATAGCACAGGTATTTCTTTAGATAGTTTTAACTCTGGAAAATCCAGCCCAGGATGACCTTCACATGTATATTTTCCACAATGTGCTAGGCTTGTCTTCTATTTCAGAAACTGGTATGAAAATCAGGTCCTGTGATGAAAAATTTCTATAAAAAACAAAACAAAACCAAAAACACTCTGCTAAATTAAATTTTTATAATAGTTAGTGTTTCTCTTGACAGGAGCTTGATTTTGAACCTAGGGATACTTTCTATTCAAGCACAGGTTAGTTGTCAACCTGCCACACGAGCATGTATCATGGAAGCCACTTCACAGGCTGGTTGTGATGGGCATTGAGTGGCTCTGGACCCAGGGTACTGTCATCCCAAGACACAAAGCTCTTGACAGATACATGTGCAGAGTGAAAAGAGGTCAGCTGACTTGAAAGTGTTTTGATAGCTCTGTGGTTGGAAGAAGCTTGTAAATTTATCTGTTTCTTAGTCCCAGTTTATCTTTCTTTAACTGAAATATGGGGTATGGGAATATTCTGGTGTGTGATCTGCTTGTGTGATCTGCTTTTCTGTCTTGTGGAGGACAAAATAACCTAACAGGTGTGAGCAGTGTAACCTTAGTGCTTCGGTATGAAATGAGCAATTAGAGTAAGTAAACTATAAAATATTCATAGCACATGATACTGTCGTGATTTTCTGGCAGATTGATCGCTTCAGTCAGGCAGAGGGGTACCGGCTGCCAAGGATTTATACTGGCTAGCAAAAAGCACTCACAGTAATAGTTCCTTCTGGTAAAAATGACAAAATGCTGGAGGTCAAAGCACACAACACACCAAGTGAAATAAAAATGACTCTGTTGTGACTCTATTCTGTCCCATGTGAAGAGCTGCTACTCCTGCACACTAAACTATCCAGCAGATGGTTGGTTGCTTTGCTCTTTGTAACACTACATTAAGAGTGTCAAAAAAGCTCTTATAAAATGAATTTCTGACAAGGAAATACTGGCAGAAAGGTTGCAAGGTTATGGTAAAACGTACTTCACAGAACTTGTCCTCTCTAAAGAGTTAATCCAAATTGCATACTCAAGCTAATGCCCCTCAAGTTAATGTGGCTTGAATGAGGAAAGCCATCCTGTGAATTAACAGTCTAGCAATACACGATAGCTGTGCTAGTAGCTGACTTTAGCTGATGCTAAATTTTAGGTTATTTCTACCAGGGGACAGCTAGCTCCATTTAGACGTCTAACTGTTCTTGAGTGAAGGTTGCTGAATTATTTTGGTTTTGTGTGTGTTTTCTTTTTTCATCATGGATGAGGTCTGAGTTATAAACAACACATATGTTAACTGAAGCTAACTGCAGAAAAAAATGTCATGCACATCTTAGTCATGCACATCTTAGTCATGCACATCTTAGTCATGCACATCTTAGGTGCTTTTAGTTAAGTCAGCAACCAACATGACAGAGCTGCTGATGTATAGACTGGAGAATCTGTCTGAGAGGAAAGGCAAGGCATTAAAACATCTGATGAAGTGCTCTGATTTTGAGAAGTGTTGAATATCTTACCACCCTGGAAGATCCTGGCTTTGCTGGAGATCAGACCACTGATTTTGTTGTCTAGAGTGCAGTTTTTCAGAAGACTTTGGGTTGAAGGTCTGATGACATTGTGTTGTCTGTCTGAGAAGTTTGAGGAGTTCTGAAGAGGTTTCAGGCCACCCATACGGCTCTCCTCAAGCATCTCAAAAGACTTCCATGTATTACCCATCACTCTTCGGAGACTGTAAGAGGCATTGTCCTGCCTATGGCAAAAAGCAAATCTTGGGTAGGATGCTCCCACTGAAATTTGCATGTTTCTTCCTTTTGCTAAGAACTTTTATACTGGGAAAGTTAGCAAACAGGATTTAATTCTCTCACTGAAGTTCACAGGAGTTTTCCTTGAGTAAAAACAAGAAGGCACAGCCTCAGGTTTGCAGACAGGCTTGTGCTTATATCAGATACAAGGGAAAGACATGCTTAAATAACAGAGTGGCTGTCAGAGAAGTGACAAAAAACAGTCAGGTGTATGACACAAAGGAGGAACTTGCAAGTAAGCCATTAGCAACTGCTGTAAAAATAAAAAACAAGGGCACTGTTGAGGCTTTAAAGGACAGAATGTTACTTTGCATTTTCTTCTCTGACAGTGTTTGTTACCATCTGAGTGGATACTCAGGATCAGTAGCTGAGAAATATTTAAATTCTCTTTAAAAATCATTTATGAAATTTTATAAATTGAAAAATATTTGCCTGTGAAGATGGAATACCTTATCTGAATGGGGTCATGTCTCTGGCGTACACACCCAGTTAGGTGGTTGCTCAAGATGTTTGTCATTTTGCTCAATACTTAAGTCTGACAGATACAAGTTTATGTGCAGATTAAGGGCAATGCTTTATAAATTAGATTTAAAATAGATGCAAAAAAGAGAGAAGGGAACCTCCCTCATTGAATTTCCATATTTAACTTAATCCAGGTCAAAAAACTGGCCAAATTTCCACATCAGTTCAGATCAAAGACAGAATCATAAGTTTCTTTCTGTAATGACTGATACTCAGGCTATTTCATGTGCAAGGTCAGAAGCTAATTTCCTTCTTCCTGAAATACCGAGAAGCCATGTCTGCTCAGGAAAACATGGGGACCACAGCTTGCTTAAATCCATCTGGCGATTTAGGCATTCATTTCTTTATTTTCTTTTCTTTGGTATGCTTTCAAAAACTAAGTAACTACAATTGTATTTTATATCCTTAAAAAAACTAGCACAGTTTCACGTGAGGGCAAAAATATATGAAGAAGAGAAATACAGCTAAAGCTAATCATGAAGATCTGACAGCTTTTCCTGTTGTCGCATTTTCAGCTGAGCACAAGGGCTTTTTTGTTTGCTTGAGGACTCTTATTTTCTTTTTAGATCAAAATATTTTTGTGTGGAAAAGCTTTGTCATTATATTGATGTAAAATGCCCTTGCACCAGCACAATGTGTCCCCTATCCCATTTGGGAACAATTCTGTTAGGTTAAGTAATTTCATATTGGTATAATCTGGCCTACTGACTGAGCTACTTTATATCCATCAAGTCTATGCATAAAGACCTTCCACGCTGATCTTAGATATTCAGAACTGGACTTTGGTTAGCAATGTATGTGCAGATTTGATGTAGCAGCAGTTAAAACCAAGGGAAATATTTCCACTTTCATCTTTCTCTTCTGTGAGTAGAATCAAAATGATGAAACATTGCTTGCTCTTTGGGTGATGATCCATGTATATCTCTCTTCCAGCCCATGACGTCGCCTTTCTACTCTGCATTATCTTTGATGTCCTTAGTTATAGGAGTAAAAACTTGAAAAATTAGAGTTGTCTTTCTGTTCTGTCATGTGATTTTTAGCTACGGAATTAGCACAGTGGCAATGACTTTATGATAGGCCACTTTGATTCTTTTAATTTGTGTTTAGTTAGGTGATAAAATGGTTTTGTCAGTGTTAGAACCTTCTTTTTAGAAGGTGAGAAAAGGTATTTTGGTCTACAAAAACATCTGCTATCTTTTAGTAGTTAACTGCTTCTCAGTACAGAGGGGAAGGGGGGGGGTCACTCTCCATAGGAACGGAGACTTGTGTCTCGTGAGGGTGCTCCTGTGAATGAGCACCATGAGGGTACCTCCAGCCTCCTAACTAGTTTCACAGATTTCTACTTCCAGAATTGTGTACAGACGCACACAGAGAATTAATGATTGTGCACTAAAACCCCCACAATCAATACATTGCATTGCAAGAAGCAGATATTACACCTATTACATGCAAGTGCACTTGTTACATCTTTTACCTTGACTACCTTGATGCTGAGGGACCGTAAACATGGATGAAACAGTCCTAGGGATCTCAGATCTCATCTCATTTGTACTCATTATCCTTTGGTACCAGCTATTGCTTCTCTGGAAAGCTCAATTTTCTCCCTATTTTTAAGGAATCTTGTTTCCTCTCTCTCTTCATTCCCTCGTTTCTTTCCTCCTAGAACACATAAACCTAAATGAACTTAGTTGGGCAATCATAGAAAAAAGATGTTAATTTTCAGTACCTTCTTGCTCTGCTGTTTGTTGTCTCTTCATGAACTTCCCTATCTGTTGAGTTATTGTCCAGAAAGAAAGAGAACTGCTGTAATTTGGAGTAGAGGAAATTCAGAGCATAAATCTAGGACAAATCATTCTCCGGCATCACTTTCCATCACAGAAGAAGAAGGGACTCTAGTGCTCTGCTCTAAATCTCTGATTTTTACAAATACATTTAAGAGTTGAAATACATTATGGATTTCTTTGCTAGGTCTTTTAGGCTTGTTCTTTTCTTTGTATCACCCGTTTCACAAGAAATACCTCTGGATGGTAGGAGAATCTATTCAACATTTCAGAGTACTTTCATGCAGTTCCTTATTTCACTTTTGGCCTTCTGCAGGTGATTATGAAAGGCACAGTTGTAATTTGGAAACAGGGCAAAATGACAAATCATTCAATTCCATTGTATCTGTTCTTTCAGGGCCACAACTCATGTTTCATTTGGGGGCAGGAGTTTTAAGTGTTCTTTTTAGGGTTTTATGGAAATCCAGCAAGCCAGTGAAGTAAAAATCAATTAATGTGTAAACTTTTTTCTTTTACAAAACCGATTAAAACAGACTAGTACAATCAACAAATCAAATTTGCAGTTGGAGTCGCATTGATTTTGTTTACTTGATTAAATTGATCTTCTAATGAATTAGCATCTGTGTGGAATTAAATCAACAGCATCCAGTTCTAAGTGGGAGGAAGATTCAAGTTATGAAGTTGTGCAGTACAGACGCAGAATTATAAGTGATTAAACCAACTCTCCAGCCCTTAAACGAACAGGTGCCAATCAGACTTGCTTCGTGAGTGACTTTTTTCATTCTTTTTTCCTTTTTTCCTAATTGTTCCCCTGCTCTACAAAAGGTGGGATTCTCATTGCCAAAACAAGAATGTTTAGTCTAAACATTGATGTCAAGTACCTATGTCTCTCAGGTAACACCTTTTTAGTTGATAGAGAACAATAAGCACTTGCAGAATGCAAATTATTTCATTCTAAATTAATTGTTTAAAGTAAGTCATATAAATCATATCCAACACATATATGTTTCTCTCCATTGACTCCAAAGAAAGCATAGGACCCTTGCTTGGCTTTAGATATCTGCACTGTACCCATCTAATATTAGATAAGAATCATAAAAATTGCTCAATTTTTTTTCCAGAATATTAGTTTCACACAAACATACTGTTGCTGCCTCCAGTGAAGCATGCTTATTGAAGGTAACATTTGCTAAAATGTAGATACTGAAGTGTTAGCACTTACACCCATAGATGTGCATTCACACCTTGTGAAGTGTTACAGCAAGTTCAGTAATAAGGAGGCAGGAAACTTCACTACTATGAAATACAGAAGAAAAGGAAATAGTGCTTAGAGGGAAAAAGGAAAAGCTCCTTTGCTTGTGTGGAGTTAGGTCTTCAGAAGTAATAGTACAGATGTGGGGGTTCAAAGTATGTCTCTTGTTTGCAAATTAGGCTGACAAGTTTTTTACAGAGATCGTAAAACTAGCAAGCTATTACCATTTTTGTTGACAGAGGTCTAAGAGAAATGCTCCATCTCTGGTGCATAGTTAGACACTTATGGTTGCAATCTCATGTTTCCTCCTCAAAGGGGATGTAAGAAAACACGAGTGTGATCTGGTGAAGTGGCCTAATCTGGAATGAGAACTATGAATGTAACTTTTAGTTAGCTTCGAGAATTTATTTTGCTTTCTTTTTACTATAGGTTAGATATCATATGCTGCTTTTAAAAGTGAAGTAAATGAGTCCCAACAACCATAAAAATCAAAGTCAAAAAAGATACTTTTATCAGTAGAAATTTAAAAGTACAACTATTTTTAGTTCCTGCATTGAATAGGACAGTAAGAATATAAATGATTTCCATTTCTCAGATTTTCTCTATGTTTTTGGCATAGATATTCACCTTTCCACTTTTTTGCTCATTTACACAGTTATCATTTTGGTTTATCCATATTTTACAACTTCTGACTACAGGAAAGCATAAGCATGTGTTCACACATTATGAAACAACAGAGACCCCCTCCAAGAGGGCAGCCTTGTCAGTGCCATCCTCATGGAAAACGTTTCTGTGGGAACTTGCACCTCTTTACAGGGTCAGTCCAGAGCCTCAAGTTCTTAAGAAATAAAGTTGTCTTCATTTCTCTGTTCATGAAGCTATATATTTTTTCTTTCTGTTCTGGCAGTCAGGATTTTACCTTGGTTTGCTCGAGTCAGTCTTCAAGAATGATATTTTGCATTTCCTGTGCCTTTTTAAAACATTTCTACTTGTGCTGAGGCCTGATCTGTGCGCCATGATCTTGCGAAGGCCACACAGTAAGATCACAAGGTGAGGAAGAGGAAAGCCTCTAGTTGATACACTGCAGTAGATGCTCTGGTGTAGAGTAGTGATTCTAGCAGAAAAAGAAATGTTTTGTTGATTTCTTTTGTGTGACTTATGTATTGACAGTCAGCTGTATTGGCAGAAGATGACTTTTCCAGTGCATCCACGAGGGACAATATACAAGCTGTATCAGTACCTTGTCAAATCTTGAATTGTTGGAATAAATGTATATAAGTCTTCAGATACATTTAAAAGCTCAAGAATAAATATTCATCACTCCTAAGATTAAGGAATCTAATCATGTTTTATAAGAGATATCCTCCTGAACTCCAGCTCTTTCTTATCAGGTGCAATAACTTTGTAAATGATTCTGAATAGGAGGCTCTTATTCATTTTGTTAGCTCACTCTCTCTGATACAACCAGCCTTTGTGTAGGATACTTACATTTCCTTCACTGTCATTCAACTGGTCAGCAGATAACCTTCTTATCCTAGTATTCTCCAAAGTTTTCCAAATAGAACTTATCCTTATCTAAATTGGATGCTCCAAGTGCTGCTCTGAAAGCTTTTATTCATGCAGCTGAGAGCCGGTGGCAACACCTTCTTGCTGAAGCTTTTATTTTTCCTCAGGAAAAGTAAGTAATCTGGAGGGGGAAAAAAAACAAAAAATAATACAGCATCTAAATCCTTCAGAAACCAAGTATAATTTAATTCACACAGACAGGCTTCATTAAAAGAATATTAATACTGTAACCCAAGGCAGTGAAATCAGAGAAGCATAGGAAAGGATTACATGCCAAATGAACATACAAAACAGGTAATGCTAAGCAGATTTTCCGTCACTCCTGGCCGTTGGAGGTTTATCCATTATTGTTTTAGGCTTAATGCTAAGTCATGAGATGTATATGTATAGGAATGCTTAAGTTTTAATTTGTTTTACGAGTCTTACCTCAAACATAAGATAAATGGGACCAAAACTGACTTCCAAGAAAGAAACTGAATCTACCCGCTTCACTAGCATTGCAATGCAGTTTGAAGCTTAGAGAACATTCCTGTTGTGGTCATCTTTCTTCTCTTGTGAAGAAGAGATCCCATTATATCTTTGTTGAATGATATCAGGGGTAACTGAAGCAGCTTCTACTGTGAATTAAAGACACAAATGCAGTAGAATTTCTGATAATGACAGAAGAACTCCTTCTGAAATAAAGGAAAACATCCTGTCATGTTACTTGCTTTTAAAATGAACTTTTTATGCCAAAAATAGGGCAAACAATCATTGATATATTGAAAGATATATGGATATGTATACTACACCCACTTTATTTATTTTTAAAAATACAACCAGAAAAACAAAGTACCAAAAAACCGCAAAAGATTGACACCTGAAGGTGAAAGTATATTTTCTGAGGAAATATTCCCTTGTCTTATGTAAGGTAGAGATTTTTTTTGTTGTTATTTTTGATTCTTGTGCAATTGTATCATGGTACTTGTGATATCCACAAGTACAGTACTGCAGGTGCAAACCTGTCATTTATAATAAGAGCACTTATGGGTAAGAGAGCACTTTTGTGGCGATGCTTGTTAAGGCCCTTTACGAGGGCCTTTACAATCTTCAGCAAGTTTGTTTTATGGTATGCTTGCATACACACATGAAATAAACTCCATAGCTCTGTTGGGTCTAGCCCTGCTACGTTGCCTTTCCAACCACATCAACACTTCTCATGCTTTTCTCCCACATGCACCCATGCTCAGGCAGAGCTCTGTGCAGCATGCAGGTTAGAAGGTGTACACAACCACAACATTGCAGCAATATGAAGCTTGAGTGCTCACTTTGTATTTTATCTTAACAATTTCTTTAACTGTAGTATTTTGTTTTCAAATTAAAAGTTATGCACTAGAAGCTTTTTCTGATTAAAAACTTTTAGATTAACTTTTCATAACCTCAAAACACCATTACATTATAAGAATAAGTCCTAAGATCACTGCTCCATTTTACAGTTCTGGGATAACCATTAGCATTGTATTGACAATATAAGAGTCTTCACCTTGAAAGTGATTATGAGGAATTATGATGTTGGACTGAACATGTACTAGGCTGAAGATGTCCAGCCTCTGCATATATTACTGTTTGCTCACCCTTTACAAGCTTTTCTACTTTGTATCCCAGGGTAGAGCTGAATGGAAACCTGGGAGAGAAAATCTCCTAACGAAATGTTTGTTCCTCTCTGCACTGTATCTGTCTATTACTTTACCTTATAGCTCTACAACACAGTAGAGCTGTACAACACAGTACAAGTGTTTGTTTTACAGATTATGGAACTTTTAGAAAAACTGAAACAAGCTGTTGCAGAATTCAAGGATTCCTTCAAAGAAAAAATAAAAAAATGTTCTCTTTTTCTACCTTTCTAATGGCAAATAAAAATGTATTTGAGGTTATTTTCAGTTGATCAGAAAGCTTGCAAATTGTATTCACAGAACAAATAGCCTTAACTGAGCATAGCAGTAATGTACTGTTCTGTGTTTATAAGCCAGCCTGCAGAGCAGACTGTCACTTGGGAAATTTCTACCTGTTGTTGCATTAACAAGCAAGGAAATAGCAGATCATTGCAAGAAGAGGAAATATTCAGAAATGATTTTGGGAAAGACTTCCAATTAGCTTGGCTAGCAAAGGCATTGTTGAAATTTGGAACATTTTGATAGCGTTCCCCATTATTAGATTCATATATAATGTACCAATATTCAGGTTTCTTCACAGTGTATTATCAGATACAATTTTTGCTTCATAGTAGCTTCTTTGCTGTCTATAATGAGATTTTTGTTAGCATACTGTTCACAAGCCCTTAGCTTTAACAAGTTTGCTTTACAGTAAGCTTGAACACATACATGGAGCTTTCCCCTTTAGCTATAAAAATTTGTATACAATCTTGTTATTATCTAGTAATTGCAGTTTACAAAGCAGTAGTTTAAGTATACTAATTTTACTATCTCTATTATAAATAATCATCATCTTGCTTGCTGTTAAATTTGCATATTTGTGTAATTTGATGGGCATAAGACATGTTCATTCTGCTTCTTAAGCAACTATCATGTATATGTCCATTTTCTGTGTAGTTTGGCAATGCATGCAACGTCACCCACTCACCTATTTTCGTTGCTACACCTAAATTCATATCTCACATCTCTCCTTCTATAGAAAGACATCTAGCCTCTGCAGAAATTACTTATGCTCTCCCTTAACAAGCCTTTCCAATATGTATTCCTGGCTATGGCTGAACAGACACCTATGAAAAAAAAAGTCTTCCAATGAAAAGTTTCTTTCTCTTCATCTGTGCATCCATCTATTCTCTTATTTTATGTCTCTACCACATAATATTTTGAGCTAAGTGCATTCCCTTGGTTTGGCTCTGGTGGTTACTGTAGTTTCCAAGAGGACTTCACCACGACTCAGTTCGCTCAAACAGCAGGAAGAAGAAACTCTTCTGGGTATAGTTTCAAGGTATAGCTTGAGCCAAACTAATCAGTCTTCCAGTGCTCAGATGCTGAGTTCAACTCTTGCCCCCCACAGCCTGCCTGTGGTGCCTCGCTCACACCATGCACCTTGTGCCAACCTAGGGGCCATCTGCAGCAAGCCACGTCAGTTTAGCGAAATGGCACAGAACTAACCTGGTAAATCTACTCAGACAGATCTTGCACAGTTCCACGTATGCATCTTTGTGAATAACATCAGAAGTAACATCAGCAAAGGGCTTCCAGCTTTTGGTGAGTTGCATTTTCTACTCCTGCCATGGTTCCATGAGGCTATGTTGTGCACGTTGCAATTGATGAAAAAAGCAAAATAAATGAGAGAACAGCAAGATAAAAGCATTTGTCCCAAGCCCATCAGGAAAAAAATATCTAACAGTCCAAACATCTAAGGTAAAAATATTCTGACTTCACCTTACACTTTATATACGTAGCTGAGAGTAATACAGAAAAGCTGTGTCAGCATTTGTTATTGTCCCCTGAACTTTTAAAAGCAAGCTTGATCCTCAGGGCTTAGAATACTGCATCCTACTGATATAAGCAGTTTAGAAATATACAAACATACACCTCCAGAGCTGTAAAATATTAAACCTTCTAAGCTCTTAGAGCTACTGCCTAGAATCAATGTTTCATTTTGTAAGCTGTGTAGTAGCTGGTATATTTCTTGACTAACCTGGAGTGATGCAGATTGCTCATAAAATACCACCTGCTTTAACATGTCTCTTGATAAAACATTCATATGAATGTATGGGAAATTACAGTGATTGAATAATATTAAAAAAGTAAAATTAATAAACATTAAAATAAAAGAAATAGAGTATGTTGAAAAGAAGAAGGGATTGTCCTTCAAAACATTAACATGTTGCAGATCTGCAGCTGTCGAAATGCTTTGCACGACATGCATTGCATGGGCCAGTGCTGTGATCATTACATGACTCTCGATGTTTACCTGGTGTGTAGATCTGCACCATGAGCAATGCTCTGAGCCAGGTAGGAGCATGCAATTCCCTTTCCTTTCAGAAAGTCTCCAGGCTCAAATGGGACATCAGCAGTGCTGGGCAGTGATACTGCTGTTCTGCTACTTGTGGCAACTTTCTGCTGCATAGCCCAGCCGTCGGATCAAATATGAGAAAAGAACCCTACTCTCACATTTAACTTTAAGGTGATACTGAAATGTACTGCAAGCACTCAAGAACATGTGCAAGATTTAATGAGAAATAATGTATTTCTAGCATACTTTTAGATTCTTCTCCCAGGGAAACAAATTGTGAAACTTAAAAGTGATTTAAGAATGCACTAGGCTGTCTTTAATAAAATCCACTTTTTGTGTGTTAAGGCAGCAGTATTAATCTGACACTTGGCTGAAAATTATTTTTCCAAGCCTGACACACAAAAGGAATGGAGATTTCTGTAGTGCACCTGAACACCATTTCAGGATTTGATAAGCAGGTAACAAATGTTCATCTGAACAACAAATAGGCAGATTTTGGTATACATCCAGCTCAATGTAAGTGCTGTTAGGCTGTTCAAATATTTTCCTTGCTGTGTCAAAACATTGGCTACCTCATGCTAGCTGGTATGATTCAAAGAACCCACTTTTTTCCATATCAAATTTAGCCCTGTGAGCTATTGGTGAAGGTGAAGGCCAAAAAAAGTAGTTTTAATTCAAGGTTTGAGACATTTATCAATGTATTTTGTTCTACGTTTCCATTTAGTAACAGTAATTACAAATTTCTAGTTAGGATCACTAAACAAACTGAACCTTGTATATCCTAATATTCTTGAGTCAGAGGTCTCACATCTTTCAAAATTCATGCTAAAACTGCTACTACTGTAGACTATTTGTATAAGCAAGTGGAAGAGGCTTTTCACCGATAGGCCTCTCTTACCTGAATGAAGAGAAAATGTAAAGATAATTTATGTTATGGCAAGATTGATTATTGATTGATCCTGACACACTGCATTCATTTGCGCTTATGAAAATAACCCTGACATTGCAAGTTTCTTTTTACCACTACCAAAAACAGGGAGAAAAAAAGCAATTCTGGTTCAATTATTATATTGTATTTTCCCAGTAAAGCCAGACATGTTCAGGAGCTTATCTGTGAGACAGCTATGGAGAATCATTTAACTTTGAAGTGTTCATCCTTATCAGAGTCACATTCATCCACTTGGACGTTGCAAATCAATAACTGGAAATGATTTGGGGGACAAAGTGGCAAAACAGTGTCTCAGAACATAGCCCTTAACAAAGTGGTTATTGAGTATATTTTTTGCAGTTGGCTAAATTCACACATTTAATTCAAGCTCCAGTTTGCTACTAGTTATGCCCTTTTTGATTCAGATTTCTGGGGGCATCTTTTATATTCAGGTGGAGGCAAATATATATATATATAGCTTTGGGCTTAAGGACTTGGTATGTTTAGAATTATGGCATTTGTTCTTAGTACAATATGTTGTACTGACTTTGTTTCTGTAAGCTCATTTTGTGTTATTTATATCTTTCAGTAAAGAGCACAGTCTGTACCCAAAAGCTGGGCTTGAACTGCAGCAAAGTTTTTTAGAAAAGCATCAATCTTGACATGTCATTGCTGGCAAAACATCATACTTCTTTTCAGTGGTTAATCACCCTCTTTGGTTAAAATTAAATACATAAGTAAACAAATGCGTCTTCTGCTTCTGTCCTTTCTGTATTTATTTATATTCAGCTTTCAACTACCGGACCTCTGGTAATTAGGCAGGAGATAAACCCTTCTACTGTCAAACTTCCATTTCTCATATTAGATGTGAGACTATGATTAAGTTCTAACCCCTTAACCTTCTACTTGATGAGATAAGTAGATTAACCTTCTGGAGTCTTTCACTGGAAGGCATGTCTTCTAATTCTTTAATCATTCCCTAGGCTCTGTTATGAACCCTGTCCAACTTCTCAGCATCGTTCCTGAAATCTTGATGCTTGAAGTAGGCACAGTGTTCCAGCCACAGTTACACCGTGCCAAACAGACAAGTAAAATATTGTACTTCCGTCCCCTTCAATCAAATCTTATGAGTGAATTGGAAGCTGGCCTGCCTCATTTTATACAGATGAAACACAGAGACACTGTCTGTCTTACCCTTGAGACTTACTGTCATCTCTTTTGCCATGCTGCATCTGTGATAGCATCCCACTTCTTATTCATAGTGCTGCTCCTCCATGGACTTGCTGGAAAGGGGCTTGTTGGCTTTGACAGGCTTCAATCCAGCTTTCACATGAAGCACTCCACACTGCACGATAGATAAGATTTTTTTCTCTGATGATACTCCGTTCTTGAGCGGATATGTAATCAGCTGAGGCAATGATTAGACAATTTAAATAGCCTCACTGAGCTTCCTTTCAGTAGGAGGGTGAGGGTGAACTAAGAAAATGTTGCACCCTAAGCTGCTTGAAGCTTTGCTCATGCATCCCAGTGTGTTCCCAGATCATGACAGTAGGAAAACAGAACAATTGTGCGCTGGACTCCCTCAGCCCCATAGACACATGGCTGAATCAACATCTCAGGATGACACACAGGAACAGGCTGAAGCTGATGTTTGTTTTCTTTCTAACTTCTTGAAGACCTGCAGGTCTTTATTTTCCTTCCTTGTGTTCTTCTCCAGCATCACAATATATTTTTAACTCTTTTCTGTTCCCACACTGCTCTTATCTCCCACAGATCTGTTAGCATGCAGGACTGCACAATAACGTTGGGTTCAATTCCTGTTTTTGCCATTTGGCCACGTTATATTTTGGACCAAATTCCCAGGTCAGTCCGAGGGTGAAATCAAAGCTTTGAGAAAGTCAGAAGGTTCTTTACTGTTACCTGGCCTACCAGGGACAGGCTCTTCCATCAGGCTTGTCCAGCAACTTCCCAAAAGAAAACATATTAGCAACTACCTGCCTATGGTTTTCTATTCTATGGTTTTTCCCTAAGGCATTTTTAAACTGAAGATTAAATTTCAAATATATTTCAAGTATATTCAAGCATTTCAAGTATAGATGAGTTATTTTGACCCTTGTGCTGCCCTTAGCTTTCAGGAGAGTATGTCGCTCAGTTCAGTGCATTGACCAAGAGTACCATGCTGTGGTTTAGTATTTGTTGGCAAATAAGTATGTGGTTCCATGCAGAGAACTTGAAGAAGGTCAGTCCTTAGGTTCATTCATCAATCAGCAAAAGACTGGAAGGGAAGGAGAGGGTAACTACATTAATCTGATGTATAGAGTAACTTCTTCAAAGATAATACATACATGCGGGATGAAATTAAAAATACCAGTATAAATTGAAGTAAATTATTACTGGCTGAGTGATATTACAAACAGTTTGATTAGAAGATTTGTTGTGGTAGGATTTACTTATTGCAAGGATGTGTTCATTGAGTTTTTTAACAGTTTTTCTACGTATACATTTGTACAGGCCACCTCTCAAAGCTTTATGAAAATATGTTCTTTAAGAATGTGTTTTCAGATTGAATAGTATCTCTGAAAACTTGAAACCTGGAAACGAAACAAAACCAGAACCAGAATGTTGAAACATGCATCATTGCAGACACAGGTACTCATGTGTATTCATTTTGCCAAGCTTGCAATGACTTTGAGAATGAAAGAATCCATGACAATCAATGCCCACGAAAGAGATGCCAGTTCTTCAGCTGTATAACAGGAAATGCTGTGGAATTTCAGAAGTAACAGATATTTTTAAGAGTGCTCTTTTAAAAATTATTAATTATAATTTATAAATATGTGTCATGTTCACCTTTACTGCACATCTTAGTCATGTTATGTATTTTAGGAAAGTACCTGCTTTGGTTTCCTAGGAATTTTTCATTAGCAGTAACACAGTAATATTTCATGGAAATTTAATGTCGTTGTTTTCTTCTTCTCTTATGAGGAAGCAATCAGGGAAAATGCTAACAGTGTTCATCAACTCTGTAAAGATTAAAATTAATCTTTGCAAATGGCAATGGTCAATAGCTCTACAGAAAATAAGTCCCACATATGCGATAATGAACTGTTAAGCGATTGATTATAAAATCATTGAATCCTTATATTTTAAGATTACTTTGTGGTTCAGAAACTGATACACATTTTTAATTAGCTCTGATATTAGAATTTACACTGTCACATTTACAAGATACTCCAGCAAGGGGCAGTGCAGGACACAAAAAGCGGTCTTCACAGTAAAGCAAGTGATCCCTAGAGAGTTTTGAATCATGTTTATTTCAGTTATTCTTTGTGCTGGTTCATCATAGGAGTTCAAAAAAGTGCAATGATTTTTAAGTTGAGCAAATTTAACTTTTGTTATTGGTCTACACAGGATTTCCAGGACAGTGTTATAAAGGCAAAGACTTGTCTTAAAGGCAGTTAAAGATTATATATCATCCCTTAGAATTTTTAATATATTGTAGGGCCAAGAAAATGTGACACGATCAGGGCTGTCATAAGACCTTTAGTTCACTTCTTACACTTTAAAAAGCAGCAATACAAAATGTTTTAAATATTCTTAGAGGGACAAAATTAATATCGCATCCTGTGTAAAAATCCTGCTACAAGCAGAAGATGAGCAGTGACTTTCAGCTTAGTGCAAGTCAATAGAAAACGTCAATCAGACCAACATTTCATTCAGAAACATTTACAGAATGAAACAAGAGCTGCAAACAAATTTTCATTATACAAAGCTGTTTTCTGTAATAGAAAGAATTTCATCCTCCTCCTTATTTCTTGCAACCTGATGATGTCAGTGTGCAAAACAGAGCAGAAAACAGTACGAAAGTTCTTCCAGTGTTTTGCACTTTTGCTTACATTTGCCTTCTGATTTTGTTAGAGAAATAACTAGCCTGATGATTGATAATGAATTTTGAAACATAGGTGCCACAGAATCCAAACTGTATTTCTTTGTTAAGTTCTGAGATTGGCAAAGTCGTTTTTTTTTAAAATGAAATCCTATTTGCTAATGGTACAGCACTCCATGAAATGTCATCTGGTTGAAAAGATGGAACAGAAAAATATAAGCTTGTTCTGGGATAAATTGGACGTCCTGTTTGTAATAGCTTGGATAAATTCATCTTGTCAGGACCAGTAATGTCACTGACCTGGGAATCTAATTCCAGTTTTCTTCCATATATTTAGTTATATTTGTTTTATTTTGTTTCACTGTATGAATTAGATTGTGCAATGGTTCTGCATTCCTCCAGTTTGAGTGAGCCCTATTTTTTAACCCAGGAGCCGGCTTTTTCCATTTGAGTGAGTGGGCTGATGTCAGTTCAGTACAGTTCTAAGAGTGAGAAACTCAGGTGTCTAGTTTCTTGAGGATGCTCAAGTGATTTTAAACATTCAGGCTTTTACACCATTTGGAATTTTGAAATAGAAATAATTACTCCATCGTGATTGGCTGTGTATTAAGCATTTCCAACCTCTTGTTCCTCATACTTCACCAGCTTGAATTGAATGCTCAACAACTTTTAGGTTATACTAAGTGCAAATGTCCTCAATGAGCTGGGATTTAATCCTGAGCGTTCATGGTGCAGGCTTGTACCCTCTTTTCCAGTCAGTAATGGGTAGAGGGCCTTCTCTTGTAGCAGAGCATTAACATCTTTCGCTGCTTTTGACCCTGAAAAGGAAAAAATAACAAGTCAATTAAACTTATTCTCAGCATTGTGTCAGATTACTAACACTTCATATTTAAATAGATTTTAAAGATCAGTTAATAATAAAGCCTTAATGGATTCAGTTAGGCAAGCTGAATTGGCAGTACCTTTACAAAGAAGCTGTCTCGTTCCCACAGTTTTTATTAAAATAAAATGTGGCCTGCAGTGAAGCTGACAGCTGAGCAGTTAGGTTACAAATTTGATTGTGATGGTAGGGCAGACAGAATGAATATTACCATTGCCGCTTGTCAAAGACAGGGTGAAAAACAAGGCTTGATGAATAGTGGAGTCTGGCCAATATAGTACAAGGATGTGAGCATCACTAGGGTCCCTAGACCAGCAGTATCTCCAACAGATGTGTCATGGCACTTGGGTGGTCACGCAGGTGTGAGGATTTCATTAAGAAAAATATTCTGGAATTTGAATTATAGATATTCAAAATGAAAGATGTTTAAGTAGTACCTGTAACAGTGACATGCAGTCGCTGTAAATAGAGCTGAAACAATACAGGGAGCTTGTTTTTCCCTGACACATATATCTGTAAGGGTGGTGAAAGCCTGTCTAGACCACATTAGTGTCTGGATTTAAAACCAGAAGAAAGTTTTTAACTAATGATCTTTTGACGTGACCAAGTAATGCCAATAAAATGGGTTATCAGCAACAATTTCAATCAAGTGATAGGAATCATAGAATCATAGAATGGCCTGGGTTGGATGGGACCCCAAGGATCATCAGGTTCCACTCCCCGCTGCCACAGGCAGGGCCACCAACCTGCAGATCTGATACTAGATCAGGTTGCCCAGGGCCCCATACAACCTGGCCTTGAACACTTCCTCCTTGTCCTATCGCTGTCTACCCTTGTAAAAAGTTGATCTCCCTCCTGTTTATAATCTCCCTTCAATCTCCTAGAAGTGATCCCTTCAAGTGATTTTTAGCATGTAATTCCGGTTCTTCAGGGAACACACTTCTCACCTGCCTGGTGTGGCAGGTAATAGAGGTACAACAGTAACCATCTGCTCTGAGTTTACTTTATCATCTTGATCAATGCCCACACAAGCTGCATTCGGAGTTTGAGAAATAACATTGAGAAATAATTAAGAAAAAATTTTTAGAAGATTTTTTTTCGAATTTATTATCAGATGTAGCCGCAACTATTTTCCAGATCAAAATTCTACAAATAGAGAACTGCACCTCTTCATAACTGTGGTATCTTGGTTTCAAGTGGGACAGAGTTCTTCCTATTGTCTGTTATGAGGCTTATTTGAGCTACAGGAGAAAAACAACATTGATAACACACTGATATTCTAGTTGTTGGAAAGAGGGTCAACGTGTTCTATAGAGGCATTCAGGAAAATAATCTGTTTTAAGAAGCTATGAATGTACACTAAAGTACACTAAATTTAAAAAAAAAAAAAAAAAAAGAGTGGTGATAGTAAACAGTAGTATAATTACAAAGAGAACAGTGATGAGAGCCACTGCAGAAGTCACTTCCAGTGACTGTGAGAAAATTGAGATACAAAAGCATAGTTCTGCCTGTTAAGAGAATGGAAAGAACTGGTCTCAGGCTGTGGGTTAGCTCACCATTCTGCAATCTGGGACGTGCACACAGAGAGCGCCAGCTCTGAAAGAGCACCTCCAATGCCGCGCACACCAAAGTCCCACGGACAAGATGCTGTCAGATCTTAGGCTTCAAATCAGATCAGCCAGCTTTGCCTTAGTTTACAGCTATGTACACTCTGTCATTTCTGTTTCCGTGTTTTCCAGTCTCCTTGTAAACTGGCAAACATACCAAAAACAGTTGAAATCTTCTGTCCCTCAGAAGAATCCTCTTAATATCAACACCTTATGAAGATGAAAATAAAACCAGCCTCTGAGGTGATCTTGTCCCCCTTGTCCTGGACTGCCCTCTCAGTTGAGAGGGAGAGTTGATTCATTTTAATTGTGGAAATACTTTGAAAGTATTTTAAAGATAGATCAGTACAGAGAAATACTGATTAAACAGTGTCCATTTAGCAAGAACACTATTGTGACCTTGCTGGCACATTCTTATAAAAATCATTGTATTAAAAAAAATCCAGTTGAACATATTTGAGGTATTATTAACGTCTTCATTTACACGTGCATGTGTATGTATTTATCATGTAAACAAAGTAACTGTTGTATAATAGTAATTAATAGTTGATAAAATTATAAAAAGTTGATAATTAAATAGTAATTGATTTATGCCTCTATATTATATGATACTATAAGATAGACAGAATTTCATTGCTCCAGATGGATGATATTTCACTGAATGTTTTCAAATGCATTTCAACACTACAGCTGTTGTACAAAAATATTTAATTGTAATACTGATTAAAAACAATATATTTCTGTTCTCTCCTATTTATCTTTTTGTTCTCTCAGGCTGTAAAATACTAAATACGAGTAACTTCACCCCCTTCTACAGGTTCTACTCACAGGAAGCAAGCTGCACATTTGCATTGGTCTTTTTAGGATTAGGCGTAAGAGTAAAAAAGGGACATGTGTTGCAGTTGCTAGGCAACATTCGACTCAAACATATACTGCAAATAAACACAGAATGCCCCAGCTCTGTCCAACTGCAGTGATTCTCGAAAGAGATCTTCCTCATCTGTGGGAAGAGTTTTTGAAAAATTTAGTTTAAATGCTGAAAATTAGTTGAAACAAGGAAGCAATGCATTTCAAGCATATTGACGTTGATACTTACTGAATCTAGGTCAGTCAGATTACACCATGCAGTCTCAGCTGCTGTGTTTTGTCATCTGCATGTAGTAAGAAGAACTGACATAGGCAGCAGTTACGCTAGAGATAAATGTATTTTTCTCCTAAGGATTAAAAATTGTTTGGCTGGACTGTGGCTGTGCTGAATTGGAGTACGATGTCAGTGCTGAGAGAGGGGCACTGGCAGTGAGAGGATGGAGAGCACAGCACGGGTTCCCTCTGAAAACACCTGCATGCAGGAAACTGATTTCCTTTGACTTACAGAGAAAAAATACATGAGGATCAGGAGGTTTTTGTTTCAAAAAAAAAAAAAAAAAAGCTCACAGAAAATATCAAAAATGAGTAACCAACCAGCCTTTCTTCTCCCAACACAATCTCTGGCTCTGAGCATTCAGCATCCCACATGCTATTAGGATCACGTAGTCCTCTCCCTCCATTAGGCTCCGTGTCAATATCCAGTCATAGGAGCTTCCTTCTTTCTGTGGCTCATTTGTAATTTTCCTCAATAAAGTGAATGGACACCACCACAGGTAATGCAGCAGCTGATGAGTGCTATTTTATATTGTGCTACCTTATGTGCAATATTTCTCATCAGCAAAACATTTAAGTCATATATAAATTAGAACGGCTGTTATTAAAAGGCTTCTGAAGCTCTGTCAGAACTAAATAATTGTGGTGATTACAGTAGCTGTAGCTTTCTCTTCATTGAATTCTGTAATTTTTCCTCAAGTCTGACAGTTAAACATCTTAAATCTAATACATAGTTTATCACACTTTGGATTTCAAACTCCCTGTTTAAAAGCACGCATTTTCCTACTGCAAATAAGACTCCAGTAAAACTAAGCCCATGGTGATCGTACTGATCTACACCACAGGAAATTCCTCAGAGTTTTCATGAAATGAGGGTTTCTTCAGTAGAAGATTATGGTATGCAGTCTATGTATTACCTCAAGGGACTTAAATGAGTTCATTCATTACTCATTTATGAGCTCTGTTATTCATTTACTAATCTGTCTAGGAGTAAAAATGCTTATTTACTTAGAAGATATCTTGAGGTACTAAAGCTCCTAAAACTGTATATTTCAATCATGGCGAACTTACCTTATGGTCTTACAGGATCTTCTAGTCACATTGAAAAATCTGTTTTAATTCCTTTCATTTCACATAACAGAGAGATACGTTTGAGATAAAACTGCACAGAGATTTTTACTGGATGTAAGATTCAAGTACCCAAGTGTTCAAGAAGCACATGTTTGTACCGTTATTTGGTGACATTTCTAACAGACTGGCCCACCATTCTGTATTTTTTCACTTTACAAATGAATGTATCAAATGAGCATAGTCTTTTCACTTACTAGTTTATATTAATGGTCCTGAAAATGTCCACAAGAAGTCATCTAGGCAATTCCCTTGTCCTGTGGCATGCTCATCTTTAACCATCAGTCCTCCACAAGTTACCAGCTGGAGAGTTTCTGGGCTGTCTAAGGAATGAAAAATAGAATGAATGAATGAAGTGCATTGGGTGTGCATAAGGCACAGCCCAGGTACCCACCTATACTACAATTATAAGTATGAAACAAATTTGATTTACATACATACCACTCACTTTAAATTTTTGCTATGCTGTACTTCTGTAGCTGATTTTTCCTTCGTAAGAAAACTCTAACTTGTTTCTTATTTCTATACTCTATCATTTCTCTAATTTATAGAAATTCTTTCCAGTTGTCAGCTTGTTTTTCAATGTGCTTGCGGTCCTTCTTAGTATACTGTGATCTGTAAACTTGGCAAGTACACTTCTATCATCCAGTTCAGTAATGAAAAGATTGAGCAATACTGGATGCAGGACAAAACCCAGTACAACCCTGCTTATTCCATCCTTTGATTTTGCAGTAAATCTAGTGTTTCATTAACTAATCTGATACATTCCATCATGGTTGTATCTGTTGTATGAACATTTCATTCAAACCTAGTTTCTTCACATTACTTATAAGAATGCTGTATGAGACACTGACAAAATCCCTATTAAAGCAGATAACGCTTCTCTTACAAAAGTGTGTTATCATTGCACAGAAGTGAACTACGCTGGTTTGACAACGTTCTTGGCAAATCCAAGCTGGCTGCTAATCATCTCCTAACTCATATAGATTATCTTAAGAATTCTGTGGAATAATTAGTTTAAGTTTCCAGTATTCGCTTATTTTAACAGCTACAGTCTTCTAGATTTTTCCTCATTTTGTTCTATTAATGTGAATGAAGATACTACCATACGAGTCCTGATATAAATTTTAGGCACACAGAGAAAAAGGCCTGATTTCACTATGTATTTATTGCCTAAGTAAAAGATAGTGCAACATACAAGTGAGATGAAGATACAGTGAAATCGATATGACGTAAATGGTCAGCACTGCTAATGGTCTGGTATTACAATGGCATCATTGGTAGATGAAGGAAATTATGATCTGCATTTCCACAGCAATGGAATAAAAGCCCTCATCCTTAGCTCCTTCCAAGGAAAGGTGTGAAATATGTAAAGGAAGATTCAGGCAGTACTGGAACAGGTGACTTGGATCCAGGCAGACTTTTCTGTCATTGTGGAGGCTGCTGCAGTTTTCAGGAATAATTTGGACTTTGCTTGGTCAGATGGATAAATGACCTCCTGTCAACCCTTCCATCTCCTTTCAGTATTTGTAGACATAATGGAAACTAAGAGCTTTGAGAAGGGATTTGAAAGAGGACAATTGGGTAATTTTGAAGTGCTTGTGTGGAGTTCATGCTAAATATGAAAGAGTGCTAGAGAAAGCACATAAGTGTGTGGCTGAACATTCAGCAAGGAGATATATAAGATTTCCATTCCTTTAGGTGTTCTTGTTGGAACAGTGTTATCTACATCATCCCAACTGTAGATGAATGCAAGTGCTCCTTCCCTAAATAATTGTTTTAAGATATAGTTGTGACTAATAGAATGTGCAGTCTTTAAAGTATTTTTCCATAAAGAATTAGAATTTCGTAGTTTGTGGTTGAGATGATGCCACCTGAAAAGAAAAAAAAAAAAAAAGTGAGGTTTTTTTCTTTTGCTTTTTGATTGATTTTTTTTAAACATACATACCTTTTACTTAACCCTTTCTATGTTTGCAGATGTGTTACTTGGATTCATTTCTATCTGAACAAAGATACTTTACAGCTTAACAACAACATTTAATGGTTCAAATAGTGTCTGCGTAAGAGATTCAGTGGAGTTGACTGAGTCTCTTATTAGCAATGATAGAAGTACTCTTCCTCATTGGCATGGCAGAATGCTGTGTTTCAAGTTCAGTTTTATATGTATTATTCTGTTCCTTAGTAGCATCAATTCCCTTAACTTTACATGTGCTGTTCGTAAAAGTTATTCTGTCCTATGAAGATGTGTCAGTTTTCCCTTGACAGGGTTTCACACTTCTCCTTTGCAGAGGCTGTCATTCTGTCCCTCACACCCCAACCAAACCCTTTACCAGACAGAAGTGGAGGGCAGTAAAAAGGATGTTGAAATGGCATCTTCTCTTACCCCTCAAACCAACAAGCATTCTCCAGCTGCAAGCATTGGTGCTCCTAAATTTGAATCTTGTCTCAAGCCAATAAACATTGTAACCACAGTGAGTTTCCATCCAGAAAGGTTTCTAGTTAAAAAAAAATCTTTCCTTCTTGATTTATTTTAGAGTCCTGACACTATAGGAACAGAGATAAAATTAAGAATATCCTTAAGAGGTAGATAAATGCATGTAAATTATGACTGCAAATGTATGGTTTGAGATTGCAAACCTTATCTGTCCTAATTAGTTTGCCTAGTGCACATTATATTTTATTCTAGCCACACTACTTTTATTGTATTAATGATAATCATGTAATGCTGTGGATAATGAATCTTGGATATGAGGATAATGAATATCCCTCATCTGCAAATGTTTACATTATTGGAATCACATTTTCTCCTGCAAAGTGTCAGCTCTTCCTTCCACTCTGCAGTGCCCTTGGCCAGATATCTTTGCCTTTTTAGCTTTGATTGAACCTTGCTCCTGAAACCACTTGTGTTACCCTTGACTCCTTCATTAAAAGCTACTTCCTCCCATGCTTTCTTTTCCTTCCTGCTCTTTTCTTTATAAAGGTCTTACAAATTTCTCAAATAGAATATAGAGAAGACTCAAATTCTCATCTTCTTTTCCTTCTGTTGTCATTCATATAAGGACTAACATAGGACCAAACTTCGTACTCAGTCCAAAATTTCAGTCAGCCTAGCGTCTTGCCATCAAGAAAGAAATTCATAGAAAACAGGGCTGGAAGGAACCCTTTGAGAAACTCTATAGATCTTTCTACTGCTCTATTTCCCTCACATGCCAAGTTTCATAAATACTAGCCAGCTCTTTCTAGGTGTTTACTCTGATCTGACCACACATACACAAAGTATGTAAGGCCATGAATGCAGGATATAGTACTTAATCCTTGATTTGGCATAGATTTTAACATACATATCCAGCTTTTTTAGAGAAAAATGTACTTACTGAAGTAGCTGACAGAATCAAAGCTGAGAAGAAAGTTCACTGGCTTACTGAAGTTGGAGCTAGTAGCCAGTATCAGCAGTGATCTTTAGTGAAATTTTATAGTAATGAATTTGTGAATGAGTTAGGCTGCAGCAAGTCAAAGTGTTTCAGTTTTAAAACTGTCTGAACTCATCCAGTAGTTCTCGTAAACCCAGGCTGACCCCAGCAATTGCAAATGCGTGAATCAGAATCATAGAACAGATTAGGTTGGAAGGGACCTTAAAGCCCATCCAGTTCCAAGCCCCTGCCATGGGCAGGGCTGCCACCCACTAGATCAGGCTGCCCAGGGCCCCATCCAACCTGGCCTTGAGCTGAATCTGACATGTCCTCATAAGCTATATTTTAATGTAAAATCTGCATTCTTATTTAGTTGCCAGTCTTTCTTCTCATGTCTGAGCTTCACTTTCTGGTACAGCAGAAAAAAGAAAAAAAAAAAGAAAAGAAAAGTAAAATGTTTTGTGGAAAGAAGAGCAAATTTTGATTTTCTGGTTTTGGTTTATCTTCCTGAAGGATTTACTTTGATAGCTGGAGATTTATTGATTGAATCTGCATCATTCAAAGAAGCAAATTAGTGCTCTGCTGTCAGATTCTGTAATAATGTTCCATGCTGTGATTTGGTCTGTTTCAGCAAGAAAGCATATTTTCTTACTGTCTTATCTTATTTGTTTTACTCCTGATGCTCAGCAGTAGTGTTCTCATCCTGTTTACAGCAGCACTTCAACACATTCATTGCTCAAATGATAGAAAAAGATCAGTGATGAGGGACATGCTTGTTTTATTTGTGCTGTAGATGAACTGTAAGCAGACAAAAAATAACTTCTGTACCTTGACTTCTCTCAGCCAGATTTGGTCATTAGTTGAAATTCCCAGAAATGTCAATTAGTGACTAGGAGTTGTGTGGGCAAGTGGAGGACCAAGACTCTGGTAATCAAAACAGATGTGGGTCCTGATTCTATGCTCAGCTAGACTGGAAAGGCAGCACATAATTATGGGCTTCAGTGGAGAATCCTCAGTAGAAAACATTTGTTCCTCAACAGAGAGGTAAGCCCAGCATTTATAACTCATTTGAAATGAACAGTTATATCAGCATAAAATTGCAATATTAGGCAACTAAATCAACCTTTATGAATAATATTTAAAGGCAACTGTGTTTTACTTTGCCAGAAGTGGCATTTATTTCTGAATCTAGCCCAGTATAAATGCATTTCTGATCATTGCTTCTGATCTTGCAAATCTAGCAAAACTAAACAGATTGAACTCTTACTATAACAATGTCGATAATAAGACAATAAATGTCTTCATCCAATGATCAGTGCCATTAATATTTTCTTTTTATGTTAAGCAGTCCTAAAATAAAATCTCTAACAAAAGCTTACTTCTACAAAATGCTGAGGAAAGTAACAGGCATCCTGACTTCAACTGTTTGATATAAGATAAAAAATACATTAGAATCAATAGAGTAAATTAATCATAGTAAAATAGAACCCTGTCTTACAAATAATGTCAGATTCACTTGGATTTTTCTTTGGTCCATCAAAAACCATAGCCTATGCTGTAAACAAGAAAATATATAGGCAGTGAGAGATAGTCATTATCACAGAGAATGAACTTTTGAAATTGATGACTTGTAAAGGAAAGATAATTCCAGCTGATAAAGCATTACAGAATGTATTATTTACAAGACTGCTAAATACACTCACCAGGAAAATCAGTGCTCAAAATTGTTGAAAAGATTTATTATTTTTCTTTATGTTTCTTATTAATGCTTAGAAACATTTAGAAGATTTTAGACTTGTCTCAGGGAAGACCATCTGCTGCTGTTCAGGAAAGCTACCTGAATAAATAAGTGGGGATGCTGAAGACATTGTTTGATCCACAGCATATGTACAACCAAAGAGATGCTGCCCAGACTACCCCAGGTTGTCTGGCCAGTGTGCACAGTCTCCCTCCCCTCTTGAAAGGCAGAACAGCTCCTGCGCTATGAGTTGCTCAGGTTGTCTCAGGTAGTAAAGTGCTAGTAACTTCTCATGATTACTTTCTCAACTTTTAGGAAATACGCAAGTAGCCAAAGCTTAGTGAGGTGGAAGCCTAATGCTGGATTCTTCCTAACTTGTTCTATATCACTAGCAAAAGAAGAACCATCTGAGATTAATATACTTTAGGTTATTTTTACTAATTAAAGATGGAACTCAGTGTATGCCTTGCCTATGCAGTTAAAAATCTGCCTACTTTGTCCTTTTTTTACTGTCTTTCTTCGGTGCCTCTCTTCAATATTCTCTGCTTTGAGATTTGCTAGGAATTTTTTATATTTTCAGAGAAAGAGGTTGATTCCTACCTCTGCCATGGCACAGTAGGACACAGAGGATATTCCTAAAGCTCTGTTATTAGCATAAGAAGTACCATTGTTTTAAAACCAGAAAAGAGAAGCTGCTAGAATTACAGTGTGTGAGGCTAACAGTTTATACTAACTGTACTGGTGTTTGCTATGCTAATACCAAAGAAAGAAGATATACTCCCTGCTGTTGACATGTTTCTGCTTAGGAACTTCATTCCTGAGACAAAATAATAAAACATTTCCCCTTCAAGTGAGACTCTGCAAAGTTGCCAAAAGCAAAACCACTCACCCTTGCTCACATTCTGAACAGTTCTGTTCATCTAATTATGTAACTGTGTTTCAGAATTTCCTGTATGAAACTAATATTGCAGAAATTAACTTTCATTTGATGCACAGTGACTATCATCTGCTACTTCTTTGGGTTAGTACCAAATACTTGAAACTGTGAAACAACATTGTGATAGCAGCAAAAAGGATAGCAATGTCTTCATTTTTGTGTAAAACTCTGTGTGCATTTGCATGAATAATATGAGTTCTCTCAAAACAGAAAGTGTGAACCAACAAAACAACGGCAAAATGTTTAAACAAAACCAAGGTATGCCCTGCCCATGGATTCCAAAGCCATTTTTTTCAACATCTCTGAGTAGCTGAGAGTAATTGAACTTGCAGTACCTTTCTGATTTCTGCTTATCTTAGAAGACCAGAGAAGAATTACCTTTCTCTTCAAACTGGCAGAGAACACGTTAAATTAGGCCATAACATGGCCCGTGAAATGCCTGTGTCTATCTACAGATGGCTAACAATGTTGTTTATTACCTGATTACTGGAAAACTGAAGATTTTTGCTTATATTCATGGTCTGTATGTGTGGCTTCCTCAATGTGGTTAAAATGAGATTATTTTGACTCTGCCAACCGTCATCTTTCTGTTTGCTCCCTACTGTCCTAAACAGTGGCCTGTTGGATACAGTAAAATTTTTGGAAGTAGGTATTTGCAGTTTGTTTTCTTTTAAGAAATGCTCTTGTGCATGCGAACAAAGTCATGCATATTTGTGCTTAAAGGCAAATAAAAAGGACAGTGAATACTTCATCAGATCACAGCCCTTTATTCAATGAATATCTGTTAGTAATTTTTTCAATATTTATTCAAGTATACTGCAGTATTCTATGTGCAGGCATAAATTCAGGTATATGACCATTATACCTAACCTTCAAATGTTTCCTTTCATATCTCCATCAGGCATCAATTTGTTTTGAAAATATACTTTGCAATTAAAAATTTATTGCTTAAAAAGAAAAGGCAGCTTCCTGACTAGCTCTTAATTAATCTCTATTTAAGACACATAAAAATTAAGTGACTTACTTTTCTTTTTATTATAAATATTGTTGTGATTCAAAGAACTTTTTTGTTTCTGAAGAGTTTTCACTTTTACTGCAATGTGTACTTTCAAAAAAAGAATCAACATCTGTCTCAATCTATCGACTGTAATGCTATCATAGCAAGTATAATTTCTAATAGGAATCCCATTTTCATACACTAACACCAAACAAACTGCTTTGTTGTTGAATGGTGAGATGCAATTGGGAAGAGAAAAGTTTAGGCTCAGAGCCAGAGATATAGCAAACAAGTGGGATTCTCCCTCCTGTATTCTGTGGGAGGTCACACTTAATGATCAAAGAGGACTCACCGATCTTCACCTAAGAAGGTCGCTATCTGCAAGCAATGGAAACAACTGTGGCTTTCCTTTTGGCATAAGGAATTGTAACACGAACTTCTGCATTGAGAGTTAAATTATGGAAACATCACTGTGCTTCTGCATAGCCAAATTGCCTATGCCAATAGGATACGCTGCAGTGTTCTGGGAAACATAACAGGTAAAATTGCTAAGCTGATATGAGAAAACAGAAGTCTAAATTGCAGTACAAGCAAATGACCTGCTGCTATAAACTGTACCCCTACAGATATGCTTACTGTTGGCAATATGCCATTTATTGTTTGTATAAACTGTAGATTGATCAAAATTATTTGTTTCCATTTATATCTTGTTGAAAAACTATAGGAGATCACTGTTTGAAGTAGATTACTGCCAATCATTCTCATATGTAGAGTGAGAAAACAGAATGTAAACTATTTTTGCAGCTTTCAGCTGAGTTATTTAACTGAAACCAAGGCTGAAAAGGTGGGATTTTTCACACTATTTGACTGGGAATACTTAGTGTAGCCAGGGATCAATATTGATGCCTGGATGGATGAAATTACAGTTTAGGTATTGCAGCATTTACAAAGGATAAAATAGCACTGTAACTTGTAATGTGTGATGTGCACAAGGGATGCCAGCTGCCCACATTAAGTGAAATCTTGATCATCTTAATCTTGTGAATAGCTTCATGGATGACCCTGAACGAGATTCTTTTCTAATGTAAGGCCATTGATTTCATGTATAAGTGAAGTTAGATTGAGCTCACCGATTCTGATCAAATGGTGTGTATTCATTCATTGTAGTTCTGGAAGAAAAATTGTTAATTACATTGATACTATCTTAACAATTTTTGTTTCCAGTAAAGGTATATCTCCTGCATGGTTAGTTCTCTGTGCAAATTGTTATGTTTGTGATATGATTTTTGGGTTTCTGTCTGCTGTAGAACAGTACTTCATGGGGATTACTTTTGTGATGTAAGCAGTAACTTTCAGCAATTCACAGTGAGACTTTTCTTCTCTGTTGTCTCTTCACAGCATCACCATTTCATTAACCTTAAATAATACCAGAGGTATTTAGCAGATAATACAATGCTCTAAAGGTTAAGCAAGCCTCACTTATGTGACCTTGTACAAGTTATGTCATTTCTCTGCTCTCACCTGGTATACGTGTCATCTGTGTAAGTCTGCAGTGATAGAACTTGTACAGCATCTCAGAGAATCGAAAATCTCTTTCTAGTTCTACCACCTTCACTGCAAAGGTTTGAGGAAGGTGGCTCAAGCTCTTTGTATAACCTGCATAATATTTATTATCTAGGAAAGGATTTTGATATCTGCTTTTGCAGAGAATGATAGCCCTGGAAGTGCTTAATATATCTCCTGAACAGTACACCATCGTAAACATGCTGATGTTTACTCAGCTAAGACAACATATAAGCCAGAGAGAGTCTCTCAGTTTCCCTGTTACCAACCATTACTAATCAGTGTCTACTGCATAAAGAAGAGGCTTTCTGCTACAGTGTGTCAGGGAGACAACCCTCCTTCTTTATTATCTGAATAGTTTCCCCTAGCTGTCAGTCCAAGCTTGAGAAACAAGGATACCATGCTGGTCACTGTGTTCTTTTTTGTTCATCCACCAAAAAGAAATGCTTACTGAACCAGGCAATGTTTACATCTGTCTTTGTGTTGCACATATACTTATGAAACTAAGGTCAGGCAATTACAAAAGTTGAAGACTGAATCTTGCTTCTTGACCCACCAGAACAATCTTCAATTAAAAAAAAAAGGGCTTGCTCTTGGGTGAGATAGCACAGTGTCTGCTGACTCGAATTACTCACGTGCTTACTGATTCTGGAATACTGCTCAAAATGAAAGAATAACACATCAGAAGCACACAGCAGATTTCTCTAGCACAGCAGCCATGAAAAATATCAGTGTTTTATGGAGTGTTGGGACCAACTGAACAACTGACATTGAATTAAGCAGGTGACAACTGGGGGACTTGAAATTTTTTTCTTTCTTGTCATAGATACTGTGGTATTGCCTGTCTCTAAGTGAAACAATAAGGATGCCTCAGGGCAGACTGTCTGCTTCCCCTCTCTTGGGCAGTCTGCTTTTCTTCCTTCTTGATCTATTAGAGGTGGCTGATCCATTGTAATACAATGCCAAAGGCCTTTGGGGCTTAAAAAATGTTGTGTGTGTGTGTGCTATTGGAGGGGCAAAGATAAAGCATCGACCCTACCAGATGCGATCATTTCAGGTGACATAGAGGCTTTAAGGAAAATCAGAAAAAAGAATACACTTGTGTTGCTTAAAGCAAATGAAATAATCCTATGTGCTTGTCCAAACTGAGAGAGAAAATATAATAAATCTAATTGGTTGTCCGCATAGCTCTTTCACTCAAAAGTCCTTCAGTAATATGACATCCTTGGTATTAAAGATTACATGCAGGTCACAGCAAACTTGTGTCCTTATGGATTAAACTGATACACTGATGTGATAACATTTGTCTTAAATGTCTGTTAGAGCCAAAGAGCTATTTGGTTTGATGACTTTTCAATTTGTTTTACAAAGTACTGAGAAATATTTACTTACAGGTACGAGGAAGTGCTTTGATTTGTGGAATACTTTGCACTGACATGCAAACAATTTCCAGGTGCCAGCACAGTAGCTAGTCACTATTTGATATTCGGTCACTGTCTATTCTCCCGTGACTATTCTGAAAGTTGTTGTCATCTGTTCAATAAGCAGAAACATTATTATTACTGTGAGGTGGCCATTCGTGAACAATATTATTCTTCCTGCACCATAAGGCACATAAGGCAGAAGTCAAAACAATTATTAGCAATGCACAGCCAACAGCAAATAGCTCACAAACAGCACACAGGCTCAAAATGCTTTGTCCAAATAATCCAGTGCAAAATTAACAAATGCATTGGCAGAAATCTACTCATTAAAAATTTGCAAGCTGGAAATAGGGTTGGATAATGTTTCACAAACTGACTGGAATAGATGTAGTAGGAAAGTAGGGGTTGCATCCTTTTTCTCACTGAGAACAATGTTGTTCCTTGTCTGTATAGGGACTGTTTAAGGCAGTTCAGATTAAGTTCACTGAAGGTATGAAATGCAGGCACATAATTGAGGTGCACCAATCCCAGTGTGAATGTTTCACTGAAAGCAAAGTGGCGTAAACATGCTGCCTTCTCCAAGCACGTGGTGAGGTAGCCTTGGCCAACCTCTCACTCACCTCCTCGTCGGGACAGGGAGAAAATAGGATGAAAAAGCTTGTGGGTTGCAATAAAGACAAGGGGATCACTTAACAGTTACCACCTCTGGCAAAACAAAGTCAATTTGAGGAAAAATAATTTAATTTACAAAATAAATTCAGGCAGTTAGAAACAAGAATACAAACATTAAAATGAGAGACCTTTCTTCCCCCTTGTCCAGGCTCAGCTCCACTCCTTCACTCCTAGCACCTTTCCTCCCACCCCAGCAGTGCAGTATGAGGCTGTACAATGCAGTTTTAATCAGTGCAATGTGGCTTCTCTACTTCTCCTTCCCTCTGACACATCCCCCCTGTTCCAGCATAGGCTTCATGGGCCCCAGAGGATATCTGCCCAAGTGCCTCCTCTTCCTCTTCTTCTCAGTGCTCTCAGCTGAGTGTATCTCAGTGTTTCTCAGCTGTTTCTGACAGTCTTTATTCTCCTGCTCTGCCTCCCCATGTCTGCGTGGCATTTTGCTCTTCATTAAACATGCCTCCCAGAGGCACAGCCATCTTGGCAGCTAGGGCCAACCATGCCATGGTGACACGGTATATAGTTCATCTAGATTGTAGACCTGGTAAAAACTACAATAAAGTCTGATTTTTTGCCAGGTTTAAATATATGTGGGTAGATCAGAATAACACAGGTGGGACTAGCATGCCTCATGGGCATAGTTGTATTTTGCAGGATTCTGCAAGCTGCCCCATTTTCCTAAAAGGTTCCAGCTGACTTGGGATCTGTTCCACACCATGAGGTTTAATTCTGGTGTGCTCTGGAAGCAGTAAACAGCTGTAAAAGAGACTGAGCCAGTGTGGTCTGTTGTGGTCACACCCGCAGCAGGAGCATTTTTCTTATTGACTGAGAAACACACATATACTTGCTCCTCAGGCAAAACATTCCTCAGGCTGGGCTTCAGCAACCCAGCATTTCCACCTCATGCCAGGGGTAGTAAAATCACCCTGGGAAGGGTTTTGTGGTTTCCTGACCCCCCAGTAAAAGCTGACTTTTATGGGGGCATTTGTCAGCTGATCAGGGACTTAGACAACTTGCTCTAGACCAACACAATAGCTCAGCTAGCTGAAATGCCAGAATAAGCACATTAGCATCCTTGGGCTCTTGGTAGTTTGACTCTGTGCCTCTAGAAGTGTTTTTCTGGCTTATGTAGTTGCCCTGAATGGACTCACTGTGTGGACAGGCATTGGGGTAAGTGTATGCCTGTGTAAGGAAGAGTTTTGTCTCAACCAAAATAATCATTTCATGTTTATTTAGGTAAATTGATGAAGAAAGTTACAGAGACCCTTATTTGGACGTAAACCTCATTTGTTTCCCATCAGTTTTCAATGGTTGCCATTTCTATACATAGACTGAATTTCAAAATTCAGTTACTTTTCCGAGGTGAATATTTAGGAAGAACATTCTTTGCAATACCTCTTCTGCTAAGTTTTCCTTTTATTTGTTTATTTATTTATTCATTTTGGTCAAGGCTCTCAGGAATCGGTTTAAATTTATTCAAAATATGTGATTTCAGATTGGCATAAATGTATCTGCAGAGGAGCTTACTTACCACTTTATGTTCAAATAGTGCAGCCTACTCAGGCAGATAGTCTTTAGGTCAGTCTTTAGCCTTCTAAGAAGCCTCAAGTTTGGCATCCAACTGCTACTGACAGTTAAAGAAACTGACATACAAAATTCCTGTTTTATGGAAGAAAGTGGTAATGATACTGCTTTTTCTTCCCTCTAAAAAAAAAAAAAAGAAAAGCAGTCTCTCTTGTGTCATTAGTGATCTTCATTGTAACTGTTTAAGCTAATTCACGAAATATAGGACATATAAAGAAATACAGAGATTTTCCAGTCAAATGCATAGACATAAGATATGTGGAATTGTCACATTTTATCCTCGCAATTACTTATTGTGGTGATAAAATGAGATTACCTTTGGTGAATAGTGAGGTTGCTTGAACTCTGTATCCTTCATCTGATGTTGTTTCATAAAAGGTTTCACTCTGCTCGCTGTCATGCTGGCAGTGAAGGCTTTGCTAGTTCTACCACTCAGGGCCTCAGGATTATTTTCCCCCGGAATGTTTTCTTTTGTAATATTTATTCAGTGCATATTTGGGATTAAAAAGGTTACTATGGCTTTCTAAAGTTTATAATATTCTGAAAGCTGAATATGTCATGCCAGCTAATGCTTACTTTTTACTTTGGCCATTGTCACAGATGGAATGCTGGCTTAGATGAAAAGATCTTCTGTTTGGCCTAGTGGAGCCATTTTTATTCACACATTTATGTGAAGTGCCAAACCACTACAAGATTATCACAGATCTGTACATTCTCATTACATTCATTTTTTGTTTCCAAAAGGGTGGATGGACTTCTAAGGTTCCCCAAAATAAACAGCAACTCTTCACTTACTCTAATTACCCTAGGGTGTGAAGTTGCAGAGGGAAACCAGGGAAACTAGGAATTTTCTGTCCTCAAAACCTTCCTTGTGTATTTGCTAGAGGCACAGTGTGCTCTCTAACATCTGCAAGAGATCACCAAGAGCTGTATTTGAATGTGACCAAAGGGTAACTTCTCTTGGTGTCATCCCACAATACTCTGTAGTGCTTCTTAAACTGAGGGCTTACATTCTGCATCCTTGTGTAAAATACAGAGATTGGTGATGTTTATTTTATTGCCTCAGCGAATTGCTTTTTGGACTCCACCCATGTATATGGCATCCACCACATCCTGTGGCAATGAGTTCTAGTTTTTAACTATGATCTTTTTGGAAAACATCCTTTCTTGTTTTCATTTGTTTGTTTTAGACTTGCTAACTGCTCACTTTGTTGGGATCACTATGCTTCCTGTGTTATGAAAGACAGCGAAAAAGCAATTCTTATTCACTTTCTCATTACTATTCTTGGTTTTATGAGGGACTTTCACAATATTTTCCCTCAATTGTTCCTCTTCCAATATGGAAATCCGGAAGTTATCTTTTGTTTCCTAGTATAGAAGTCATTACATACCTTTGATCATCCTGTCAGCTGGAGTACTGTGTCCAGTTCTGGGCTCCCCTGTATAAGAAAGACAGGGACCTCCTGGAAAGAGTCCAGCGGAGGGCCACAAAGATGATAAAGGGCCTGGAGCATCTCCCCTATGAGGAGAGGCTCAGTAATCCGGGTCTCTTCAGCCTGGAGAAAAGAAGGCTGAGAGGGGACCTGATCCATGTTTATAAATATCTTAGGTGCAGGAGGCTAATGGAGGTGGGGAATCTCTTTTCAGTGGTCTATGGGGACAGGACAAGGGGCAATGGCCTTAAGCTGGAGCACAGGAAGTTCCGCACCAACATGCGGAAGAACTTCTTCACGGTGCGGGTGACGGAGCACTGGAACAGGCTGCCCAGGGAGGTTGCGGAGTCTCCTTCCCTGGAGATATTCAAGACCCGCCTGGACGCCTACCTGTGCAACCTGCTGTAGGGAATGTGCTTTGGCAGGGGGGTTGGACTCGATGATCTCTCGAGGTCCCTTCCAACCCCTACAATTCTGTGATTCTGTGATTCTGTGTGATTCTGTCACCTTTTTCTCTATCCTCTTTTTGTACCCTATCCTTTTTGAGATGAGATGACTGGAACCATATTCAGTATTCAAACAGTTCTGTGGGCAAAGGATTTATATGGCAGCATTATCATGTTTTCTTCTGCTGTGTTCTCTGTTCTTTTCCTAATATTTCCTACTACACCATTTTCTTTTTTTTGACAGTTGCTGAGGATTTAGGCGAAAATTTCATAAAGCTATTTCCAGGCTCTCTTTGCCTAGCAAAAGTTGATTTCACTGCGTATTTATAGATTTCCCAGAGTACACGTATGAGACATTAGTTATTTAGCCATGAAAACAAGACTAAATTACGAGAATGTTTGAGGCTATAGATATGATAATTGTTAGTAGAACATAATATTCTTTCAGTTCTACTGGCAATGTTGCAGTGTTCTGGGTTTTATTATTCTTGAGATTTCTCACAATAAGTATGTGAAGCGATGTGAATGTTTCCCACAGACCCCATTTGTTTAGTAGATCAGTGATAATTTTAACAGAACATTAATTCTAACAAGAAAGTCATTCAGGAAAGAGTTCATTCAATTATTTTTATCAAAGAGGATTTTGCTAATTTTTTCCACTGTAAAGGGTTATCCCTACTAAATCCAAAAGAATCCAAACAAATCCATAGTCCTTTGCTGTACTAACTTGATGGAGATTTCATGCCATAGTCTTAAGTATCAGACAGAGAAGCATAGCCATTCAATTTTTTTTAATAACTGGAATGTGCTATTACTATCATAGTGGCTGTTAGGATGGAGTTATAGGGATGAAATTAAATAAATGACTTCAAGATTGCTAAAATCCTAACTGCAGAATAATGTAAAATAGCTGTTTCTAAAAGAGATGCTGAGGAATAAATACATTGCTGCAAGTCAATCAGGCTCATCTGACTTTAAAACACTTGCTGTGCTGTATTTCAATTATTATTGTTGAAAATTCCTTTATGGGCCAGAGAGACTTCAGTGTCACGTCACATGCAAGGATTTTTTTTAAATGATGTTTTCAGCGCTCTCCTTTCATGGAGTATGAATCTTTTTGCTTGTTAATATAGGATCTTGTTTTCAAACATGTGGTTGCACCACAGTAGAGAAAATAGAGGGGGTTCTTGAAGCTTTCCTGTTAATAAAGCTTTCTCTAAGAAATGATGTTCCTTACTAGTTCTGTTTATTCCTATTTGTTCTAGGCAGTTTTCTTTCAATTTTTTTCCATTCCAGTTTCAGTCCTGTTAGTCTGTGACAGATCATAGATGGAATATTATTTTATTTTATATCTGTGGTGGGTTGACCTTGGCCAGCAGCCGCTCTCTCATTCCCTCTCCTCAACAGGACAAAGGGAGAAAATAAGGTGGAAAAGCTCAATGAGTATGGAAAAGCTCATGGTTCAAAATAAAGACAGGGAGGTCACTTAACAGTTATCTGTTAAAAGAGACTCAGCTTGGGAAAACTAACATAATCTATTACCAACATAGAGTGGAGTAGAGAGAAACAAAAAAAACTAAAACCACATTCTCCCTACTACCCTTCCTTTCTGGCTCAATTTCGCTCCATCATTCCCTGCTCCAGTGTGGGATCTTCTGTAGGCTGCAATGTGAATATCTAATCCTGTGTGATACTCTCCATGGACTTCAGGGGAACACCTGCTTCACCGGGTTGTCTCCATGGGCATCTCTGCTCTGGCATCCGAAGAACCTCCTCCCCATACTTTTTCTTTGACCTTGGTGTCTGCAGCATAGTTTCTGTCTTGTTTTTCTCAGTCCTTCCTCTCACAGTTGCTGTATAGCAGGTTTTGTATTTTCTTAAACATGTTATCACAGCGACTGATGGGCTCAGTTGGGCCAGTAGCAGGTCCAGTAGTCCATTTGGTCCAGTGGCCGGACCAACTGGAATCATCTTTCTCTGGCACAGAAGCCCCTAGTCTCTTATCACAGAGGCCACTGCTGCAGCCCTGTCACTATTAAAGCCTTGGCACGCAAACCCAATGAAATAAAAGTGGGTAGTGACTCCAGTGAAAGATTGAAGATGTATGTTGAGTTTCCAGATTTTCCTTATGCTGAATTTCATTTCTTTTTGTCAGTGTGGATCCAACATAGTGACTAGAGCCTTCCCAATGTTCTCTGCCAATTGTAATCAGTGTTGCTCTTTTAAAGCTGAGCAGCTGCTACTCTGCCCTACAGCAATTTGTCCCTCTCTTGCATAGTCTGCGTGGATGAAAGCACTAATCATCTCCCAGTTTCTCAATTTCACTCAGATCTGTACAGGTGAGACAGCTCCTCAGCTCAGGCAACTGTCCTGTCTGGTAGGGACAACTGGAAATTAAGAAGTTAGACTTGAAGAATAACACTGTGAGTACATAGAGATATCCTCTGCTATTAGATGACAAGTAAGGAGGCAGAGTACATGAACTAGTACAAAAGATAGCCAAAGAACTCTAGACAATGGTTTGAAAGACTTTTAGTGACATGATTTTATGGGCCTGTTTCTGAAAGTCTTTACTCCAGCCTATTTTTTGTTTTTTTAAACCAGAAAGGAGATGGATCTTTTTCATTTTCACTGTTTCCTTATAACCAGAACAGCTTGGAAATGTAGATATGCCAGAGAACAAATTAAATAATTACTCTTCTCATTGTTCTGATTCCTTGTGCCCAGTTTATTCTGTGAACTCCAGGAAGCCTGATCTGAGCAGTTTGTCTTGTAGAAGTCTATAAACTCTGCAGATTCAGTGGTAGGATCGAAGATTGTTTTATGGATTAATAATCCCACTAAAAAAAGAAAAGTAAATTATTTTGGAGAAGTTTTGCTATAGTTTTCAATAGCTAAAATAATTACTAAGTCCTTGATTATTCTTCTTTTCAGAACGTACTCAACATCCTTAGATTTCTTCCTTGAAATCACAGAGTGACTGCAAAAACTGACCAACTGCAGGTTTTTTAAAATATCACTGATCTTCTGACAAGTAAGTTCTTCATTCCAAGTTTTGTTTTCTCCCTGACTTGTATTTAATCTGTGTTTATTACATGGATGAGCACGTTCATTTTCTGTGCCAAGTGAATAAAATGAGTGCAAACTTTATAGTATGAAAGTTATCTTAGTCTCTTGTGTTTGAGTGACATCTATCAGTATTACAGATATAGTTGAGATTATGTCCTGGATCACTGAATTATTCCAACTTCTGGTGCCAGTGGTACTGTAGATATATCTCCAAGTGTTTTAGCACTTTCTCCTAGTAGCAGGACATGGTTAAATCCTCATTTCTGGGACTGGAATTGTGTGGCATCAGCATCAGGAAATTCTTATCCTTTTGCAGTTGGGTTCTTCTTCTAGGGAGCTATTATTCATTTTGGTAAGTGGGACCCTAAAGTTTTCTGGAGCTTGCACAGATACCAAAGACAGATCTTGCATGTAATTTTCCATTGCCTCAGACTATACTTCTATATTAGATCACAAAAAAGAATGGGCAAACTCTATACATTTTAAGAACAGAAACATAATGCATATGAAGAAGATAGCAAAAGCAACCTCCTCTAAACCTTTAAACACATGTTGTCACCCTGAGCTTCTCCATCTGAAGTTCTGGTAATGGTTCTTCTGCGACTCTTTTGCTCTCCAAGGCACTGGGATCCTTGCTGCTGAACTTTAAGATTCCACACTATCATTTGTAGATCCAACCAATTGTGTGTATTTCTGGCAATAACCGTGGTCATATGCTGATCTATTTTAAACAAGAAAGAACAGTTTGTTTTGAGTCAAATGTTGCAAAATCAACAGAGGAGGACAAGCAGGTTCAGAGCATAGGTAGAAATACTGATGGTCATATTTTGTAGTGCAGAATTGTAGTAGTGACCTAAGATCTGTTTGGTCCAGGGTCTGTTTCCTCTTCTAAGGAGTATTTGAACTCAAGTCCCTCACCTCTGTTTACAGCACCTTTCATCTTTCTTGATCCTACAGTATTCCAAGGGAAAGTTTTCATTAGAGTTTACTTTGATCTATACAATGTTCTGATAAAAAATTGCCCTACATGATGTCAATAGAGCACGTACTAAACTAGTACATCACAGAAAATAATCAGCATGAGAAGTCATAAGTGAGGGAGCACATTTGCAGTACATTTCAACAATGTTCAGCATTTTCCAGACAACTTGAAAGCTGACAGAATATCCCTGTCAATGAATTTTGCAGATAATACAGAATCCGGGCCTCTTACTGTAGCAAGCAACCTGGGTTGCTTGGTAACCTCAGGCCAGCTATATGAAAGAAAATACTGAATTTAAGGCTAAAGAATACAAACTTCATTGAGAGAAAGAGGAATTGTGTTCTGAAGAGTCCAAACCTTTGAGGAGGAAAAGAATCAGGAATCATAGCAAGTAAGCAACCCGAGTGAGAAAACTGATTGCACAGGAGGAGTTCTGTTGCTTTGTTTGAGAGCTTGGCTTCAGGGAGATTGATTCTAGAATACTGTTTTCTGGTGTCCTTGCTTAAAGAAAGAGTGTTGGGAATCACAGATGATTAGAAGAGAGCCACAGAAATTATTAGTACACTGAAAAATAAGTCTGCAACAGATTTGAAGAGCTCTGTCTGCTTTGACCTTTTTAAAAGACTCTGAGATACAAATTGATGGCCCTACCATGGGAAAAACAAGCAAGGAACATAATTGAAATCATCACTTGGTCTTTCTTTTACATGTTTACTTTTTAATTAGTTTCCTGGAAAAGGGCTGGTTCCTCTCAGTTGGTATCATTAAAGTGTTTTGATTTTCTGCCACAGTACAACAGTAGATAAAACAGTGAGTGACCTCACTTATTTGATAATCTAGACTGGGAAGTACATTATAACTCAAGTGAGAGTGTTTAATTTCCTCTTACTTTGTATTCTCCTTACTTACAGTGCTGTTGATGGCAACGTATTTCTCACAGTCAAAATGGCAATGGGGAAGAAGTCCTTGATCACTATAGTCAGTTCTGCTCCACTGTTGTAAGAATATCATACACCAAATTATTTTGACCATTACTTTGCATTAGCTACTTCTGTTTTGAAATGTGGAGCTATACTAATTTTTATTTAGGTAATTATATAAAAGCTCCTGATATATCTGTTAAGATTCCCAATTTTTACTGTTGTTGTATTAGAAACCAATTAACGACATTTCACATTTACTACATGTATGTTTGTTTTATTTATTACTTCTATTAAGCCGATATATTAGGCAAAATAACCATTCTTTGTACTGAGTAAAAAGAATGTATGTGTTTCTGTTCACCACATCACACAAGATTTTAGAATTAGTAGATTTCAGCCTCTGCTATGAAGTTTTAACTGCGCTGGAAAATAAGCTTTTCTGCTTTTATCATCTCTCAAGAGATAGCTTTGCATAGTCTAGCTATTGAACAGAGCTAACCTAAATAAAGCGAAGAAAATATCTTCTCTGCAACTGCAGAGGAAACTACAGTTATCAAACTTGGACTTGACACTTAGAGGCTTTTTTCTCTGTCACTCAAACTCTCCCAGCTCAGTGATATGATGTTCAGTAAATCTTTACCAACAGATCTGTAGTACCTCAACGCTGCATGTTACCTAATATAAATCAATTTATGGAAATTTGACAGTATATTGTTAAAAAAATCACATTTAATTTTAAATAATTCTATTTTAAAATAAAATAATATAAATAAATAAATATAAAATATAAGTATACAATAATATATTCTAGTTAAAGAAAAGTAGAAAAAAGTTTAAACCGAATCTACTCTTGTATTAAGAAGTGATGTAGTAATGTCTGTCCAGGCTACCTGCAGGACAAGAGAAATTTCAGCAAATAGCTCTACTTTGCATGACTATTTGCAAACACTCAAGGCAATAAAGAATTGAAATAGCATTCTGCCTAAGACAACAAGTGTCTTGCACATGGATGTTAGTCTATTTATCCTAACAGGCATGAAAAAAAAGGCAAAATATTATATACCAACTTTTTGAAAATAAACAGAATTACTATCATAAAGAAAAAAAATTCCCTCATTTACTGAATTCCAGAACAAGGCTGTATGGACACTGACATATAAGAGGTACGTAAATATTTTTGCTTTAGTTTTTAAATACAAGGAGGCATCCAAGCATCTGTATTTGAACCCTCTTTGGTAGCATTGTTAATAAAGAGCTAATTGAAAACTAACCTTGGAAATTTATAGACCTTCATCTTTCTTATATGTAATTCCATGCATACCATTAGCAGAATTCAATGTATTTTCCTAGAAACACAATATGAAGAAAAAGGAAACTAAACACGTATGTGACCTCTGTTTTTTCCCAGAAGTGAGTTTTGAATGTCAGGTGCCTCTCTAGATTCTTAACGTTAAATTCTGTTCAATCAGTTGTAATGGATTTACTTTCAGCTATTTTTCTCAGCTTTCTAGCAGACTTTCTGCAGTATGAAGCCAAATGGCAGCGTAATCTCTGTTATGGGAAAAGGCACAGGAAAATTCAGATGAATCTGAAAGACTATAAATAAAAAAACATTTGCCTCTGACCCAACAATTGTCTGGTAATGAGTGCAATTATGTAGACAAATGGCACTGGTCATAATCTTCTTTCTCCACAGCATAGCAGTTGCTCGGTGTGGAACATTGCTGAACAAATAGATATTATTTTGATATTGGCAGAAGTGTGCTTGCCCACAGTCTGATAGAACACTCGTTGACTGAGCTGACAGGTAGAGCAAATAAAGACCTTGGCCACGAGAGATGCTGAGCACCTGTGACACCTGTCTTTGCCAATTCAGAGTTTTGCAGATGCGTGCATGAATAGAAATGAAGGGTCGCAGCAAGGCTTCAGGGACAGCAGAGGGGAGAGCTGAATGAGAGATTCAGTCTTAAGGAGAATCCAAACAAACAAGAAATACCAGTGGCCCTTGACATAAAAAGGCATAAATTCCATTGAATCCAGGTGTGCTTACGCTGTATTTGGGGGTTACTTTTCTCTTAGATTTGGTGCCAGAGTAGGTATTGCCCAGCTTTGGTGCTAGCACACAATCATGAACTCGCAGGTGGCACTACCCACCCTGTGGCTGTGGGAGGCCACACCACAGCCCTCCCCCTTTTATACAGAAACACAATTGAGGCCTAGGCCAGGGGTTCTACTGTGTCCAGGTAGTACCTGGGCTTTGGAGGCCAAGCAAGTGTAACTCTGTGAGCCACAGTGCAGTACAGAGACCATTTGCAGAGAGTGTTCAGGGCGACATGAAGGGGACAGTAGGGCAGGTCCTGACGAGTGCTGCAATCTCCTCCTTCATCCTCACAGTCTCTCCTCTAAGCTCAAAGATCTCACGGATCTATATCTTCCTAACTTCTGGAATATCACTGAAGCACCTGAGTTAAGAGGGAGCATCACCTCAGTGTCTTCTTCCACTTAGAACAGAGAAGCAGTAATGGGTGGGCAAGACTGTTTACCCTGGTCCATTCAACATCTGAGTGGGCCTTTGGAGATGTCTGTTTCTCTCCAGTGTCAGCTGAAGGCAACTGTTTCCCTGATTTAGGAGCTTTGGTTAAGAGCACAAAGGTGGGAAGGATCACTGTGAACTCCTGTTCTCATTCCTGCAGGTGAAGTGAGTGATCTCTGCTCTTTACAGCACCTGGGCTGCTGCTCCTATTACTTCTCTCCTGCTTTCCAGGGTCTGTAGGGTCACTGCATATCTCCTGCAGGGTAGACTAATGCTGCATCAGCTACAAAATAAAATTAGAAGAAACCCACTATTGCAGCTGGGATCCCTGGGTTGTGGTGTGTGTATGTGACACCCTGCCTCCAGCAGCTAGCTCCCCTGGGGCCCTGCCCTCAAAGAATGGCCCTGGCAAAGGGCTGCAAATTCCTGACAGCCCAAGGAATTTGGGATGGAGAGCGAGTGTTTAGTAACTTGTTAAGGAACTTGCTACTTCCAAACTATGTTTCCCCCATTCTGATATGACGTGGCAGATGTAGTCTAGCTTAAGAGCAGATTTAGCTAAATGCAGCCTTATGTAGCTCTACATGAATATTATTTATGTACTGTATTGCTAATAACCAGTTAAAAGTTGTTAACAACTCTTATTAGGCAGACACAGTCACATTCTTTGCCTGTCTTGTCAGGGTACAAATAGGCAAAGAACCAGAAGTACAGTTCGTTAGGAAGGAACTAAGCCATTTAATTATCATAAATAAACTGTCTTCCTGCTAGCTTTTTGGTTTATTTTTATTATTTTGCTAATGGTTGCAGTTTTCTTACTATTTACTGAGTTTATATGTTGCAATAAAAGGGCAAACCGTCTCTCTCCTGGCTTATCAACTTCATCAGGCTTGTGGAATTGAGTGGAAAAAAGAAAAAGAAAATACATAAATATAATGACTATAATACTGAATTATTTTATACTGCTTTAAGCAGTTAAAGTAAAAAAAAAGAAGAAGAAAAAAGAAAAAACCTTCCATTTCAATGCTATTTGTTTTGTAATAGAAACCTGCCTCTTCCTCTCCATTTTATTCCCATAAAATTTTCATTTAGTGTATTCAGTCCTAGCCAAAAGGGCACTCTTGTCTTACAACAGTCCTCACTCCTCTTTCTGACACTTCTGGACGCTGTGAATAGAGCTCTCTTGCTCTGAGGCTGAGCCCTATCAGCAGGAAGGTGCACAGGGAGCAGCTAAGTGTCATCCTCCCCCCTCCTGGAGGTCAACTGCATCACCCCTGGGTGCTGCACAAATTGTGCAGAGAAAGAGAAGGACAGTCACACCAAACCTCTTGGCTCTGCTTGGCCTCCTCATCAGGCATTCTACGGCATTGTGCTGTTAATTTAAATGAATACAATCTCTTTGACAGATACTTCCTCCAGACAGGTGGAGTTTTATATTGGATTTCTCAGCTTAGTTTTTAATGTTTATGTTTATATATGTGTTTTTCACTTTGTGGACTTGACTTCGACAAGAAGTTGATGAAGTAACATATCCTGGAATATCAAGTAGTTGCATGGATGCTCTTACAAACTGAATTCTGAAGCCCATAATCACAGTAAATAATATGTTTAATCTTAGTTTTGTCTTATGTTATTCAGTGGGAGTTCTTACAGAGTGACGTTTGACTCTTGTGGCTAATGTCTGTGCTTCTGTCTGTAAGAATGTGCAGGAAGGCTGCTGCCATTCCAGCCTGTGTTGTGAAGAAATAGGAAGCAAAATAACTTGTATGAAAATCAGAGAAAGGACTCTGTTGTAAGGCTACTTAGCCCTGTGATTTCACTGGTTTTCCATTGGAGACATTCCACTGAATGGATGGGTTCTGAGTAGAACAAAGAGTATTGAACTGAAAACTAGAGGATTTGAGCCAGAGGAAAAGACAGCCTCAGACCCCATGGCAGGGCAGGTTGTTGAGACTGCGTATAGCACCAAAACAGGCTGTGAGAGCAAAAAGGAATGTTCTTCTGTCTTGAGTATTTTCATACTTTCAAAATTAAACTACATGTCTTTACAAGTGTTCCTCTCTCTTTGCTAGCTTGTAGGAGCTCTGACCAGCTCCAAGATTTTGCTGTTCATTGGAAACACTATAGATACTTGAGGAAAAGAAATTCAAAATTCCCCATTTACTTGCAGGCAAAATCTCAGGGGGGATAAGCTATGAACACTGTAAAAGGAATCTTGAGAGAGCCTAGCTGCTAATTCTTAGCATGCCTTTGCTCAGCGTGTGCATAGTGAGATCTGGGGCAAAGCTGGAAAAACTTAAGGGACAGAGCAGAGGGTGCTCACGCAATATCAGCACAATCCCTGCCAACAACCGTGTCTGTATTCTGAGTGAGCAAGCAGTGGAGTTCCTGAGGAAAAATGGGTATGAATTCCTAAATATTAATTTGGGAAACAGTTACACCAGTTTAATTGTAGCTTTTCAGAACATCCAGCATCAAATAGACAAGCACCCTCAGAGGTTTCAGACTGAGTATTTGAATGTATGATGAGGTTGCATATCATCTGTAAACATTGTCTCAGCTTTAATGTTTGTTAGCCTTAGTTATCAGTGACGTTTTTTGTGTGCTGTCATAGAAAAGAACAGACTAGAGACTCCATAAGAGGACTCTTGAGAAGCAGTGAGAGTGTACACAGAAAAATGATCAGAAAGGGATCAGATCAGTCCCCAGCAAATTAAGAATGTGTATCCATTATGCTTGTAACAGTGATGGTGCGTTTTATAGTGTTACACTTAAGCAATGGTACTTTCAGTTTCATGGAGCTAAAACTGCAGTCGCTGAGATTTAACTTTTAAGTAGTGGATTTAATTGACACAGCTTGAAAAATATAGTAATGGCTGTTCATTAGTAGGTATTGTCTCTTCCCTTATCCTACATGATTATTTTTAATTTAAAGTAGTTTTCTGCTTTGTGCATAGAATTATTGACAAAAATACGTCTTTCTTCATCAGATGATTAGCTAAATCATCCTTTTATTTACAAGCAGTGCTGTGTCCCTGTGCCCTAAATCTTGCTAGTTGGAGGAGTGGGAGGGAAAGCAATTTAATTAAGTTAACTTTATTGACCCGCTGGAGCTGTTGTTTAATAGCATGGCTCCCTGGAGTGCAGTGCAGGTAAATTGAATGAATGCCACAGAATATCACTTCCCTGCATTGCATATTTCAAACCTTTGCCAGGCAGTTTGGGATGAGCAGCCAATCAGGAAAAAGGGTTTTCCACCCTTGCTGGCTTGGATGGCATTTCCCATTATGCTCAGAACAATGTGCAGAGTGTTACCAATTCATTCCTGTGAGTATATCGAGAGGAATAATTCCGCGATTGTGTGTTGCATTCGGCTACTGTGCTCAGAAGACAACTTTGTGGATTGGCTCTTCAGCCATGTATCAAAAAATATCTTTTTGTGAAGGAGGAAAACTAGCATGAGAGTCTGAATGAAAGTGCTGTGAGTAAATTATTTAATATTAAAACCTGAATACACTCAGTCTGCATGGGAAGTCAGAGTCCAGAAGGATAATGAGAGATATCTGCTAGAGCTGTGTTTTTAATTAAATACTTGGAATAAAATGAAAAAGTATAAAACTTCTTTGTTAAACTACTGTTTAATAATATAATAGCTAGAAAGACTTCCACAGTGTTTTCTCACAGATAATAGTGCCTGCTTATTTTTCAGTTATTGTTTCTGTTGTTAAAATCTTTGTACAAATGTCTTACAAATCTACAAAAGGAATACAACAGCTCTTCTGCAGTTGGCTGGAATACATCCTTTTTTTGCACTATTCTGAAATACTGCCCAGTGAGTGATAAACAACAGTATTTCAGTCTGTTGCACCTGTGCTTCCAATCACTTATTTTTGAAGTAAAGCTAGATTAGTGTTGTGCAATGCAACAGCAACTTTCTGTAGATTTTAACTCTTCCAGAATGTAATGTTTTTCTGATTAAAAGTGAGACACAGAGATCCAACCCTGCAGCTTTGCTTAAAGAATTAAGTGCAGCCACTCAGCTAATTTGTATTTTGCTCCAGAAAATAAGAGCTGCCACTTTAATTGTAATGCATATTTTTCTCATATTCATACCTGCTGGAAGAGGTATACAAACCCCTGTTTTGATTTAGTTTGTTTTAATGTTTCTTTTTGCATGTGAAAATATTTTTCTTGGCTTCAGACTGATGTTTTTAATTTTAAAAAGTGATTGTGAGGGAAGAGAAGTGGGTTTGTAGGCAAGGGACATCACCTTTTATTGTGCTGACCAAAGGAGCTGGAAGAAGCGGACAATTTTCAAGCAAGCAGAACCTTCTTTAGATCTGACGTGGGTGTCTTTAAATGATCACAGTTAAAACCTTACAGCCACAGTCACTGTTCCTACAGCACACATTATGCTGATGGGGATACCGACCATTCTCCAGAGCCTAATTTCTTACAACACAGTGTCTCCTTTGTGGGGGTTGGCATCGGGGGCATTCTTTCTCAGTTCCACTCCAGAACCCTGTGTTCTAATATGCCACAAACAACTTCAGAAGTGGTGCCATATATTTTTAATATATAAATCCATGCTACAGTGCAATCTGGAAAAGTCTAGGAACACCTAGACTGACCCTCTGCTCTGAGATCTGGTGTAGCATTGAGCTGGGGGAGAAACAGCTGCAGCTCACAATATGAAGTCCAGAAGTAAAATTGCTTTAAGTGAATGTTATGGTGACATGTTTTATTTCTGGCACTGTGTGTTTATGTATTTGCACAACAGGTTGATGTCTTGCATTAGTAATCCCGAGAAGTTTTCTAGCTGATATTCTGCTGTACTTTATCTGCAATAAATGTATTTTGGCAGCCGATTCTTAAAGTCCATATTCCGCATCTGTACGATAAGTGCAGTTTGTGTGCTAATGTTGTGGGTGGATGTGGGAGCTGGAGGATGTCATAAGTAGGCCTTCAAAATTAGACTTCTGTGAATTCAGAAGTTTTTTGCTTTTTGTAGACTTTTTGTTGTCGCACTAAAATATTCTGAAATCTTTATGGGGTATCAAATTGAATGAGAGGAAAATACGTATTTGTGGTGCCACACCTCTGTACTTTCCAAATGCAACAGGCAAATGATATTGAGTCACAAGGATCTGTTTCCCTGCATAAGAATTCCTGTTATATTTTTAGGTGAAGTTCTTTAAAGATGTTAAAATACATTATATATACAAGAGTATCAGTTGTACTTCATTAAAGTTTTAAATGACTATTAAATTAAGGATTATATTGTTAGTATTTAATTATTTTTACTATTTAATGGCTTTAATATAGATATATTAGTATTAATGCAAATTAATCCATTCTAGTTGGTAGCTGGCACTGAGGCACATGGTTCAGTGAGCATGGTGGTGATGATTTGATGGCTGGACTAGGTGATCTTAGAGGTCTATTCCAACCTTAATTATTCTATGATTCTAAGATAGTTCTGAGTGGAGCGCAAGACTCGTTCGTGCCTGACACCAATTTAGACTTCCATGTCTATTATTCTCAGTGGCAGAGTTGATCATAGATAGCTGCCCACAACTTTTCACCTACCTCTGCCTCTTTTCATCCCATTGTGTTGGTACAGGTTTTTCTGCAGTGAACTCTGAACTGGTTTAGTAACTCTCGAAAATTACCTGTCTCCTTTCTTTTTTCTCTTAAGGTCCTTTATAAAGTAGAGAGATGTGCTCATCTGGTTAGCAGTGTAGCCCCCTGAGCAGTACAACTGAGCATGTGTCATAGGGAAGGGAACTGCTTCAGTTAGCTGGGAGGCCAGAAAAAAATGTCCATGAAACAAACAATTGAATTTTAAGACTTGATGCTTTAGCTTGTAAATTGTACATAGGAGTACTTATGGTTAAGTACTAATAATATTGTTTTCTCTGGACTTAATCTTTGCTGAAGCAACAGGAACAGCACTTACGGGTAGATTTAGCTTTTGATTTTAGAAGGGTTTTTTAATGCCAAAAGCTAGGAAAAGGTCTAAGTTAATGAATTTATACCACAGAAAAATGTAGGTTGTTTATTTGAGGATTAGGTATAAGAAATTTTTGCTTTCTATACTTAGAAGAATTTTTTTGTTTATTAGCTGGCATTTTTTTTTAATCAAAGGACAGGATACAACAAATAGAAGTAACACATAACTTTTTTGAAGCTACAGAAGTTTTTCCTGTCATCTGTCTTATTTTGTGGCTGGCCTTTCCCACACATTACAAACATTGAGGCAGAAGTTTTACAGCTGCAGCTGGGTGGCACCTCCTAGGATCCAGCTCTTTTTGTTACAGACATTCCTGCTTTCTACTGCCACTACCACCCCTCAGCTGGAAGTGCTGCCCCTGTGGGTTTGCTAGCAGTGTCTCATGTGACTGCTCCTTAGCCTGAAACTTGCAAACTCAGCCAAGCCAGTTCAGATCCACAGTTCAAACCACTTAAAATAAAATGGCTGAGTTTGCCTCAAGCATTTTAGGGTATCCACGGGACCCCTCCACAGGCACAGCTGTGAGCAGAGCAAGGAAAACAGGGAGAAGTAAAGTTATTGAACCAGTGTGCAAAAGGAACTGTTGTCTGCAAAGTGAATGCTGGCTATTCCCTGAGACTTAGACACTTTGTGCACTGGAGAAGGCAGCAGAAGTGGCTATAGCATGTCTGTGTCTAGCAGACTTGCATTCAAGTGTGCTGCTAAGCACACAACAATGTATAAGTCCATATGCAGTTTTTTTCTTGTTTGCGTTGATGTTTAAACGTTCATTCACCTTTTCACTCCTAAAAACTAAAGCTGTCCTATGCTAGGGCTTTGAGGGCTTTTTTCTTCACGTTAATTGATTGTAAATTTATTCAAGTAAATAGAAATCAATGAGGATTGTCAAACCTTTGCTACACAGAAGGCAGAAGGTTGCTTTGGAGCACAGTGTAGTCTCTAAGTCAACCAGTTAGGAAGATAAGAGTTGATTAGGAGATGCCCTCAGCAGCTCACAGAGCTTAACCTGGCAGTAGATAACTAATGCTCCATAATCCTGGCTGTGGAAAGGCCCAAGGACTGTAGTTTGGTAATTTACTAGGGAATCCCAGATGATTCCTTCAGAAGAAAAGTTATGTGTATGGGGGATACAACGGCCTGGACACCTGAGGAGGAACCCAGATGTTGCATAGAATTGATTCGTTTCTTCTGTCCTACAGAATCAAAAATCTGCTGTTGCAATATCTAAGTGGATTATCTGCCTTGCAATGTCCTTAGCATAAAAGGACTGCAGCACCACTGCCACAAAAAAAAAGATCCATTCTCTTCTGCAAAGTGCACCATCAACAAAACATGACTATTTAAATTCAGTACCAGTAGATGACAACAGCCTTTATTACTAGGATTAACAAAAGAAGTAGGGGCAGAAATGCAGCTTCTCAGCTTGGAATTCAATTATGAGAATTAATAGATCTCATTGAACTTTTAAATAAAATACTATCCGTGAAAATCTCAGTGAATAAAGTTGCTGAGTGGAAATACATATGGAACCTTGTGCTCTTTCATGTATGCACAGAGCAGCATTTCTAAACCTTAACCACAGGAGAGAAGAAAACATTGAGAAAGAAAATTGGTTAATACAAAAACCAGAAACTCTGAAGGGAACTCCATTGTACATTGATAATGGAGGCATCCTGGTTTAAGAAACTATTTCAGAAGCCCATCGGTCAAGTCAGAAGTTATATTTTAGAGACATTTGATGAAGGATGAAGGCCAATAATAACCAACATCACATTTCTGCCACAGAATAGGAATTGAATAGTCATTTCAGTATTTTATTTTATGATCATCATTTCTCTCCCTTAACTGTCTCCTGCATCTGGGGTATTAGATATTAAGAGAGCCGCAATTTAGGCCAGGAAACACCCCAAGCAGTTATTCTGTATCTGGATGTTTCTATCCTGCATGATCACTATACCTTTAGGAAATTCACATATTTCACCATGCTATTGTTATTCGTCTTTTGGGAAAGTGAGTAATTAGCATTATGAGATGCTATTGAAAAGCCTACCATACATTAATGTCATAAAGGTGCATCTCTATGTCCGCTTAAATATATTTTGAAATGGGATATTTAGTGAGCCTTTCTGGAGCAAAGAATTCCATCACATCTGCTAATGCAGCCCCTGGCAGGAGATGACACTGCCTTTACCCTGCTGTGCCCACATATGGCTCAGTGTAGATGAACTGGCCACTCCATAGGGTGTTTCCATTCAGCTCTTTGTCAGCCGCTTAATTCCCTGCTGAGCATATCTTCTGTGCAGAGATTTATGGACTCATGCTCTATGCAGAGAGACCCAATTAGCTTAGTTAGAGGATGAGTGACCATTCTGTTCTGCCGTGCTTTTGTATTGGTGTTCAGGTCAGCATTGCAGCAACTCAGTTTAGGGCTCAGTGTCCATGGCTGTACTCCATAAACTGAAACCTCTTAATCTACAGGAAGTTGGGCTACCCCGTGAAGTTCTTCACATGCCTCCTCTAGGATAATGTGAAGGTCTGGCCCAAAGTTCTTGTTCTGTGAATTCATGAGTACAGTAAAATAAATCACCCATGTTTCTCCATGCTCCTTGCACGCCCACAACATATGCATGGACATCAAGTAGGAAAGTTCCTTCTGAATTGCCCACAGAGTTCAGCAAATCACATAAATACTGAACATGAGAAACCCAAACACACGCAGATGTAACCTGTCCAGTTACTTGGCCTTAGGGAGAAGGTCATATTCAGATGACCTGATTTCCATATAAATTCCTGTGTCAGATGTTACCTAAAGTTTTCTGGTCAACTAGATCCAGGGCCAGGGTCCCCAGCACAAGAAAGGTGTGAAACTATTAGAGCGGGTCCAGAGGCGGGCCATGAAGATGATCAGAGGGCTGGAGCACCTCTCTTATGAAAAAAGGTTGAGGGATCTGGGCTTGTTCAGCCTGGAGAAGAGAAGGTTCTTGGAATACCTCATTGCAACCTCCCAGTACTTGAAGGGAGCTTATAAGCAGGAAGGAGACTGACTTTTTACACAGGCAGATAGCGGTAGGACAAGGAGGAATGGTATTAGACTAAAAGAGGGGAGACTTAAATTAGATATTAGGAGGAAATTTTTTACTCTGAGGGTGGTGAGGCACTGGCACAGCTGCCCAGAGAGCTGTGGAAGCCCCATCCCTGGAGGCATTCAAGGCCAGGCTGGATGGGCCCTGGGCAGCCTGACCCAGTGGGTGCAACTCTGCCCACGACAGGGGGTTTGGAGTTAGATGACCTTTAAGATCTCTTCCAATCTAATCTATTCTATGTTTCTATGATTCTATGAAGTTATGCAGTAAGCACTAGACACAGAGATTACTGTCCTTGTAGAAGCCCTGTGACAACAGCTAATATGTCATAAATGTAGAATAATATCTAAATGTAAGTAAGCATCATCCAACCACCTTCCTCTTGGACTGATTTACTTATGCAAAGCACAGGAAATGTAGGAACATCAATGGTGGCATTTTGGTACATGAAATTTACAGTTTTATTTGGGCTCCAGTTAATCAGTCATGGATTATCCTGATGTTCTGACTAGAAACACAAAGTAGCTTGTTATTTTGTGTGTAGTCATAGATTTTCTGTACGGCAAAATGCATGTAATTTAAATAACTCCTCTCTCCTAATGTATATGTTTTCCATTATAAGCAGCTATTCAGTCTTTTAGCAGTAATCATTTTTATATCTGAAGATATGGATTACAGTCAATACCTGGGAGTTATACCTATTGATTGGAAGAAAAAGTCTGTTGAAATAAATAGTTGTTACTACTCAATATGTTTCCATGTTGAGTGGATACAATTTCCATAATTCTAGTTAAATAGGAGATTGCCTACATACTGGCCTTTTTAAAGGGTCTTACATCTAAGGAGGAAAAATCAAAGAGAAATACCTAATGTCCTGTTGCGAGATTTTCTACTTGTTATTTTAGGTTCCATTCTATCGCTCTATTGTGGCAGAAAAGAAATGCTTTCATGTCTGTGATATCATTGTATTCAAAAGCCCCAGGCCTTGCTCAGTGGTACTAGCTCTGATCAGTAGCTTTAATAATTTAAAAGGCAAACCTGGCACTGGGAGAGGAGGCAAAAAACAGTTTTTGTTAGGCTTGACCCAGCGTAACTTGTTTTACGCATCCAGCTGTCTCAAAGAGTTTCAGGGAAGAGCAAGACTTACTATTTGCCATGGAGGCATCATCATGCATGTTACTCATAGAATTAGTTTTTCACTGGAATAGCTCTGCATCTTGGGTGCATTCAAAACAAACAATGTTCCTTTGGTTCCAAGGGCATATGATGAATGCAGCATTGCTACAGACTGGGTTTAGAAACCTATGTAATGGCACAGTTTCCCTACATGAAGTATTGGAGAGTGAGAAAGCTGATAGTTTTCTGTCATGCATACATGCTCCTTGAGACGGAATAACACAAATAGGAGGAGGCTAGCTGGGAATAAATGGAGAAGCTAGGAGTGAATGGCAGTGTTAAAGAAGAAGTAGGATAGGAGACAGTAGAGGAAGAGTGAAGAGGAACAGGAGAAATAGCAAGTATCAGAGTAGCAAAGAAGAGTGAAGAGATCAAAATATTGTTAGAATGGAAATATGAAATAATAGAAGGATCAGGAAACTGGGAACAGCAAAAAAGAGCACAGAGGGGAAAGAGCACAGAGATGAGAGACATGATAGATTTTATTTAAAGGATAGTTTAATGTACTAGGTACTCAGAATTTTTCTTCTAAATAAGGCAGCCAAGCCATCATCTTAACCTGACTTCTCTAAGCATTTTCTTACAGCCAAACAAATGTGTGTGTCATCTCATAATGTGATTATGACAGATGATGCAAGCGAAGCAGTTTGAACCCCATACCTGCAGTGTTCTGGGATAGCTCTTAGGGAAGCTGTGAATTGATGGAAAATCAGTGAATCAACACAGCTTTCCCATGTGTGGCATTAAAATCTTGCATTGCTTTTGCCAGAAATGCCCAAAGTGATTTCTGTAATGCTATCTTTATTCCAGAATGACACTTAGGCTCTTAATGACACAATAACTCTTAAGCTTATGGTAAAATTGTTTATAAGAATACTCTTAGATAACATGAAGGAAAAATGTTACAGAAACTGGCATTTTTATCATATTTTGCCTTACGTTTGCCTTCTCTAAGCCATGCATCCTTTCTCATCATGCAAGAAATACTATCTGAAGTAAAGTACAGATGCAGATTAACTCAAATAATTTTATTCATCAACTGTGTGTGGAAACACAGGATACTGAGAGAGGCATCAGAAGACTAAGAGGTTATTTAAAGTGATACTGCCAAATTCTCAAGTGCCACTCTAATATGTTAGTGGATTAGTGTTTAGTCATTACATTAAAATGTGTTGCAGACTCCAAAGTGGTCTGCTTGACAAGAGGAACCTTTTGAAAATATAAAAATGTGAAGGATAAGAACATGACACAAGTGCGGTATAGTTGGTTGGAAAATTCAGAATCTGAAATCAGACTTGGTTCTCTTTTCCATGGCCAGTGAGATTCGTGTGCACGTGTGACATAACACCAACATTTAGCAAACATCTACAAGGTCTGAAAAACAGAAATAACAAATTAATGACCGTTGTGATTTTGAAGTTCATTGACGTTTTTCCCTGTCCAAGACGAAGACTACAACATGGGTCCAGAAAAACTGTTATCAGTGTAGCATTTACTGGAAAACAGTAGTAGTAGTACTGTTAGAAGAAGTTAAAATCAGAGCAAAGTCTTCATTTTTTGCAATATTAAAATATAGATCATGAATTACAGTCAATGTAGATAAACTGCTTATTTTCCTACTGCAGATTCTTTATGAGATTCTGCAAACACTCCCCATTCAAATATCCTGTCGGATTCCTATATACTATCTGACAGGCAATAATCAGGGCAAAGTACTGCTGAAATTAATTCCTGTAATACTGTCGGTTTTTTAATGAAAATCATGATGACAAATTATTTTTGTTGTTTTCTTCACCATTTTATCTCCTTTATACTAAGTTAATTACATGGCATTTTAATGGAGATTTTTTTGAGCATACTATACATGTCAAAGAAAAAGCAAAATGCTGTCGGCTTCTGGAATTTGTCCAGGCTTTCACAAAAATATGTGAATTTAATTCTGCTAGCTTCAGAATTTGGGAGTTCATCATTTATATTTTCACCCATCAAACTAATTCAACTTCTCTTAGCATAACAGGTGAGAGTGAAAAAACAATATTCTCCTTCTTACTTGTCTTCTGTGAATAAATTGAAAGTACTAGTAATTGGACGTCTCACAGATTTGTGATTTGGGATCATAAACTGGAATGTTTAGATTTGGCAGTACTGTGAGTTGCAAAGGAAGTGAGGTGAGGTCTGATGAAATGTGAAACACTGATAGGTCACAAAATTTGTGAGATGGTGAGTTGGGAGGGTTTTTTTTGTGGGTTTTTTTTTTTTTTTTTTTTTTTTTTTTTTTCTTTTTTTTTTTTTTTGGTAATCTCAACCTATTTTCCATCTGTGTTTTCAGACTTAACCTTTAAAGAAAGGCTTTGACATGGGAACCTCCAAAAGCTGTTCTGTAGAGAACACCTATGTAAAGAATTCTTCTCACTTTGCTGGTATACAGTCTTATTTCAGCGTTTCTTTCATACCCCAATTATTTATCATCCCTACAGACTTTCTGGCAGACTTCCTGTTTCTGATGTGCTTAAAAAACATTTTGTTATTAGTTTTATGCCTTTAGCAAATTGCTCTTCAAAATCTTCTTTGGTTGGGCTTATTGAATTTGACTTGCCAGAGTTGATATTCTTTATATTCTTTTCTATTTTTCTGGTTGGGAAATGACTTCCACTTTTAGAAGAGCTAGTAATCTCCTTTACTGTGCTGTATATTGAAATGGTCTAGAAAAAGCAGAGAACTTTGAGAACTTTGAGGAGTTTTTCTTTCCTTGTTTGCTGCTGTCTTCCAAAGAATGATCTGACATTTGGTATGCAGTTAAAGATATAAAGTAATTGTTGCTTTTTCTGAATTGCTTTCCCTGTGGCACCTCAGAAAGGGCACTAAAACATGAAGGAAATAAGCATAAAATTCATACCATGGGGGAAAAAAAGGAAGAAGTTGGATATAAAATGTCATTATGATCAACGTATGATTTTACATCGAACAAAATTATTGTACTGCATTTTCTTTTACCTGTCATTGCAAGCCACAGTATGGGAATTAGCCAACCATGGTATAATCTGTCAAAAAAGCTGTAACAAAAATACCTGCATTTGTTTTTAATAACTCTAGCCTCAGACGCAAATATTTACTGAAATTTTAGTATTACGTGCCAATATTGATGCAATGCATGTTCTGATGTTACTGCACAATGAGTGACTGCCAATACAGACTTCAAAGCTGTTCCTGTTTTTAAATCTATTATTTACTCTATAGCTCTTCCCGATCAAACATTATTCAAACTCTATCCTGGCACACTGATAGCTCTAACACTGCACCAGCATATAGAAAAATCTCACAGAAGTCATTTACAGCAAGAATTCGATGTAAGAGCACACAAGCCGTTTCATAAGGAATTTGAACAGCGCAATATAGAGAGCATGTAAAAAATTCTTGCTCATTACAGGAAAACTGTTTGCTTTTATGCAAATCATTTTATACTGATGTCTCCAGAGACAGAATTAAAACTGACACAAAATGGACTTTCTACGTTTAGATTTAAGACACCTCATTCTCCCAATCAGAAGATGGAGCCTGGTGGACACTGCTGAATCTTCCAAGAATGCAGAAGAAGCAAAGTTAAATTGAGTCTTCAACTTCCAGCAGCAAACTGGACTGCCTGTAAGCACAGTCAAAGCAGAAACTGCCTAAGGTAGCAGGCTATTGGGAAGACAAAGTACATTAACTCCCCACTCCCCCCCTCACCAATTTTGTCCATATTAGGACTGGGAAAAACAGGTTGACTGAAGCTGCTGCTACCCCTAAAGTAGGAGTGGAAACTATTGGTAGAATGCCCAGTCCCAGCAGCTGTGATAGTTGACTAGTATCAATCCCTGGAGGCAGCAAGATTAGCAGCATGGATCCTCTACATCTCTCTACTGCAATTCGCCACTTCTCTCTCACAGGCAGGAGTGGCCCAATCCCATCTGTTGTTTTAGAAGGACCGACTGTAAACTTTGCCTGAATTGCTGAAAAGCCTATTGCTTGCTCTAGAGTAAAAGAAAAGCAAAATATTGGCATTATTTACATGTAGAAATTCAGTGTGTCTTTGGTTGAAATGCAATATGTACCACACTACTTGTTCCAAAATGCTGATGACAATCATCATTTCATTCTCCACTAACAGCTTCCTCAATTTTTACTTTTTCTACCCTAAGTTGTGGATTCAACAGGTTAGTGCTCAAACTAACTTTCTTCATTCAGAAAGGATGAATGTTCTGTCATTCCTACCTGCATTTGAGATATGAACTACAAAGGTAACCAAGTTTTGTTTTGACTTTCCAGCTCTCCAGTGTTTTCAGGATTTTTGGCTTGACAATTTTTATTCTTTCTGCCAGTGTCCATGATCCTGGGAATTTCCATAGGTGATAAATTCAATAACCAAATTCAGAGTCTTGAAGTGGGAGTCTCCAAGTCTATTCTATAGCTGTCTGGCTGATTTTGTGCCCTGGAGCTTTGTTCCTGCAAGCTACCAGACTTCAGATCTTAAATAATAGAATTGAAGTATTTCTATAGATTTGTGAATTGTTCTCTTGGTCCATCCATGCCCATGCTATTTCCTCATGTCACAGCGGTTCTTTTCACAGTGGCAGAATTTTACAATGTAACTGCTTTTCTGGTTTTACAAATCCAGACACTTTTTTATTCTAGCTGTTCAAAAGTGTCACAGTGAGCTCTATTATAATCCCCCTCTTTATCATCTATATTCGCTCAAGAGTTGTGTTTGTGAGGCTCACAAGGATCAGATTTCATACTCTTTATTTCATACTCCTTACGGCTGCTTCCTTTTTGGAGGAACTTCCCCAGTGGGAGGAAGAAGAACTTTCTCTGAGATTTTGCTCAGAGTCAGTCTTGAAGGGCTGCTCTGGCTGGTTCAGAAGTGTCTTTGCTCTCCCTGTTTCTAGCATGTTTCTGTTTTTTCTCAGACAGAGCTGCCTGTGACAGTAAGCAAGATCTGACGTTTCTACGCAGACATCCTTGACCTTCTCAGTGAAAACCCTATGGGCATCATGGCTGGATGCCTACTTAGCCTTTGTCTTGGACAGTGGTTCCCATTATTTCAGTTGTCATTACTGTAAAGGAACTTGATAGGTTTATATATTAGCCCCCACTGAAGACTGGATAGTTGCTTCCTGTCTTTGATGAACTATTAGGAAAATGCAATAGGACACTCAAAAAAAACAAACAAAAATCACTTTGAGTTTTAAAAGAAGAAAATAGTAGGTGATTTAAAATTATTTTTAGCTCTGTGATTAATGCTGTATACATGTTATTTAGACTTTATACAAAATTAAAAAAAAAAAAAAGTTATTCTTTATACCAGTCAACTAGCAACTCCTTCTTACACCCACTACCACGGTTAGTGACCTCTTTTGTAAGTCTTCACAAGCAAACTTACTCGGTACCCCAGGGTAGATTTGATAAACTGGCATGCTCCCGATGGCAGTGAAAAATGACCTTCTACCTTCCTTCCTATATCAACCAAACACGGTGTCAGAACTTGTTTGAAAATCCAGAGCACACTCAGAACTGTGGACTATTTCCTTGCCATCTGTTTCTTACAGGAGATACATTAGTTTACTGCCATCAGGGCTAATCCTTCCCTTTTAGAATCACAGAATCACCAAGGTTGGAAAAGACCTCCAAGATCATCTAATCCAATCATCTACCTGCCACCAGGATTACCCATTAAACCACCAAGCCATGTCCCTTAGAACGTCATCCATGCATTTCTTGAATATCTCCAGGGACGGTGATACCACCACCTCCCTGGGCAGTCCATTCCAGTGAAGTCTCCTCTTTAGTAAAGCGTCCTCTTCCTGTCCATCCCCCAGTGATCCTTTGAACATAGGAAGAAAATATTTGCAATCTCTTGTCTTCTCTGACCCTGTCAGCGGAGACACTCATGTCTTAAGACACTCTGTGCACTCTTTGCCTTCATTTTCTGTTGAAAACTTATTGCTTTCAATCTGTTTCATTTTGCCTCTCCACTGCACCAGACTAGCTGTGGAGTGAAACACTGCAAAGTTATGTTAAGCAAGACTTAAGGGCAAACATCCAAGTGCAAGATTGAGAGCAAAAGGTTATTAATAAAAGCATGATGCATACAGTTCTGTCTATACTTAACAATGTGACTCCTGCTCTTTCAAATATCCCTTGAGGAATTTCTTTTGCACTGTCCTGCTTTGAGAGCAGAAGATCATGATTTCATAAAGTGAGCCTTCCTCCCATGTGGCTAGATCACCTCTGAGAGATTTCCAGTTCTAAATGCTCTATATTCCTTTGAGGCCATGTTTCTGGGTACAAACGAAAATGCCAATCACGTTGTTTCTTGAGAGAAGTACCTCAGATACATAGTCATTTCCATATCAGCCTGGCAGTGACAGTCAAATGGATAAATACAGCCAATTTTGTCTCCTGAGATCAGACATGTTGTGTACCAAGAGCATGTTCTCCCTTTGTCCTTCAGCAGCCAGCTGACTAGCTGCCCATGCCCATGGGATCCTTTTTAACTCCTCGCTGAGGTTATTTATACAATTGTAATAAATCTGTTATGAGATATCATAATAGCACGTGTTCTGCAATGTTCATGATCACTGGTAGGCTACTGACTATCCACAGTCATCACACTTTATTTATGTGGATAAAAGATGCTGTAAAATCCACATGGTATGAATGCCGACGCAACTTGTACGTAATGTTTCAGGTGTAGTGTCTTTTTTGGAAGATTAGCCTCTCCGCTTTGCTGTGTGCCTAGGTACAAAGTGTGTTTTCTTCTGACCTAACTGCACTGGAATTCCAGACAGAGGATCTCTTTTATAGAATTATACCATAACTCCATTAAAAATATTTTTTTCAATTCTGTTTTTACCTTATCTTTTATACTTCCAGTTCCCTGCAGATGCAGTCTGCCTTGGTGCACAAAACAGATAGGAAGCCCAAACACTGATTTTCAAGATAGGATTCATTTTAGACTTTATTGATGCAATAGACCTTGGTTTTGGCTGCCTTCAGAGAATAGTTTCAGCCAAGCTGAGCTGGTGTGGTAACTCTGCATGATGATGACACTTGTGATTGTCCAGTGAGCCTACTCATGGTATGGTAGGAGAACATGGCTATATCCAGGTTGAATTTTTTACTGTTTGAATCAGGTTCCGCCTTTTAAAACTTTTCAAAATCAGTAGAATAGAAGAAGTCCCAACTGTTTTATAAAATGGTTTATGAGATCAGCTGTACAGAGTTGTTTGTCTCTTTCTACTGCAATATTCTTAGGAAAAGAGATAAGTATGTTGATTTTTAAAAGGATCCTAAAAAAGACATCACGTCAAGATTTTCATTTTAGTAAACCAATGACTAAGAGTGAAAGGCTTCCCCTCTTTTACCTCTACTAATGCATTGTATACACAGATAGGTTGGCATTTGGCAGAGTGAGGGTGTCTAAATGGTACCTGTCTCTTAGCTAGCCCATTTTATGCAGTTCATTAAATGATGGCTCAGATGTGGAACATGTCTGGATGACACCTTGTTAGCTTGGGAACACATGGCTGAAAAATTGTCCTTGGCACTAGGGGATCTGTAGCTGGTGGGCTTCAGACAGCAGTTCGTCCTCTGTCTTTCAGAGTTCCACTGAACACAAGGAGTAGAGATGCTTGGCTCAATCTTCTTCCTGGGATTTTAGGCCATTACAATGTTTCAGGTAACTGGAGCCTGAACTGGCATCTAGAGAACAGCACATCTGCCCAATCTGCTCTGCGTTCAGACTGTCCTGCATGGCAAAGTTTTAAATGTGGAGCTCAAATTATTGGCAATGACAGTCATACAAAACAAGAACGAAATTAAGACAGTAAAGTAAATGCAAAGTAGGACAATGGGACAGAAACTGAGGAAGAGGTTTTTCCACTGCTAGTGTCCTCACGTTTGGTGGCCACAGAAGCATCTTCTAAACGCTATTGCTCATTGTGGTGAATGAAACAAAGAAGAAGAGAGCTACTCATCTTTCTCTGTCTTCTCAGCTACATACACAGTCTGATGAATAGGGCTCCTAATCTCTTGATATTGAGATATGCTTTATGGCTCAATTGACACAGATTTCTTTGGTTTATTCACATCTAGTGAGCTTCATTGTGCTTTGATTTTTTGGAGGACTATGTTTTTAGTGCCTATCTGTTTGACAGAAATTTCCTCTAACTTATGGTGTCTAGTCAATTGAACATGAGCTTCTACAATGTGATATTGACTGCTCTTTGTTCAAACAAAGATTAGACTTTATTTCCAAATTTCGAATATCTTTCTTTTTTCTTTTTTTCCTTTTTTTAAATCTGATGCATGATGTTGCTGCATTTGCAGAGCTTGATCCAGAAGAATCGAAGCACATGCTTAAGGAAAAGAATGGCATGTGGTTCATGAACCCCATAATTAGTTCCCCTTCCTAGCTCTAAGCAGTAATTAAATCTGTCACTTCTGCTCTGCTGATTCATTTATTTAGCTATTTAATTGCTCAGCTGAATACGTCTTTATCTCCGGAACTGCAACATTTTATTCAGACAAAGAAATAGCGTAATCCATTATTTTTTTTTTCCAAGAGAGGGGACATGTTAAAGAGAAGAACACTAATACTGGATGATTTGGTGGTGTTGTCAGTTTTCACTTTTCAAACAAAACAGTGTTTAAGGGAAAACTTCAACCAGTGCTTGAGGATAGCTTTCCATATATAGGCTTGTTTCCCCAGGAAATTATGTCAAATGCTGGGACCCAGTGTATTTGATCCATATTTCCATAACGAGTTAACTTAAAGCACTTCAGGGTGAAAGTAGTCAAAATTTTCAATAAAACCAGAAGTCTTACCCTGACCTATTGGCAGAATATTTTATAAACATTTTAAATTTGTAAATATCTACTAAATTGTGTGGAAACTATATCATATCTTCTCTTTATATATTAGGGGAACGGGGGTGGGGGTGGGGGACATTACTCCTAGAGATATCTATCATAATCTCTCTTAGATTTATCTTCAAATACAGCATTTTGATTTATAAAGCAAACAGCTTTTTGAATACTGTCAAGCTTACAAAGGAGAGCCCTTTTGAATACATCTCTGTAACACACATTTCCATACATGCAGTTTTCCTCACGTTTTCAGCATCCTTTAAGGGAGGTTGCAAAATTCCCTCACTGGCTTTTAACATTAGGTTGGAAAAGCTGATGTAGGAAAGCGGCTATCTCTGGAAAAAAAATGTGAGGATCAGGTAAATACAGATCAACTCAGGTTTTTTGGCAAGACAAAGAAATATTGTTTAGTTTTGTAATCTTTTTTGTCTCTTGTCTCTGAATTCTGTAACAATAGCTGATCCAGGAAGTGGAAGATACAAAAACCACCAAAGACTCTGAAGAATATTCTTCTTTAATTTCTGGCATCAGCAGCTCAGTTCTGCCAATTTATTCATCTGCCTAGCTGGCTGGAGTTTTGTACAATGCACACAGTCTCAAATTTCACTCCATTAGTGGCTTATTTTTGTTGTCTTTTTCCTCAGTTACTACCGAAAATGTTGTAGTTTAAGTCATCGATCATCTTTTTCTTAGGTAAGCTCATTATTCTGAAAACATTTTCCTGCTTTCCTGGAAAGGCTTTTATTGTTTTCAAGGATATTTTCCCTGTTCATTTCCTTGCAATGCAAAGCATGTCCATACTGTCACTGCAGAGACACCCACCTTGGCCCTGCTGGAAGTGAAAGCAGGACCCTATGTGAAGATTAGCCAGTGGAACAGGCAGGATTTATTAGCTACATCGCGATGCCTTGCAAATACTACTGCACATCTCGCGATACTTCCGGCTGCTATGCTGGGCTACGTGGACTTCTGCCTGCACCAGATTGGGGGTCTCTGCCTCCCTCACCCGTGCAACCACATTCTCAGCAAGGGCTTTGTCAGCCTGTGGGCTGGCGGCCGTGGCCTGACAATGCTTGGTCTGTATTGTTTGTGTAGTGTTATTGTTCTGCATCTGTGCACTCTGGCTGACTGAAAGCTCTTTGTTACAATAAAGAATATTTCTGTCCCTGCTAAAACTAGGAAGTCTGGAAATCCTGCAAGCAGTTTTCCTCTTACTAGCCTGTGCACATGATTCTTGGACTAGAGTTTTGCATTAGCTTCACTTAAATATTATCTCTTTCAAATGGATTTCTTCAACTGACATCTGCTAAAAGTGCATTTTTTGTTCTGTAGGACACATGCTTAAATTCAGAGAATTAGTAAACCAGCAAAAAGTATCTCTGGACATCCTTTGAGGATAAGGGTGCTTTGAGGATAAGCCTGTATGTGAATGGGTTTAGCGTGAGAAAGCAGTGCGCAGTGTGGCAGGACAAACAAGTAAGATCAGAGAAGGGCACAGGAATGGAGCAGAAAAAATAACATTTATTTGTAGTGAAAGAGAAATTTATTATTCAGTTGGTGGAAAGCGAACACAGGAAACAGGGATAATTTCAGATGGCTTTCATCTCAGTTATAAGAGAACATGAGGTAAGACATATTAGCAACAGGATTAACTACTTTTACATAGATGTGTACGTGAACATTGAGGCACAAGATCTGGAGGAACACCAGCTGAGTGCCCTCCCTTTGCAATTATTACATTTGGGAATGTCTGCGAGGGGAAGTAGGGAATAGTGACTATCAGCTTTCCCCTCAGATGAACTTAGCTGTTGTCATCCTGCCATCAACAGGCTGGAAAGTACTATCTCAAAGGCATTGCTGAGTTTACAAGTAGTCAAATGGGATCAAAACAACTCACTTTTGCTGCCCTGCCCTCCCCATGCTGGAGCAGGCAGCGCCCAGCTGCTCGCACAGCATGAACTGGAGGGTTGCAAAGTGATGCACAAAGTCCCAGTTCTGCTCGTGGACACATTCTGCTAGATGAAAGCTGTTTCATATTTTTACACGTGTTCTTAAATGTGGTTTCTGACTAGTTTTCAGTTTTAACTCACTGCTTAGTTGGAAAGTTCAGGTTCGATTTTATCCTTATTCACAGCACTGGAATATGCTGGTGTAAAATGCATCTAAATCAAATTAGATTCAAGCCCCCACTCTTGATACAAATCACAGAGTCATAGAATGGCTTGGGATGGAAGGGACCTTAGAGATCAAATGCACCTGAGTTTGCACTGTATTAATGCAGTGATTTATTTATTGACATATTGGGAACTTCTTGCTAATGTTTTAATTAAGAGTAGCCATTGCTTGTGGTCTTTGTGTGATGTGATGTATCTGTGGGGCTGAAAGCTACCCCTGGCCAGCCCTGGTCACTTTGCTTGGTTATATAAGATGCATAGAGCTGGGTACCTATAAATATTAGCATGCAGCTGTCACAAAAGGATTGTGAGCGGGCTGCTCGGGACCTGGAAAACATAATAACTTGGCACCCAGGAATATACAACTCTGATAACATATTGCAAGGTTACATGCTGGGGGAGAGAGTAGGAAGGTGATGATCGCTTTTTATCTTTTTCTCTCTTTTTTTTTTTTCATTTTTCCTCCTTTGTACTTCTGGTATATGTTGAATCTTTACAATTTTTATCACATTTGGATGTGACATTCCTGGCCTTGACAGTGCTTTTGTTTGGATATTTATAGCAGCTTCTGGTCATTGTCGAGCAAAGGAGATTGCCCTGCCCTCTGGCCCTTTCTTAAGCAGATTTTGGGCAGAAGCTCCTCTCATGTGGCACTAATTGAAATGATTGGTGGAGGGGGTGTTGTGAGCACACTGTGCCTGACTCGGGCTTATCTGCCAGGGGCTAAGCCAGGGGAGGAAGGGAGGAAAGAAGGGGAGAAGGGAGGAAAGGGAGAAAAAAAGGAGGGAAGAGAGAGAGAGAGGGAGAAAAAAAATCCAGGCTTTGCTTCACTCTGGTCGGGCTGCTGGCCATCTGTCCATGCTTGGGCTCAGAGACGAGTGGAGGGACACGCTCGCTGCCGTTCCACAGGTCAGTACCGCTGCCGCTGCCGGGGCGCAGAGAGGATCCAGCCACAGCCCCACCGGGCCGCAGGCGCTGGGCTCCTCCCTGGAGTTGTAGCTGGGTGTCGCGTGTGGCCACGTCTTGCTCTTGGGTGCGGGTCTGGGTGATGTGCCTGGCACTGGGCTCTGAGGAGTTGGGAACACTGCTCGCGCTGGAGGCTGAGCTGAGCTCTGGGGGCTGAGCGCTGGCTGCCCAGGGCAGGCTGGCAGCGGGCGAAGTCGATGAAAGATTTCAAGTTGCAAGTTGCTGTGGAAGTGATTGGGGTGGAGATGGGGCTTGTGTGCGTGGCTCATCGTCTGGGCAAGTGAGCTGCGGTGAAATATATATTAGGGATTGTCAGCTGGAAAGTGCACGCTTCCCTTGGGTGAGTAACTCCGCCTGAGCCAGCAGCTTGAGGATTTAAATGTGATAATATCTTTCGGAGGCTTCTCCCCCCTCCCCTGCCTGCAGCCCCCCACCCCCAGTTAAGAGTTTCCTGCAAGTTTAACATGAAATCGGGAGAGGCGAGAGCTAGCCCTTGCCAATGGAAACCACAGGGGTTGCGAGGGATTAGGGAGGCAGAGGCTAGGAAGTTTCTAACATCCTGTAAACCAGCATTGCTGTCAAAAGCAACAGAACCAGCATATTTTCTGATATTTTAGAGGTATTAGCAGGAGAAGTTGCATCGTTTTCTTTAGCTGTTAACATTTCTGGAGGCTTTTTGGAGTCGGTAATTTTAACAGCTCAAGTAAACATCCATATCGTAGTTCTGTGTGCTGTGCAGCAGAGAGAACAAAGCAAAACTTCAGTGTGTGTGTTTCTTAAAGAAAACTTACGAATTGTGTGGTAACTTCATGGTAATAGTGGTAAGAGAGGACTCTGGACTTCATGCCGCTTGTTGTTAGTAATATCAGACCATGCAAGGAGCTTCATTACTCTGTGCCAAAAACTATATTTTAATCTCTTTGATACATCTGCTAGAACGTATTAAACTGAAGGTAGTTATGTTTAACACGCAAATTCTGTTGTGTTTCTGATAACCCTACTAGACCTACTTGAAAAATAGAATAAGATTTAGATAATGTGTTAAATGTATGCTTAACAGGTCTTGTGTAGATTGTACACAACAGAATCCAGTCATTGCTGAAAATTGGTATGCATGTCTACTTTCAAATGTTAGAAGAGAATTTTGTCATGAGACGTACACATACAATTCGTTCTAACTGTAGATCCTGTTTGTTTCTTTTGTGTATTATGGTTTTGGAAATGGAAAAATAGTAAAAAAAAAAAAAAATGGAGTTGAGGAGCTGGTAATCCATTTGTCCGCTGCTTATCCCTAATAAGGTTCCCAGTAAAAAGTTCATGAACTTTCACTGAGGAAGGTTCAAAATGGAATCCAGGAATCAGCCATGCTGAAGTTATAAAAGAGTTTACTAAAATAAGTAAATGAAATAAATTAGAAAGATGAGGCTTGGCCACTCATAAAGCCTTTCATAAACACATCACGTCTATTATTCTATTCATTGTATTCAAAGAGGAAAAAAAAAAAACTTGATTGATCTCATGGTTGTTACTCCGTACCTTCTTATTCTACACTCAGATAAAGAAAAATGTTTATTTTCTTCACAATCTGAAATAGTTGTGTTTTTTATTTCTGCTGGTGATATTTTTCTTTTACAAAAGAACTTGTCTCTTTTATGTCTCTTATGTCTATCCACGCTGCAAAAATAAGTCTTGAAGCATATAACATTTGTTTTACTGGTTCCATTCCTTATCACGCTTGGTCTCCAATTGATGCTCTTTTATACATTTTTGTAATATTGAAACCAGTTGCATTACTTTGTTCAGGAAGAATATTTAAACACATCTGTAGAGCGTGTGGTGTGATGATGCATAGCCATATGAACGTATTCATTTTATTCTTACGTGGCACAATGTATTTTTATTTTTACTTCAGAGAAGGTAAAAGCATAATAAATACTCCATTAGCCGTATCGGTAAGAAATACATTAATATGAGTGCGTGGTCAATAAGAAAGCATTTTCAGCTGAAAGCCTTCTCATGGCGGACATTGTACCAATAATCTTAATGCGTAACCTGTGGTGCGTATCTTCCATGTTAGATCAGATTTGCTCTTAGGTCCATTGTAAATACAGTTTTTATTCAAGATAACTGAATTTCCAGTGAAAGTCCAGGTTCTTTGTTTCTTTTCATCCCTCGCAGACTCTGAATTCTGCAAGGATATGCCAGGAGGGCTGGGGGTATATGAAACCGACATTCTAGGATGTCAGAAATTGCTGTCAGTGTTGTAGGGCATTGAGGTCTGATATTAATGTGAAGTGAAATGTGCTATTAAAATTATATGTCAAATCCCAAGACTACCATGTTGGTTGGATACCAAGAAACAAATCAGAAGAGCCTTCTCTGATAGATTTGTGAAAGCATGGTGGGTGACTTTTGAAAGCCCTTAGGGGAGCATCAGGTTATTTGCACTTGCCACGAAGCAGTCAGAGGACAAAAGACTGTGCTAGCCAAAGTGCAGTGGTTTGCACTCCTTTATGGTCTCTCTACACTAGGGTAAATGGGACAGGATGCAGGGGAATGGAGAATATCTTGCCTTCGGCTGGAAGAGCTGGGCAGGGCAGCTGCCAGAGCACCCTGGGCAGTGGGAGCGTGGAAGAAGTGTAAAGGAGCTATCTGATAGCAGGAGGGTGCTGGGAGGGCAGGTGCTGGGCAAAGCATGTGGTGATGAGGCTTTGAGGGAGGCAGGAGGCACTGGTGGGAGGCAGACGCTGAGATTTGGTGGAGCAAGGAGAAAGGGCAGGTATGTGGCCCCCGGAGCAACTCTTAAGTGCTGCTGTAGGGAGATTTTGCAGCTGTGTGAGAAGCACCATTAGGGTTCACAGAATAAAGAGCCAAGATGTAGGAAGTGAGCATGGGCTGAGAAAGGATATGGCAGCTGAGCAGGAATGAGATTCAGGGGTATGAGAGGGCTGACAGCAAGGAGGCAGGGGGATTCAGAATAAGCTTCAGCCAGTTCTGTTGTGCATGTGAAATCAGCAAGGCAAATTAGTACAATTTAGGGGAAAACTTACGGATGGGAACTCTAAATGAATCTGCAGCGCTGAGACTGTTTGCTCTCACTATTGGTCCTTCACAAAGGTTTTCAGTTAATGGGGTTTCTGTCTTCTGACGTCTATAATAGCGTCACAACTGCAGATTGTGGAATGGAAAGGAATTTATTTTCATAGAATTTGCAAGATCATTTCTCTTTAAAAGAGGCCTTGTCACAGTTTTAGTAACAAATGTACTTTGTTGGATTCATTTGCTAAGCAACAGACTCACTTTGTTTCCTATGCAGCACAAAAGCAAGGGAGGTTTTGACACAAGAAGCAGAGCTTATGTAAAGTTCATGAACAGCAGCAGAAAGAGTGAGTGATGATTTCTCTATGTTTTGTTCCTTACGTTAAAATATTTTAAGGTTGGATATTTTTCTCTGCTGGCTGCCATCAGCGATAGAAGTATCAACAGGAGAAAAATGGGTCGCTTGGGTTTTAGCATTAAGCAGCAAATCCAGGGCCAATAGGATTTAGCTGAGATGTTAAGGTTTATTCAGTGCATTTAGTTAATGAAGTCGAGAGGAAAAAAAGTCTCTGTCTGGAGGATGGAGAAGAGGACAGACTAGCCTCCTGCCACAGGGTACATCCCGCAGTGACTTCCCCTGATTGATAGGCACTCCAAGAGACAAGGAAGAGCTGAGTGAAAGGAGGTTTTAATTAAAGAACACCAGCTCGATACCAGCTCTTTTGGATTAAAATTGAGCAGAGAATCTTTGGAATAGACATCCATCTAGGCTTAAGGGTGTATGTTTTTTTTTTTTTTTTTTATGATGCAGTGTCCATTGCTTAGGGGAAGGGAAGATGACAGTATGTCCAAGTGCCTACACAGCGGTTACAAAGCAATGACAACATTCAGTAAGTGCAATCGCATGTGAAACCTTGTCAGTAGCTAACATTCATCAATCAGGCACAGAAATCAAGTTCAGGTCAACTAAGTCCCATCTGAACGGTGTGCCAAGATTTCTTGCAGGCAGTCCCACAGTCTCAGAAGCACAGGGGGCCCCTTGCTGCACCAACCTGTGCTCTGAAGCCTCTGTGTACTCTGCCAGGGGCTGGCATCTTGTGTACATGCAAGTGGTTCAGCACCCAGACTTCCTTTCAGAGCACCAAAAGCCTTCAGCAGAGAGACCAATGTAAAAAATATTGATAGTTTAGAAAATCACTTTTATTTTAAAGACAAAATATTATCTACACAAAACTCAAAACAACATGAATGGATCCTTTTTCCAAGAGAGTTAATGTAGCCTTTTTTTTTTTTTTAATTGCATTCCTCTACAGGCCAGACTCCTACTTGGATCAGGCCCTGTTGTTCCCGAATCTGTAATGGTCATTTAGAGTCTGATGAACTTTCTTGTTCCACCCACCCCCTTAAAGGTCTGTGCTTGCTGCCACAGCTCAGAGCTGGTAGCTCCTGAGCAGCCGTCAAGACCAACAAGGTTCAGTCCAGAGACCTCAACAGCCTTTCCTTCTGCGTGAGACATGGGCAGCAATGGCAGGATTTGACTGTAATAGTCTGGAATAAATAAGCAGGAGGCTTACAAAATGAGTAAAAAGATTCTATGTACCAGTTGTACCAGCGTAACTAGTAGCTCAGATAGCCTATAGCTTGACACACGTGTGCAAGAAGGGCACTCAAGCATTTCTTAGAAGGATTTACCTCAGTGACACCTGAAAACACACAAAATGGATGGTTTGGAGAAAAAGTGTATGTATGGGATGGCTTGTGATTTTTTTGATTTGAGGGGATGTTTTTTATTTGGGATTTGTTTGGGGATTATTTTGCAAGTAATCAAAAAAAAAAGGAAAAAATGAAATTATTTAGAAAAGCACTGTTTGCACATTTCCACATTGTTCTGAAGTGCTCTATTTGTGTCAGTTGCGCAGTACCTTTACTGAGAAAAAAATTTAGGCTACACTTGTAGACTACACTAGGGACATGTCTGCAATAAGAAATAAATAAGTTTCATTTAAAATAAAAAAGTAAAAAAAAAAAAAAAAAAAAGGAAAGAAAAAGACTTCTTGTCCCCTAAAAAAGAAATAATACTTTTGGATGTAAAGAGCTTAGAGCAATGTCCATTGTTTATGATTTATTATCTTAAAATTGTTGTCCAATATTTTCTCATTAGTGGACAGTAGAGCACCAGTTCAGCATTTGAGCCCAATTTAAACTAATAAAAAGATAGAATCTGAGCTCTGAACACCATAAATTGACTTTTCTGTGATTTCATTCCATTAAGAAAACTGCCTCTAGAATCTCTTTAGCATGGCATGGCTGCATGCAAAAATCTAGCCAGAAGTGCTAACAGAGATTTTAATGTCTGCTTTCTAACACTAAACAACTTATAGGAACAGCAGCAGAGATTTCACATGAAAATGCTGTAAAAACACTGGGAGCAGATGCAACCTTTTATATGTTTGATAATTACTGTATGGCACAGGATTAAGTACTGGAAATCCCTGAGCTGTCTGGTGGAGTTTTGTTTGCATATGATGAAAGAGATAGAAGACCGTTTGCCTTTTTTATTAAGGTATGTTATACCTATGAGAGCAAATTAAAATAAAGTGTACTTTGCTCCTGTTTACAAAGGAAATTGTTCTGACATGCATGTTCAGAGTACCCGTTCACAGTGCTGAGTATCAGGTTTGGAGTCTCAGCTCCTTTCAGTTCAGAGATGTTTGAATAGCTGGGTTTCAATCTAGCAGCAGGAGACATCAGAAGTTCTACTGTTAGATTTCTCTGGGAAGAACAAGGGCCCCAGGCAGACACCAAGAGACAGATACCTCACTTCCCCCTCCCTCCCTTCCCCGTCAGCATTCATACTGTACAAACAGATCCCTGGTAGGTAATGGAAAGACTGTCACTGCTAATTTAGTACTGTGAGCATCCCATGTTGTTTACTGTGGTCTGGGTGGGGGAAGCAGAATAAAAATCAGAAGAGCTCTTAAATCTTGCCTGTAATGAAGTTTAATGTTGCTTCAGTGTAAGTAACGTCAGATAAGATACTCTGAGGCTGATTTTGTGTTTTAAAATACTTCTGAAATATTTGAGTTTTCTATTTGCGCACAAACGATAAATCTCTGATGAAAGCCTCCAGCATAAGTCATGGTGGCAGAGCCTCCAGAAGCTCTGCTTCCTGTGACTAACCAGAGACTAAGCGAGCACCACCCCAAGCAGCCTCCAACACTGACAGAATTGCATCTGTACTTGGGGACTTCTCTTGTGACAGTCACATGCTGGGTGTGACTCTTTCTCCCACACTTTTCTGTTACCAGTTGAACAGCAAAAATTAGGAGTGTGAGACTAGTCTGGGTTCTTCACCTAATTTCTGGTTATGAGTGGCTTTCTTTTTTTTTTTTTTTTTACTGTTATGTTTTGATCAGGTATAATTTAAGTGACCTGTGACCTGTCACTTCCGCAGCATGTTAGCCATGGCCAGAGTAGTTCCCTATTGCTCTCCATATATTGTTTTAACTGACTGAACTCTGCTCTTTAAATGCAAAAAAAAAAAAAAAAAAAAATTCTTCAGGAAAATGCAGTCTTAGAAATTTTCACTTTAATTACAGTCTACCACTATTACTCATGCTGGGCTAAATCCTGAGGATTTTGGTTAACTGAATACTGAGGATAGGCTGAAATACATGAATTCTGTAGGACTACGTGGAAGGTAAAAAGAAGACCAGAGTCCCGAATTGTCTCTCATGCGCACAGAGTGCTTGTCTAAAGATAATGACCATGCTTTGACTATGACTTTAAATGCCATGGTAAGCTTTAGCAACAGATTGTATCTGCCAGTGATCAGTTGTGTTTTAAGGCATATTCATTAAATACTTCATTCAGTGTCAGAAGTCGTTCTGTTTTGTTGGACGACATATTTCGCGTGTTGGCCTGCTGTTTACTCACAGATCCATAATTGCCTGAATGTTGGTGAGAACCTGAGTACAAATTAATCTGTTGTCACACCCTTCCATAACATATCATGTGATATCATACTATGTGAACTTTCATTGGCAGCTAGTTAGTGTTTGTGTGTCATTTCACCAATACTTCAAAAAAGATGCTTTAAGAAGCCGCTGATCTTCAGCTGTGGCATGATCATTTCAACAATACCAATTCCTGTAGTGGCTGTTACACTGTGGGGTAGAATGCATTAGCCTAAAGACGAAAAACATAAATAATTTTCTTCTATGACTATAAAGACTTGTGACTGAATGTAAAGGTAGCTCACCTGTTTCACTTCGTGTCGCCCCAGATCCAGGATCACATCCATGGCCAGTTGCTGAGTGTCAGCTGTTAAGTAGTATTTTATAGCCAATGAGTGATACACTCTCCCTGCAACTGTGAACTGTGTGAACACACTTTAATGTGGTCGGATGGTTCTTTTCATTTTTCAGAAACACCTGTCCTGGTCTCTTGGTCTTCAGTTTCAATGAAAAGATGATAAAAGGCATAGTTAAGGCTATTCAGACAATCTTTATATTCTTATATTTTCTAATACTAGTTTTCAGAAGAATGTAAGCTTAATTTTCTTGTTTTCTAAACTTTTGGAGTGTTTTATTTATTTACTTGGTTGTTTTGCTGGGAAAATATATGAGCATCACTTTTGATGGATTGTGTATATATGCAAATTTTGTTGGTAGCCATTTCCTTGAGCCCAGACCTACCGGGATGGGAACACTGATACATGATTGGAAGCCTGGATTTTGCATTTTCATCCCTGGTATCATTTTAGCATTATCTGCTCACTGGGGCTTACACACATCTAATCCTTTTCATTATCTAAAAGGAAATCTTACAGCACCGTGACCTTTCCTTGCCTGTTGTACCTCCCATTAAGAAACAACCCTTATTTTACTTTGAGCAGGTGTGCGGAATTAATGTGGGGGTGCCAATAAAGCACAAGCGTAGTTTTACAAAGACATCCTTTCTACCATGCTTACCAATACATTGGATTGTGTACAGATGGATGGCCTTTTAGCTGGCTTCAGGAGTAAAGGGTCCACCCATACATATCTAAACCTTTCTAAAGTAACTTGAATTCCCTTAGGAGCAATGCATTAAAGTGCCTATGAAAATAGAGTTTTCTTTTACCTTGTGACCTTTGTGCTTTCCCATCAGTAGACAGGAAAGATCCAATCTCCGGTGAATATTATTATTAGTCAATAAAGTTAAAAGCAGCAGATTATAAATATATATATATATACTGGGAGATACACAATAAAGTAGCCAGAACTGTGGTTGCGTATGGTAAGTAACAAAATGTCACCTTCACTTTCTCTCTGTATGCTTCAGATTTTACTTAAAAATTCATAAAAATCTGATGCTCTCAATGAGAATAAGGCTGAGTTGCAAGGTAAAGAAATGTATTTCTAAATAATATGCTTGAAGTATACTGGACAGGTATAAAAGATTTGCAGATGCACCTAAAATGTGTTTCATTTCTAGTCTCTATGTACTAACTCAGTTCATATATTTCAGAAACATGCTTTTTTATTGTGGGGAATTATTTTATGTGGAGCTGAATAGATTTTACGAAATTCTTTTTTGGCTACATTGATTTCTAAGACATTAATTTTTGCTTATTTGAAACGCTTAGTTGGGAACTTCGCTTAACTGCAACTTTAAACCATGGCTGGCATCTTTCTAGAGAAAACTGTCATTTTTCTGCTATGTTAAACTTATTTCCTGCTTTTGCTTAATGAAATATGAGAAAATTAAATAAAATTTGTTCACATTTACCCAAATTTAAAAGAAAATGAACTTACACTTTCATCCTTGCTTTCTGAGAAAATTCTGGGAAACAAATCTATTTTCAGGAATAGCAACCAAAACAGTCCCATTGCTCTGGTCAGAAGTAGTTCTGGATTGCTGCTTTTATTTTCTTGACAGTAGATACTGTGTGGGACTTGATGGAGTGGGAAGAATATCCACAGAATAAAAGTAGTTTGAATCTGCAAATATGTCTAAAGCTGAGGGAAAATTTTTTTCCACATCCTCTTAGATTCAGACTAATGATAACTTTAAGCATCTTTTCTGTTGCAAACTGTGTTTCAAGAGATTATTAGTCAAAATTTGAAAACTACATAGACTTCTCTTGCAGAAAGCTGATGATCTGTCTAATGATCCTCGATACTCTGGGGGAAAGCCGGAGAAAATAACGCGCATGCTTTTCATTGAGAACCATTTATTAGTGTAGCTGTCAGATGGGTAGGCTGTAGTAATAAACAAAAATGGTTTTATAGCTCATGTTGTTAGACTAGCTTTTGTGTCTGCAGCATTGAGTAATTGTAACAGTCTCTCTTGCCTTCACTGTTCTCATTCATAAGGATTTATTGAATTGTATTAATTCAGATAAATCTCTCTAATTTATGATGTTTAATCAGCAAAGTTTTGAGTTATTCTACATTAATTTTAACTTAATAATGTTGTTCAATTAATGCTTAGTCAAAGTCAGTAGTTTTGTGTAAGCACTGAGCATCTAATTTATGTGCCTATCTGTAGGTTGTGTACATACACACAGTGATTTGACAAAAGTGGTATTAAAAGGGATTCTCAGCCATAAACAGCTGCTGTTTCTCTTTTTTTTTTCCTTTGGCTGTCTGGAGTACCATTGATCTGCATTCATAGCCAACAATCCTAAATTTATAACTGGAGCCATGTTTTAATACAGTTTATCTGGTCAGTTTTTGCAAACTGTACTGGCTAGTTTAGCGTATTCTATTTACCTGCTGTCTGACTTCTTTGGGATAGGCTGTAAAGATTGCCTTGATTTTTAATGTGCATGGAGAAGATCAAAGATAATAAAAAGCTGTCCTACTGTAAAATTCAAGGAAAGGAATTACGAGGAGATGTCCATAAAGTCCCTTGCAGAACTTCTCAATTATTCTGTAAGAGCACTGGGATCAGAACAGAAACCTGTCTAATCCCTGAGGGGTTCTGGGAGCTTCTTTGCTCTTACATCTCAGGAACATCCATCTTTCTGACAGCACAAAGGTGTTACCAGCAACTTATGCTGATTTGGGCTGCAAGAGGTCATCTCGTTTTGGAAGTTATGTGTAACACTGCTCCAACTTACATCCAAATAGTCTTCATGGACGCTGTGTTTTCACATGTTCTCTCTTCTCCCATCTTTTTCTCTTGACTTTTCCTCCCCTCTCCAGAAGGTCCTGTGAGGTTTGAGCCTGAACAGCACCTTCTGTTAGGATAAATGATGAAATAAACAGGTCTGCCAAGATGCCTTGTCTCACTCATAGAACTGGTGGATAGGATGTTTGGGACGTTGCAGATGTAGAAGGTTCTTACCTTGGTATTTGGATTTTTTTCAGCATCCCTAGAGATTTGTTTTTAAGGAAACCAGAAGGGTCCAGTAGCTGATACGGGAATTCTACACTGTAATGGCTATTATATTGTGTCCACCACCACTTCACTTCAGCAGGAGTACAGAATATCGAAAACCTGTGCATTTTCATTTTAACCACTCAGAGCATTCAGCAGTGAAATACCTAGAAGCTGATGTTCTAGGCTGGCCTTTCTTTTCCCCCATTCAAAACTCTCTCAGCCTCAATACTTCTGTTGCTAGCTGAAATGGGATTCAATGCCACAAGAAGGTTCTGCGGTGGCTCATAAGCAGCCGTGAATGGCATCCACTGCATCTGAAACCTCTGTGTGGAGTTGTGCACATTGGCATATCTGGGTTAGCAAGGGACTCATGATGGGATGGGATGAGACTAGACTTTGGGTGTTGACCAGTCCTCCCTCATAAACACTGGTATTTGATTTAATGTACTGTAGTTGAACTATAGGCACAAGTCTGCGATGTAAAAATTAATAACGTTAAAAACTGTTGCAGTGAGGGGCGATCTGTAGCTCTATTCACACTTTCAACTGCTGCATTATTTGTCTCCTGAGATGATGATTGTGCATCTTGGGTGTTTTTGTAACGGAAGACTATTGTAAAAAAGCTTTGTCAGCAAGGGATCTGCAGAGGATTACATTTATTGAGCCTGTGGCATTTCCATTACAGGTGAAATGGCCATATTTACGGGGCAAAGGGACATATTCTTCCATTGCTCATGTGAAATTTCATGAGAGTTGGCAATCAAATAACAAAATGTTCCCAAGATGTGTGCAGCAATGCTTTTAAGTATGTAATGTTCTTGCTCACCTATTCCTAAAGCCATTCTAAATCAGTCAGATTATCAGGAACCCACTTAACAATCTTACAAGTATGCAATCCAAGGTAAAACGCTGATGTTTCAAGAATGTAGTGGACAGAGTTATATCTGGTTACGAATATGGTATGTCTGATGTAAGGGGAGAGTATTTTCCAAAGCTGCCAAGCCTCTGAATGTAAGTCCACGTGGATACATCAGTATTTGTCTGCCTGCGGCCCAGTACAGGGCACCACTACAGTGACCCTACAGATGTTGTAGAAGTGGCATCATGCCACTGGGTTACCTTCTGTAGTGAAAGCAATGTAGCCACAAAATCAGGGAAAATCCTGAACTTTTACCAGGATCCAAATGTGGCTGTGCAGATTGTGCTTACCTCTGTGTGGTACTGGCTACAAGAAAAGAATTAATCTCAAGTTGGCTCAGTCTGTGCTGCTGTACAGCAGCATGAGAAGTACAGCAGCAGCCTTCTGGATCTCAGACCAATCTTAAAGCCAACTTCTTGTCTTCTTTTGTAGACTCCTGCAGCTCAGTTGAATGTATTTTCAAACTCAGACTTTATCTCAAAGATTGAGATAACTGTCTACTTTCTTATTCCAATTTATTTGCTATGAGCAGGTATCATTCACTGGCATTATTTGAAAACATTCAAGTTGGCTTCATCTCTGCTATTGCATGCCCATACAGCAAATTATACCCAGTCCATTCTGTTTGCTGCTGACCATGAGGCAAGGCTGTGCCCTGCTAAGCAAAAGACTCATATGTTCTGCTTGGAACTGCCGCTTGCATTAAATAGCTCCACCTCAATGAAAATGCAATCTCATGCATACAACTATGGGGTATTAGATTTTGCAAATGTCCAGCCTACATTTTTCTGTTGACTTTTTCCTTCTTTAGCCAAAGGAAATTGCTTGTCATCTTATCCTCTACTAGAACTCTAAATAATTTTCTTCTTTCTTCTACATTGTCACCTGTAAGATATTTATAGAGTGTGGTCATATTCTGCTCAATCCTCTTTTCTGGATTATATAATTTTAGCTTCCTTAGTCTGTCTTCGTATTTAGAATCTTATACTCCATTTCCAATATAATTAGCTTTCTTTAGATATACGTAATAATCACAAGAAAGATGTGGAGCTCTTGGAGCGGATCCAGAGGAGGGCCACAAAGATTATCAGAGGGTGGGAGCACCTCTCTTATGAAGAAATATTGAGGGAGCTGGGCTTGTTCAGCCTGAAGAGAAGGCTCTAGGGAGACCTCATTGTGGCCTCCAGTACTTGAAGGGAGCTTATAAGTGGGAGGGAGACCAGATTTTTACACAAGCAGATAGTGATAGGACAAGGGGGAATTACTTTAAACTAAAAGAGGAGAGATTTAGGTTAGATGTTAGGAGGAAACTATTTGCTCTGAGGGTGGTGAGACACTGGCACAGGCTGCCTGGAGAAGCTGTGGATGCCCCATCCCTGGCGATGTTCAACGCCAGGTTGGATGGGCCCTGGGCAGCCTGATCTGGTGGGTGGCACTGCCCATGGCAGGAGGCTGGAGCTAGATGGACTTTAAGGTGCCTTCCAACCAATGATTCTATTATTTTATTTTATTTTATTTTATTTTATTTTGATTAGAGCTGCATGTCATTTTCCATTTGCAGTCACATTATGGATTTTTCTGTGGAATTATTACCTCCCTGGTTTTATAGGAGATATATACACATTCAAAACCAGCATTTGCTTTTCCTGCAAATAAATCAAACTTGCAAAATTATCTTCAATCTCCAATCAAACATTGACCCTACTTTCAGATGGCATCACACTTGATGCTTTTAGGCAACTACATTTTTTTTGTAGCAGGACTAGCTTTATTTATCACAAATAAATATTGTTTTCTACAGCACCTCACTTCAAATGCTTGTGGATTAATATCCCTCTTGGTTTTTTTAAGACAAAGGCAAATCAAATCAGAAGATGTAGGATATTTTCTCCAGAGTACATAAAATGTATGCTCATGAAGCTTTTAAAAACATTTTAAAAAATAAATAATTCATCGTTACTTGATATGTATTTGAATTTTGGTTCATTTCCATACATATTAGTCATTTCTATTTTCAAGAAAGTGACAAAGTAATAATTCTGAAACAGAAAGAAGCCAATTGCAAAGAATTTAAGCTGCTGAACATTCCATAAATCTCACAAAACCAACACCAGTTTCTGGTTTTAGGATGCCTGTATGTTTCTACAGGCTGGGCTGGTTTTCCACCCTTGTCTTGTCCCCTGTTCCTCCTGCCTTTATCAAACCTCTAACTTTCAATTCAAGAATTCTTCAGTTCAAGTGTGATCTAACAGCGAATTACATTTAAATCAAGTTACATAGAAATATTATGGGATTTTATTAATGACATCTGTGGTAACTTTTATAATCAGAAGTGTTTAACTCTGTTTTCCTTGTAACTTGCATTTCCTCATTTCCTTTTTGCCAAATTTATTCTGCATGTCTTTTTCTCTGCTGCCGTTCCTTCTCCCTTGAGTAACATTAAAACCTTTTGCTTTCTTCCAGAGTTGCTTATCTGTGTGAAATAGCTCACACTACTCACATCTTCTACTGTTCTTTCCTAAATGAATGTTAGGGTTTCAAAATTAGAAAGAAAGCTATTTGTTCCTTGATCATCAAGCCCTCCTACCCATCCCGATGTAAATGTTCTATTATAGACCTTGTGCTACTTGTATGACCGTTGCTTGTTTCTTCCTCCTCCCATTCAGATTTACCCTTGGCATTGGTGATTACGTTTCTTATTTGCTTCCCTACAAGTCTGTATCAGAGATTAATTAGTTTCATTATGTTCAGATAAAATAAAAAAATTAATGTTGTTCTATTTTGATGTGTGGTTACGGATGATGCTTTATGACAACTTAGGTGAAAGGTAAATAAGGCAAGCTGTCTTCAAAAGGTGCCTGCTTCCTCCTGTGGTGGAGGTCCCTCCAATTATTTGCAAATCCATTCTGACTGCTTTGTTATGCTAGTTATATGGATTTTTTTTTTTAAAAAAAAGATTTAGATGTATAAAGTGCTTTAAGATTGGTGCCAAAATGAGTGTCGTTAGGTAGTCTAATGAACCTAGTGTGTTCCCTTTTGAAGCTTAGCAGCCACTGAGGTTTGGGAGAGCAGTTACTCCTGAAAAGTGGAAATGTTGTCCTACTGTCCCAAGGGAAGCCCAAGGAAAAGGCTCACTGCAGAAATTGAACTGGAATTAGAAAATGATGGGATTTAGGAAGAAAATTTCAGCCATTTGGAGGCATCTTTCTAGCCCTGGAGCTGGAATCTCGTCTCATACCTCATTGCCACCAAGCCCGCAGAGAGGTGGCTTTGATTACCATCTCCTCAGTAAATTACTAGTTCCTTCCTAATGTCTGTCTCAGGCAATTAGACACGGAGTTCATCTTGCCATACTGTGCTTGGAGCAGAGTTCGGGATAGTTGTTCCTGTTTTGCCTTTCCCATACTCAGAGTAGGTTTCTTAATACCCTTGACATTGCTGTTAACTGAAGGGTGGCATGGGACAGCGTGGGCATCTTCTGTGAGTTACTGAGTTTAGGATATTGGGGTTTTTTTATTATTTTATCTGGCAAAAATCAAGATCATTAGCTTGTTCAGGGAGTTTGCTGTAGTGTATAAACAGCAAAAGGGAAATCTGCCATGGAAGACTGATACATACAGACAGCAGGTTCTTGAGATTAAAAGATGCCATTTGGTTCCTACTTATACAGCTGAAGTATTGTTTTGTTTCCGAAACAAATGATGCTGCCATGTTACCCTGGTCCACTACAAAAGCCCAGGAGTGCCCTTGCAGTCCTGCAGAACCATCTGGCATCTGTTGATGAGGCCAGAGAATGGGATGAGAGCCTTAGTGGGCTCCTCACCACAAGTATGCAGCTCTGCTGTATTTATAGGCTCTTACAGCACTGTTGATAGGGAAGGCAAAGGCAGGCAGCATGCAGTCATGCTGCTTTTGGTCACATTATCAGTAAGAGAGAATAGATGCTGAGTTTTTTTTTTTTTTTTTTTCTTTTTGAGTCTAAGCTGCCCAGGGTGATAAGTCTGTCAAGTGCAGACAGTTGCCCTGCACAGACTAGCTGCTTTCTGAGATGAGCTGAAGTGACTGTTTGTCTTGCCAACACTGGAAAAGCAACTGCAGCTACTCCTGAGCCAGCAGTCGTCTGTGTGTTTGCAAACAAGCCAGGTTTTCTTTTCCAGATCAGAGCAGTAACATGCATTGGGTTTGCTTACGTTGTAATGAATTAACCTTGCAAGGTTAACTAGGAAAATTGGCTCCTATTCATACATTTCCCTGGTGTCTGGGAGGCAGTGGGGGTGTTCTCTGTAAAGCAGATTCGCTACCTGGTATGCAATGAGCCAATTCCCAGACACTCAGGAGAGATATTGCTTTTTATTCAGGCCTGGGTGCTGGTGAAAGTTTCTACAAATCAAACACAACAATGCAAGTTTATTCAATGTATTTATACATTACGTTCCCATGTGCTCCATCTAATATGGAAGAAACACCTACTACCTACATATTCATAAGGTTAAGCTACCATGATACTCCATCCCCTTCTGGCTACCTTCCTGGCTGTCTGTGCTTGCATGAGGTTGCTTGGGGGTCTTATGTGACCCTCAGTGGGCATTTGGGAAATGTTCCCCTTGCTCTTTTTATCCATATATGGTCACCTAAGAACAAGCTGGACAGTTCTCCTCTTGCCAATTTTCCAAAGAGAATAATTGTCCCCGATTAATCGGATAACGTCAATGGAGAATAAATTCTGATTTAGTATAAGCAGTGTTTGATCAAAGGATTCTGTGTTCATGTTGACTAAACACAGACAGTACACCCTTCTTTCCAAGGAAAGATTATTGTTTCCATTCTATATATTTCCCCCACCACCACAAACCCCCCCCCCCCTCAGAAAGTTATGAAATATCTACCTGATATAATTTCCCTCCTTTCTGAGGCTTTATGTGTCCCTTACCATCTTTAAGTCTCAAACCATTCTCATATCTTCCTGGAATACAAAGGGACATGCATTGCATAACACAACAAGTAACTGTAGTTATTAACACATTCAACAAGATGATTACTAATAATCTTTTCATCTATCCTAAATCAGGGAGCCATGAGGTTAACCAAGAAAGATCCAATCCTTCCCTTTCATAAACTTCAGAAGCCAATTTCTTTAGCTGTTGAGTCTTTTATTCTAGTTAATGTGACTTGTCAGAGAGATTAAAACAGCACATTCTTTTAAATTCTTCACAACCATGGTTATGTCTTAATAGTAAATAGTCAATAGCAGCCCTATTTTCTAAGGTAGCTTCTCGAATCTGAATCATCAATTCTGATAGCTGCAGAGGCCTGTGAAGTAAAATTTATATCTTTAACTAATGCACAGGCAATACGTTTTGAAGTATGATAATTTGTGGCTACTCCAGCTCCAGGAGCCAGAATTGCAACATCTGAGATTTCACTTGAGAAACAATCTGTGAATCGCAGTCGCTGGATAGTTGAGTATTCATCTTTCACCTTATTTCATATTGAAGACCCTTTTAATTAAAAAGTAAGGGGACTAATCTCCCTATGGAACAAGGACCTCCAGTATTATTTGCTGGGACATAAGTATAAGCCAATCCTCCACAAAGTAAAATCCATCCTAAAGGTAACCTAGTACGGGCTGCTAGGAAACGTATTGTTTCTGTTTGAATCTCGTCAGATTGTCACACTTAAAAGTGCAATTCACAAATTTAACACAATTTTTGGCAGGAAAGGTGCCTCAGACTCAATATTCATTTATCTTTACTTCCTGTTGTTTTGCCCATATCATAGAGGCTACCATAGGTTACATTTGTTCTAAATACACTAAACATGTAATTTTTTAATAATTTCAGAGGAGTGGAAACTCCTATCAAGCATGGACTATGCATCTCTCCTACTGAGCTCCCAGAGTTAATTTAAAAGGAGGGTCTATCGGTTACTGATTATCGGCTAATAATTCCCACAAATTTCAGTTTCTATCCCATTGTGGCTGTAAAGCTTGTGAATCACTTTTCTCAGCCAGGTTATTAAGACATTTGCTGTGATTAGCCAATTCATTATTATTCTAAACTTTTTCTGGATATAACCCACTATTGGATATGTTTTTGTTTTAATTTCAGAGGTCCCAGTGGTGTAGCAGTCCACAGAGGGAGGGGTATCTTCTGTATCCTAGTATAATGGATCCACAATTCAATTCCTTTCAGCTTGACTGCAGTCTTTGTAGTCAGCAGCACGTGATAGGGTCCCTTATATTTCTCCGCAAGTAGTTTGTCTTTACACGTCCACAGATATACTGACTCTCCAGGCTTGAAGGGGTGTACTGATGAATCCAAAGGCACAGGAGCCTTAACCTGGCTATATCTATGGTGTTAATGACTCTGCCCAGAGATATTAAATGATCCCTTTGAATTTGTTCTCCTTTTAGGTGCATCTAACTCTCATTCTCTGTCAGATTTGCAACATAAGGTCTTCCATATAATATCTCAAATGGACTAATTTTCTCTTTCGTCCTAGATGTTATTCTAATTCAAAGTAATGCCAATGGCAAGACTTCAGTCCATTTCATCTGAGTTTTCTGACATAATTTGCTAATTTGTTGCTTAATTATTGGTTTATTCTTTCTACTTTTATATTCTTTCTAGGTATTACTTCTTTCAAAAGCAATTTGACTATTTCTCTAGCTTTGTTACTGTGACACAGGAAAGCTTCTGGCCAACCTATAAACTGAAAAGGCATTGACAATTACCAAGTATTTATAACTTTTACACTTCAGTAGTTCCGAAAAATCAATCTGCCAGTAACTCCCAGGTATAAAGCCTCTTTTCACTTCCCTTAGTAATGGCCTCTTTTGAATTTTTGGATTGTTTCTCAAACAAATTCCACATCCTTGTATAATGCTTTCAGCAATTTTTAGCATATTGATGCCCATTGTACATGTTTTTACCATTTCTACCAAGTCTTCAGCTCCCATATGATTGGAGCCATGTATTCTTTTCACAGTTTCCCTTATTAATTGAGGAGTAACTATACATTGTCCATCAGGAGTTTTCCACCGTCTTTCAGGAGTCTTAAGACAATTCAAATACTGAGTTAGTTTGTTTTCCTTCTCTGTATATTTGGGAACGTTGATATTAAATGTTCTTTCAGGGACTAAAGCTGCTATTCTTGTAAATAGAGCAGCTCTTTTTCCAGTCCTGACAGCCTTTTGATTTACTTCGATTACAGCAGGCTGTCCAGACTGGTATGCTCTACAATGAATCACTGTCACTTCCTATAGCTTATTCACTGCTTCAAGCAATCTCAAAATTTCTTTGCTGTATTTTATTCCTTGTGATTCCTTTCTATATTCCTTGTGATGTTAATAATCCTCTCTCCTTCCAAATTGTACCATATGCATGTATCACTCCAAAGGCATATTTTGAGCCGGTATCCCAAAGTCTGCACAAGTATTCCTAGTGCCTGATGTTCTCTTTCACGCGCATATAGTTTAAAAGGCTTTGTCGTATTCAGAAGGCCTAAAGCTGGGGCACTCATTAGAGCAATTTTTATTACGTCAAATACTTTTTCACAATATGAAGTCCATTCTAGTAGCTATCCTAGCTGCTTAACAGCTTCATACAGGAGTTTGGCCATTAATCCAAAATGAAGAATCCACAGGTGACACTATCCAGCCATTCCTAGAAATGACCTAAATTCTTTCTTTGATCTAGGAGGTGCCATTTTACATATTGCTTCTTTTCTTTCAATCCTCAACTTCCTTCCTCCTGGGATATCTCAAACACTAAAGAAGTCACAGTCTTCTGGAAGACTTGTGCCTTTTTCTGTGATGCTCTGTATCCTGCTAGTCCCAAAAAGTTCAATAAACTTATAGTTGCTTCTTTGCACTTTTCAGCTGCATCCACCCTCAGCAATATATCATCCACATACCGCAACAAGGTAATATTTGTTTCTTTACCTTGCCACTCTTTCACAAGTATGTTACCAAAAATCATAGGACTGTTCTTAAATCCTTGGGGAAGTACCTTCCAACATAACCATATATCTATCTGGTATCAGGGGGAAGCAATCCATAGCCATCACAAGAGCTGGGGAGGAGTTAGTTATGAGACATGAGTGACTCCTGGGCACAGGAGGCCAGGTTTAATGCACTTAACGGCCTGTCGTGCAGTTTTTGGGTGCTCGCATGCTAGGCCCATGTGGCTTGGCCTAGCTGGGCTTCAGCTGTCTTTGACACATGGAATCACGATATGCTGGTGCTGGGTTGGGTATTGGATGGCCACAAGAAGGAGCCTTGTGGAAAGGTGTGTCCTGGCATAAGACACCAGCTCCTTTGTGCAGTGACTAGGCACAAAGGCTCTTGAGACCTGGCAAAGGAGAAGGCAGAGGAGCTGCAAAGCTCTCAGCTTTAGCAGAGAGCTGTGGAAGATGCCCGGAAAGCCCAGCTTCACACGATGTGTGCCATGGAGGACTTCATTTGCTACCGTGACTTTGTAGTCACTTTCATGATCTACATGAGTATTTCAGAGCAAACAACACTGGAGATTTGTACAGGCATTAAATGTAGAATTAAATGTCCATAGATAAAGCTGTGTTTGTCATAAAAGCAAGATACTTAGTTAAATGAGCAAACATAGTGCTCCTGCCTGACACTGCATTAATCCATCTTGACAGAGAATCAGAGGCTAGGAAGGATGATTTTGTGGAAAATTAGGATATCAGAACCTGATATCACAGCACTGCTTACAGCTTTTGCTTCCTACCTGCTTTTTTGTGCCTTGATGATCCTTGCTCATTAATTGCTTTGTTCTTCAATTTGCAGTCAACATGACCACCACAACGCTCATCTTCTCCTCCTCTTCATCTGTCTTTAAACTTTAGTGAAACAGGAACATGTGACGAACAAATCAGAGTAGCCATTGCTATGTCCACTCGTGATGTACACTCACATTTAGGGATCAGCTCAGAAGAATGAAGTTGCAAAGTGCTGTTAAGCAATTGCAGATCGAGACTAATGGAAAGTGTATTAGTTGATAATGCTTAGAGGGCTTAGAAAAAATATGATACAAGGTAGAGTTAGGTCACTTCCGTCTCAATTTCTACCCTCATGGCCTCTTGATTAGGCAATTATCCCAGGCAAGGAAATCCTTTCTAGTGTGACCTGAGTTGTTTTACTTCATGTTTGGCAATACTGCCTTGCAAAGACAAGCCTGTATGCTTGAAATTTGCTTTCATTCTTCATATCTTACAAGCCAAGGCTGAAAATTTTCAGTGCAACTGTCAACATTTCATTTAGCTTTTTTTAAACATTTTTATTATCATCACTTTCAATTTTCTCTAAATAAGCAACCTGATTGCCGTCATGTCAAGTAACAAAGTTTTTGAGTAAGCTTTAATAGCCACATAAAAGAAAGTCTAATGTTTTATCTCATCAAAAAACCTGAAGGACTTTTCTGAAGTAGTCCATTATCCCGTGAAGCCAGCTACTTTGAGCCACTGATTCCTAGCTTTTAGAAGTGAAGTTTTAATTGAAATGGTGTTTTTTGCAGATTTTTCCTAAAGCAGGTCTGAGTATTAGATCTGTCAAGATATTACTTTTATCACTTGCTTGGAAAAAATTGTGTGTAAGTCTCTACTCTCCATCTCTTGTTTTGTAATTAATTCTTATATTTAAAGGAGAGTATTTCTGATGGTACCTCATGTTTGTTTATATTTTGTGTATTTGATCTAGATCTCTCTGAAAACACAGTTGTTCCCAAATGCAAGTTAGAGGTATTGCCTCAGCCTCAATGTTAATCAGTTATGCAGAGATTAAAAGAAAACAAATTTTTGCTGATCAAGTGCAAGAGTAGATATATGCAAATTTTCTGGGTGATGTTTTCATGAATTCTCTTCCCCTGTTTTTGATCCATCTTTGATCCTGCCAACAAATCTTGAAGTTGGGCCAGACATCTCCGGGAAATTGCCCTCTTGATGATAATGTTTGCCAGGAAAGGGATTTCTCCAGTGTGCTAGTTAAAATAAAAAAAATAAAAAATAAAATTAAAAAAAAGGACTTAGTAATAGAGATTCAAAATCATTGAAAATGAAACTTAGGTTAATTGTTATCTGCACCATAAGAACTTCTTACTTTTTTTTCTAGTAATTCTATCAAGGTTTTGCCATGTTTTCTGTCAGATTGTACAATCCCTACATATAGATTAATCTGATGAGGATTTTTTTTCATCATTATCTCCTGCATAAATTATGGAAGGGAGTGGATACAACTATCGGAAGAAGCCTGTGTAATCACCTAGATCAGACCTCAGCCCAGTGGTGGCTGCATTGTGTTTTCCTCTCTGTGATATGACATGTCACCAGAAGCTGTGATGTGGCAATGTCAAACACCAAGGTTACAGCTGAAGCTTAGTGCTCAAATCATAGAATCATAGAATCATTAAAGTTGGAAGAGACTTTTAAAGATCATCTAGTCCAACTCCCCAGCAATGAACAAGGACATCTACAGCTAGATCAGGTTACTCAGAGCCCTGTCCATCCTGACCTTGAACGTCTCCAGGGACAGGGCTTCCACCATCTCTCTGGGCAACCTGTTCCAGTGCTTCACCCCCCTTACTGTAAAAAAAAAAAAATTATTTCCAGTCTAAATCTCCCCTCTTTTAGTCTGAAACTGTTTCCTCTCATCCCATCACAGGAGACACTGCTTCTTTCTTACAGTTCCCCTTTAGATATCAGGTCTCCCCAGAGCCTTCTCCAGGCTGAACAGCCCCAGCTCTCTCAGCCTGTCCTCATAGGGGAGGTGTTCCATCCCTTGGATCATTTTTGTGACCCTCCTCTGGACATGCTCCAACAGGTCCACGTCTCTCCTGTACAGAGGACTCCACATCTGGATGCAGTACTCCAATCTCTAGGTAAAACTTAGAAAGAAATTGGAGAAGAACCCTGTTCAAATCAACGTTTTTTTTAAAGGCCTGTACTTAGAGCACTTTATAAAGAGCAGAAGGGATGTATGTCTTGATAACCAACATAGGTACAAAATATAGATTGAAAGTAGTGCTTCAGAAGGTTCAGTGGTCATCAGGCAGAAAGATGTTTTTGTTTCCAAATTTGTGCTTGAGGAGATATTTGTGCTTCTGTCACATAGAGGACTATTCATTTACATCACAAAATGCTGGGCTAGGCCTTTTGGGTGAATCATATCTGTTGCTAAGTGGGTGCATGAGATAATTCCAAAGGTAATATGGAGATGACTGTACATAGTGTACCACTATTGGAGCAAAGGATCCTCCCATTGCTCTAGAGGATCTCATGAAGAATAGAGTTCTCCAGTAACTCGGGACGGGGGGGAGGGGGCAGAAAAAAGTAAGAAAAGAAACAGCAACTTGTATTGGTTTGTCCTGTATCTAGTGATTCTTGGGCAAATGGACAGGACTTGTCCAGGATAGCAACTATGCATCTACCTAAGCCCCAAAAAGTGTAATGACATTATCTTGTGCTGTAAGTTGACTCAGTGGTTCTGACCAAGAATGTTTTGGCTCTGACCTAGGATCAAATACAGATCTTATGTGCTGAAGACCAGTTCCAGACAGAAATGGCTGCTCTCAGTCCTCTGCTGTGTGTTTTAGAGAGCCAAGCTGCATTTTTCAAATGTAACTGAGACGTCTAAAAGCTGAATCTAATTGAACAAAGTAATGTTTAAATAGTTTTAATACTACGGCCTAGGAGAGTATCAGGTTGACACTGATCTCAGACACCCTGCATAATTGAAGGCTGATGAACAACAGAAAGAGATATTGCTATGTAATTTTAACCTAACCATGTCTAGAAAAATGGGAACTGAAAACATAAGTGTCTGTAATTTTACTTCAAAAAAAGCTTGTCCACAGAGCATATCTCTTTTTCTCCTCCTTCCTTTTGTGTGCAGCTAGGATAGCAGTATTCTAAGCAAAACAGCTAAATTGAGATAAAGAGAAATCTTTAAAAAATGGGTTTCAGCTTATGGTCTGTGAACTGCATCTCAGAAATCGTTGGCAGATAAAGATGAAAAGCAAGCACTTTGCCTCGGGCTTAATTTTGCTATTCAGAAGTCTGCATCTCCACTGGAAAATATTTAGGGATCTGTGAATTAAAAGAAGTTGAAAAATCACTGACCTAAAAATATATTCCCTTGTTTTCAGAAAACTAGCAAAACTGAGTTAGCAACACATCTCTCTGTGGTAGTGTTGATGCTTTTTCCCCCTACAACCACCTCCCATCCTACTAACAGATCACATGATTCATAGCTGGAATATGGCTTCTCATTTGTTGTGCTCAAAGCGTCTTCTAACGAGAGCTCTTATGTTGAAACAACAGTGTGGAGCTTTCCTAGACCACTTGTACAATTATCTGTTATGCTGCAAATGTATATGCAAATGACAAATTAGATTAATTTGAAAAAAATATGTTTTTCACTTAATTAATTTTAAATGGTCGTTCTTGCAAGAGAGATCTTCCATTATAATGAAGATGTCTTTCGACTCTGAATGAAGGCTTATTTAAAAAAAAAAAAAAAAAAAAAAAAAAAAAAAACTACCATAAGTGAAACTGAGACGTAACTACATTAGATATCATAATTATCCATGACAGTGCAGCCTGCCTTTGGAAAGCATATACTACAGGCACAGACTTCATGTATCCCAGACCTCTGACCTTCAGCAGATGCCATTATCCTTGTCATACGGGCAAGCCAGAAGGAAAGGTCAGAGCTCATTCATATACACTTATGTTTGAGTTCTTTATTTTATGTATTGTAAGTGGTGCATTTGTTTCCAGATTTGTGGGAATAGGTCATCCCTAAAGGAGATTAACTTAGAATTGGGCTTCAGTTTGGCAGAAGATAGGACCATTTTAAGGTGTGCAGTGCTGGTTGACTTTCTGTTGTTTTTTTGGTGTGGATTTTTTTTTTTTTTTCATTTTTACCATGGACTGCATAACAGGAGGCTACATTTACCTAAGTTATGCTCTGAAATCAGTAGGGTTGCTCCAGATGAAAGTCAGCACAGACGTTGTTTTCCTCAAAGTAACTGTCATCTTCATGAAATATGCTCATGTCTGATTGTAGCCTTTGTCAGTAGTCTTGAGCAAAAAAACATTCTTCCATTTCAGGCAATTGAGTCATATATTTGTTGCAGACCATTCTTAATGCACATCGGGAAGCTACAACTCGTAGAGTTAATTGTACTACATTTTACTGGAGCACTGCTGTGATATTTACGACCTTTCTCCTTTCCTTTATCTGAGGCCATACAATTTTATTTTGTGATGTTGCCTGAAGCCACCAGGTTATCCAAATAACTTGCCAGCATCAAAGCAAAACGTCAGACTGTTCCCCTCTCCTAAAGATCCTTTCACCCTCTGCCACTACCAGAGGGGAAAAAAATAAAACCACAACCTCAAGACGTCTTGTAATTGCTAACACAGCAAATAGGTCTAATTAAAATTAAAGGACGACCAACTAAAACCAAACTCCATCCTGAAATGAAGTCAATAAATGAGTTTCTTTGTGAAAACATTATCTTTCTTACACTGTGTTGTATAAGCCAGCTGTTGCATTTTAGCCTAGCAATTGAACTCTGGATGATGTGCAGATGAAGCAGGGAGAGCAGCACAAACTATGTTGAGAATTTCTCGCAGCTGAGTCACAGACCTATTAAGCAGCAGGTCTCTAACATTGCAGTGCCATCTTACAGGTAAGAATAGCTGCAGCGATGCCTGGCAATTTACTCCTTTGAGTTCATTGAAATAAATGGTGTTCTCAGCTTCTTAATGAAAACACCTGCCTTTAAGCAATGTCCAAAAGATACTCATAGGTTGTGAGAAGCATTTCTTCAACTGTGCACTTTGCCGTCTGCTTTGAAAACATACAGTGTCATTATAATCCAAAAACACACACAAAAAAAAAATTACATATACAACCTCAGAGTTAGATAGCATTAATGGAAGTGCATAATTGCAGCAGCCACTGTTTTGAAGCCAATTCCTTCCATCACTTCATACAAGTTCTGCTTGACTCTATCTCCAGATACCTCTGTAATGTGATTCCTCCCAGGCTCAGTGATCAGGCTGACCTGCAGCCACCTCTTGGCTTTCCTCCTTCTCTGTACCTTTTAATGCTCATCCTAAAATCATGGAAAAGAAACATCTTTCATTTATACAGGTTTAATTACTTTGTTATGTATATTTTCAGGAAGGAAAAAGTCCTAAAACTCTGAAGACTGTAGGACTGATAAGCTCAATTTCTCCTTTATCCAAGGATAGCTTTATCCATGTTCCCCTTGTGCAATGGGGCTGCAGCAAGTTACTAGATCACGTTATGGGCAAATCCTTGCACTGTGTGGATCTGTCCCCCTTAAAGGCGCCAATTAAACTGTGTTGCTTTGAGATTTTAAAGGTGTACTACCTGGCATAGTCCTGGAGAAATGGGTTTTCTAAGATGAAAAGCTAAGGATTTAAACCCTTATTTTCATTCTGTGTAAAATGACAGTGCAGAGAGTAAGGCATGTAAAGCATAACATTAGGTTGACAAATGTTATAAGATTGACTAAGCTGAGCAAACCTCACGGCAGGCACAAGAATATCACTGAGAGAATACAGAACCGGGAGGAGGTAAAGTTTAAAAAATAAAAAATAATATTTTTTAAAAAGATTAACAGGGAAGAGATACAACTTACAGTTGATATTCCCTGGCATCTGTGTCCATCCACAGGTGGAAGGCTGCAGGGTTTGGCAAAAAGACACAGAGATGACCCCAGGCTTTTTTACTGTGTGGTGTTAGACCGTGTCAAAATTACATGGGGCATAACAATATTCAGAGCAAACTGTTGAAGCTGAAAGGGCAGCCAAACCTTCTTGTACCTCAAAAATAAATAAATAAGCAAGGAAACAAATAAATGAATGAATACATGAAAAAAACTCTTGCAAAAGCTTAATAGTTTAGTGGGTAATTGTGGTGATAGGAGGATGGTTGGACTAGATGATCTTGTAGGTCCTTTCCAACCTTGTGTTTCTATGTTCTATGATAATATTGTTGTTTTGCTTTGTTTTGTGAGGAGAAAAAAGTTAGTTCTAAAAAAAGCTGAGGTTTGCATTGGTTGAAAGTGAAAATTTAGACTCATATGTTGCCAAAGGCAACTTTAAAGGGATGAATTCTCATTGTTCTTTTTCATCAGGTGATTATTCATAACCTGATATTGAAGATTCTTTTAGCTTCTCTCTATGTTATGTAAGTAGATGGCAAGTGTATGCTATGAGTTAGCTAGACAGTGTTCAGCATTTCTAGTAGTGCTGGATGTAAGTCATTTAAGTTTCAGAACATTTTAGAGTCAAAGCAAAATATGTTTGGAAATCACTAATATTTTTCGAAATTCACATTTGCTTCCCAGCTCGTGCACCTCAAGTTCTTAGTATCAAAGGCATAATTTATGCCCTTTCAGACAATAAATATAAGTGTATTAGGCATCACAGCTCTACCTAACAAACAAGAGATCTGCAAGCGGAAGTCTTTTTACCTCCCAAACCCCTTACTAATAGGAGACTGTCCATCTGTGTCCAAGGATCAAGGATAAGGTACTCGTAAGTGAAGATTTTCTTAGGCGTATGTGCTGAGGAATTCTATTAAGCTTTTCTCAAATCCTAGCCTTCTCTCTGTTGCTTAGATTTTCAAGAGGATATGAATATCTTACTACTTGATCTAGTAGAGTGGCAAGTGATTTTTGATGAAGAGAAAAACAATGAAATGTTAGGGGAGAAAATGGTAAGTTTGAACTGGATAGATCCTTTTTAACAATTTGCAGCTCAAAGCTTTTGTGTTAGCCTTTACAAAGACGTATCTCTATATCCTTAATGTAAACTTAGCGATCTGAAGAAAAAGATCTGCTTTCTAGGTCAAATTAGAATGGTCCAAAATTTTGTTTTACGATGAAAGCAAGCTGCAATCGTCATGGAGAGGAACGGTCTCCCATAATACAGATATTAAAGTTGAGAAGATCAAAAAAGCATAAGCACAAATTTTTAGTTGATGTCCAGACTGTAACTGTCTTTGCACAGACTGTAAGATGGCTATAAAATGTTGCAGTTCTAAGTTGGTGGTGTTATGCTCTCATTTTGCAAATTACGATGTGATAGAGGAGAAAACTGGCCAAGTTCTGTTATCTGTACTGCAAGTAAGAGAGATTTGTGTTGACTGAAGACAAATGCTTTAAAAGTTTTTGTGAATAGCATACGCTGGTCTAGTGATAAATGGGGGTGGAGGAAAACAACTTTCATAAAGAGTTCAGCACACATGCCATTCGTTTCATGGAGAAGAGCATGGGGGATCTCTTGACATGCAAATTTTGTGGGTGCTGCACATCTTAAGATTTCCCTCATTTCTATAATGCTCATATGACAAGGTTTTTCTGAAAGAGATTTATCACTGCTATCTATTAACTGCCTATAAGCACTGTCTACTCTAAACATTTTATAGCTGCATGAAAGGATTGACACTGGGCACTATGGTTTTATGCAGTGTATCTGTTAAATGGCTGTTATACTTTCAATTTTAGAATATATTTTACCTAGAAATTTGATTATCAGGACGTATTTTTTAAACATAGCTCCTTTATACCAGGAGGTAAAAGTGAATGTATATATTTATTCCTAGTGTATCTTTACACTTTGGTCCCTTGTTTGTTGTTCAAGTCATCAAAAGCTTTAGCACCAAATGAGAGAGTAATCTGGTTTAATGATAAGAATAAAGACACAGCTCTCTATTTTTCAAAGTTGCAGCAGATGTAGAGAATAAATTATAAACAATTTTTCTAAACATAATGTGTAAATTTCTATCAGTGACATCTTGATCTTGCATGAGAAATACAACACATACATACTAAGCAGAACAGTTCGTTCTAACCAGATGCAGGGTCATCCATTAGCAATACTTTATCTGATTAGTATTGTTAATGGAAGGGCTTATCCAGCCATTTCATAAAATCAGATATGCTGTAAATCATGATTTCTTGTCAACGCAGTCATCAAGGCTATCATGGTTATGTCAGCCCAGCTATTAGCCTACTAGAGAGAACTGGACAGAAAAATATACTGAGCAGTCAGTGAAACAGAGACCTTTAAATTTGTCTTTTTTTCCATGCCCAGCATAGTCCCCTGCAGTGCTACCTTTTCCATCATTTCACTTGCAAAACAAATTATCTCAGCATCTTTCTTTACTGAATTTCTAATATATTCAATCTTGATGGCAATAATTCATGATACTTTTGATTTTATGTTCATCGTCATCTTGATAAATGAAAAGATAGTACTGTCCTGCATTAATCTTGAAGATGGCCTATTTAATATTTTAATTTCTTGCAATACATTTGTTGTGGTTTAGTATTTCTAATGACAATCATAGTGGTTACTGCTCATCTTCATTACAAATAGTATGCTTAGATATTCACAATTCAATATAATTTTCATCTGATGAGAACCTGCGTAGAAGACATTTCAAGCAGGTAATTTTTTGTTCAAAATAATCTGCAGTAGATTTGAATTTCTTTTAGAAGCCAGTTAAAATATAGTCAGTTAAAACACAATGAATTTCTTGTTTATTTTGAATAACATAAAAAAAGTCTTCTTTTCAGAGTTAAGATATGTTTAAACATATATATGTGTGTAGCTTTTTTCTACATCGTTTTCCTAACTCAGAGGTGAAAACATTTTTAACTTAAGGTGCTGATGTTTTTAATGAGCTGCTGTGAGTTGGAAAACAATCCTAAAACAGTGGAAGACTATTCTGATATGTGTGCATGGTAACAAAACCACAATGTAGCTGTGCTGTCACAGAGCAGTGAAACCGCTGTACTTCTGTTGGTATTGATCATGATCCCAGCTCTGTACTCTGCTTACAGCTCCCATGTCAGACCCCAGCAGCAGGAAGTCTCCTCTTTGTTGCCATGGCTGTGAAGCTGCACCATTAACTTGGAATAACTTTTCAAACCAAACCCATTCCTTCCCTGGATTCAAGAATAAGTTAAAGATTAATGAAAACTTTGAAAAGATTTTAGATTGTATATACCTCTTGCAAGGACAAGGTGTTTTTAGTTAACACTTGATTATATGAGATGGCTATATTTCTTTTCCTAAAATTATAATTGAGCTTACTAATTGTTTTACTTAACCCTAATCCTTTGAGTATCTAAGTCTTTACTTCAGTTTTCTTTGATTTGTTCCATATTTAGCGTTTCTTTTCCATTTGTCCCAGTACTGAGCACAGTTTGATTCATTTGGTTTTGTCCTTCTGTATTTGTTTGCATTTCTTTGATTCTTTGTTCTTTATTTCTACATCTTCCTGATATTTACTTTTTTGTCTTTTTGTTTTGTTTTGTTTTCCCCCTTCATATTTCAGTTCCCTACATTGGATAAAAAACTTCATGTCTCAAGCTCTAACTATGTATGAATCTGTCCCTTGTTCATCTGCCTGCCTGCCTCTTCCACCTCTTAGGTTGACATAGAGAGTGAAACCCAAAAGGTCTGAATGAGTATTTTCTGACAGTAAATGCATCTACTTTTCTCTAGTACAACCACAAGAAGATCAAAATTATTGAATTCCTGTGTGAACTGAGAAACTCAGAGCTGTAGAACTAGCAAAAAGACAACATGAAAATTTGGGCTATGACGATAAATAAGGTCATTTATCAGGCTTGTTTGCAAAAAAAGTCCCATTTGCTAGAGAAAAGCTGCACTGAGGGTACAGTTGAAGATGGTGTCCCATTCAAAGATGTGTGATTAACAAGGTGGTAGAACCCTTGCAGTGTTCAAGGAAGCATAGCAGGGAGATCTATTGTACTTTAGCTGTGTTCTTCCTGAACTTGCTGATCAATGCAGGATATGTCAGAATGAAATATCAAAATACAGACTGGAGAAAAGGAGATGGCTCCGCATCAGAGAGATAAATCAATAATGTCAGCACAGTAGTCCAATTTCTGGATGATGGGAGAAAAAGATGTAGAAGATAAACAAATACAAGGCATATCCCTTCTGAAAATCATGGACAACTGTGAGGATTATCTTCTTAAGTAATGCAAGAGTAGGAAAAAAACCAGGTGACTTATTGGAGGAAGAGCTTCTGACTGACTTTGCAGAAGGCAGTTGAATGATCAGGGTAACAATTAAAAGACTTGATCTAAAAGAAGACTTCATCAAAGGCAAGAATTTGTACAGGAAGTAAAAGCCAGACTGCAGTATGTCAAAAATGGAAACAGAGCATTTCAAACAGTATTTATAAAAATGTAGACGGGGGAAGTTGCCATGGTTTGTGATGAGGCAGTAGAACAAAAGAGCTGAGGATGAAAAAAGTGGAACAGGAAGATAATATACAGCCATGTGCAAAGGGGGAAAGAAGGCAAAAGAATGCAAGAGTAAATTGAGAATAAGCAAATTCGTCAGCATTTGTTATAAGAAAGCTGTTGCTGGTTATGGCCATGTTGAATAAAGAGTTCCAAAGAAAATAAAAGTGGAGGCAGAGGTAAAGCAAGAGATTGAGAGATGAGGTGAGTAGTGCTGAAATGGAGTGGGAAGTAGAAGGTGGGCACGGAAAGAGAGTTCCTGCTGGGCAGAATGTTGTCAGAGTCAGGGTGATGGAGGTGTGGAACTGTGGTGTTGCTGCAAAGGGAAAATGAAGAGAGAATAAGGAAACAAAGATGGTCAGACATAGCAGATGGGAACCAAAAATAAATTAAAATAACAGAAGAAAACAAGGGGAAAAGAGCAAATGGAGCTAGCATAAGGAAAGGATAAAGGAGACAGATGCTATGAGGAAGTAAGGGACATGATGAGAGCCCTAGGAGAGTAGCAGATGGACGGGGTTTGTTGTTTTTTTTTTCAAAAAGAAAAAAAATTACACACAAAAAATGTGAATGGCGTCCAACACATTCATGGACTTAATCCACAATCAAGAGAAATCTCATAAACAGCTAGGGATAGTTAAATGATTAAAATGTTGCAAATAGTTGTAAACTGCATCTCTGAGTCCTCAGCTGCTGTAAACTAAAATGTTACCAGAGTGTGAGGACTTTGCTAGAGCCTTAAAATCGTCAAACTGAAGAACAGCAAATCCAAGCCTATGTTCTGCTGAAGTCATGCGCAGCAGGGAACTTAAGCTCCTGTGCAAATGCCTTTCATATGTATTATGTCTCATATCCAGTATCTTTCATATCTTTTTTGCATTTAGTTTCATATCTGAGCACTTGCAAACATAGTTTATAAGTGATTATTTGAAAACTATCTATGTAGTAAGAATTTTACACATTTACACAGACTCTCCTTGCATTTGGAGTTACCTCAGATCTAATCAATGGGACACATTGCACCTTCAAGGCACCCAGTTATAATTAAATCAGCAGATACAAGACCAGTCAGAGTGGGAAATTCCAGCAGCTGGAGTACTTTCAATGACTACGCTCTGAGTTTGCACCAGTGTCCTGCAGAACAGACCCCAGCCACTTGGGCCACATGAATATATGCAAGAGAGGGGGTTTCTTCCTGAGTACATTACTGATGCCTTGTGAGGAGTACTGAAATACTAAGTACTCCATGTCTCTGGATTTTAAGCATGAGACTGAAAGCGATCCAGCAGTTCTCCACACAACATTATTTACAGTCTAGCACAAAAATAGTGATACCAATGCATCTTTTAATGTTTGTTTAAACTCCCCGATGCCATATTTGAGTTAAAAGATACCACTGTTTTGTTACTAGGAATGACATCTGTGCTCTTCCTGTCACTACACAGCATCTTGACTGAACAAGCTATTGAATGGAAAATGCTTTAAGTGGACATATTTTATATTAAAATTTGATTAAATTTGTTTTGTAGGCCACTTCAATGTGAATCATAATTATACTGTTCTGCCAGCAACTGAGGTAATACGATAAGAAGAATGTGACTTTCTGTGGACTGCTTCTAGTGGAATATATATTACAGCTTGGTGCTTGCTGTATTCAGCAGTCTTCACTTAAGAAAAAAATTTAGAACTAAATGGCAGCCTAGAGTTGTAAAGCTTGATGGGTCACTCTCCTCCTTCTCAAGCATTAGCTTTATTGGGTGTAATGCAGATCAGTATTAGATGAAAGCAGGATTTGAAAAGAAATAAAGGTGATGATAAAACTTTTTCTTTTTATTAAATATTTTTCATACACACTGTTCATTAGCACAAAGTAAGTAGGGGACTGCACTCTTTGTTGACCTCCTCCATGACTTACCCTTAGCTCATCTCCTTCAGTAGATGAGAATGGATGTGGCTTTCTATGGACATTTGTTTAACTGCAGCAGAATTAGCAATAACATTTCATAGCCTTCCCTTAGAGAATTCAGCTCCTGCTGTACTGGCATTGCTGTGTGGCTTTGTGTTTTCAGCCATCTAATGTAGTTTTGGTTTTAATGACTATCAGGGAAAGAAAAAAAATGGAAAAAACTTGGTGAGGCAACGAAGAAGGTAAGCAGTCAGCCACCTGTATGTCAGGTTAACAAATATAGTTTCCATGTAGGTATTGTATACATTGTGGCTTCTCCATGCTGGAGATTAATGTAATGTATTTTAAAATAATGATTCGCAGTTGGTTGTTTGATACCAAATGTCCCAATAATCACATGTACTTACAGCTGCAAGAAAATGAAGCGTTAAAAAGTAAACACCTTGGGAAAATGGATTGAGTTACAGTGAATTTTTGTTCACTGAGTTGAGTTACAGGGAATAAGCTGCTTCAGATAAGCAGTAAGGTAATTGTTCGTGCCAGTTCTACAGTTTCCCTGCCTATGCTACTATTTCTGGGAGGTCGTTTTGTCTTAGTCCTCTACACACCGATGTTTTCCTTTCTTAATCACTCCTGACAACATAACCATCCTCTGAGTGCTCTCAGACAAACTTCCAGCAACAAAGAGTTTGTGCTCACTATCCTGAGGAGAGCTGTTTGAGTCCATTGCAGCTCGGATGTGATGGCTGAGGCCGGGTGTGAGCAGGGACGCTGGTGGTGTACTACCCAAATGCAAAAATTAGTTTTCTGTGTATGCTAATAATCAATGTGCATAGCTTCTCTTTGAGTTGGAAGCTACATATGCAAGAAGTAATAACTACACTGCGCTTAGATGAAGAAAGTAGTTATGAATTTATTTTTTTGTTTCTGCTAAGCACACTAAAATTGTCAGGAAAAAGAATTTGTGACCTTGTCCTGCTAAGCCTTGAAACGCTGTTGGATCAGCAGCTGACTTTGGCCAAGTTCTGTTGTAAAAACCCCCCTTGGCGACATTGCAACATGTGAATAAACATTAAGTGTCATTCTAACAGCAATGCAAAGGTCAAACATAAAAATAAATAAAAGCAAGGACAACAATTGCTGACCTGAGGCCCATTCCTCTATCACAGAAGTCAAGGGACTTCTCAGTGTGTTTGAAAGCAAGCAGTAGGTCAGGCTTGTTGTGATGAGTACTTTTCCTGGTCCCACTCCTATTAACTCACAGTAACACATTGCAGCTGAGTAGAGCTGCTTACACTGTGATCAGATGCCAATAGCTCTACTAGATGTGGGTCTTTCTTCACTGATGCTGGAAGTGCATATTTTTACTTTCAGTGAGTTTTATTGTATCGTTTGGCAGCAAATTCAACTTTTGCAGTGCTAAAATCATCTCCTCTTGTTCACCAGCAGCACGCGTGGCTGTATTTCTGCTCATTGGGTGAGGCTCTGAGTTTGGGATGTCACCGAATTCATTAATACATGGAAATGATTCATTTAAGGGAGGTTTCTTTCCCCTCTGTACATGCTTGCTAATTAGCAGATGAATTTTGATGTTCTAATTGATCTGCTGCAGCGAGACAGCTGTGCACCCCAGCTGTCCTCTGCTCCGGTTGGCCTCCATGGAAGGGAGGAGGCAGCGCCGCTCCTGACAAATTGATTTCACCGGAGCTCACTGCCCCAGGGGACTCGTACGCCACGCTGTCACTGCAGATGATTGCAGCCTTTGTGGGCTGCAAACACTGTAGTGCTGTAATTGCCCAACAATATCCTTTCCACACAATTTTTCATGCCTCACCAAACTTGCCAGTCCCTCTCCCACCCCCCGTGTGGAAATCCTGCATTCTGCCCGACTTCCGTTTCAGGAAAAAATTCAACTCATTTCAGAATGGGTTTTGTATTGTAATGAGTGTGCCAATAGTAACTAAATGTGCTCTTTCCATCACATATCAAGGTATTCACATTTAATTCATAGGGAAGTATTCTCTAATTTTGTTGTATTTAGCAGGTAGTCATTACTATGAACATTTTAACAGTAATGTTAGTGCGTCGCCATTCTCACGTGTGTGGAGCGATGGCTGTAGTCTTTTAAACACTTACTCTGTAAATCGCAGCTATGAAGTTTTAAAGTCATGCTGTAGCCCACTTTGTCCAACCTGGTAAATATATGCATGTAACAGGTGCCTCTCCACAAAAATGACAACTGTGGCTCCAGAAAGTACAAATATCCAATTAATCTTTCATGTCACACTCCCTCGTGAATGGATTTCCAAGCTGTGCACTGCATCATCACTACTTTCTGGAGGCCATTGATTTGGCCTGAATATACCTCTGGGGGAAAAAAGCACTACAAAAAGCGCATTCATGAATCCTAATGTGTGCCACACCATTACCTTTCTGCATATCTGACAGATAGCCAAGCACATCCAACACATTTATGGGTGCGCAGATTTATAGACTACCAATAAGTAGCAGCTGTTCTGGAGTTCTGCAAGTTTTGCATGCAGAGGACAGGCAGATTTTCTGAGAAATGGATGCGGGGTGATCCGTCATGCTTGCAGAAATGTAATGTCACCCCTCTTTTATTTTTTTCCATGTTATTATTTGTTCCCTGTATGCTCTGTATGTAAATGTATGTGACTGATGGGCAGTCGTCAGAAAGGGAAAAGACAGGAGTTTGTATCATTGGTTGAAAACAAGGTGTATATTTATGCAGGTGCTTAGCCATAAGGATGCTAGAGATCTTGTCAAACTGATCATATGTTCAAAGGTAAGTGACGGCCACTATAATTTTTCAGAAAACTATCTTTCTGTATTACACTGAATTATAGTCCCAAAGAGCAGCATAAAAAGGGTATTATAGAGGAAAAAAGAAATCAGGATTCCATCAATCTTACATGGCACTGTTCTCCATTCCTGCATACAGGAGCAGAACGATATGGGTTAAGACTGAGCAAATAGTATTTAGGAAATTGTGACTTTTTTGATGTAAACCAGACAATTTTCTTAATTGGCAGAGCTTTTCTCAAAACTCGTGTTATAATTTCCATTTCTTTAGAATAAATACCACTCTCTTAGGGTCAGTCCCTGTACCACATGTTGCAGTGATGATTATTTTCATCCTTCAATAGCCTGGCTTGTTGTCTTTGTTGTATATCCAGTGAGATATAATGTAAGCAATTAGGCATTTTTCCCTCAGAGAATAACAGCACATACAGCGTAATGAGTAACATGTTTTGTGGTTAAAAATAGTGCTTATTGGCCATTATATTTCATTTTACAGCAGCAGCTGAGGCTTTACTGAGTACTACCTAGCGATACTGTATGACTGTCATGGGCTGAGGAAGCAACTTGAACTCTTTTAATCTTTGGCAGGATGCCCAAAGCAATGCCCGGTGGATCTCCATCACCAGTGAAAACAGATTATGCTGAATGCATCTGTAAGCCCCTAACAGGGAGAAAGGTGCTCCTAGGTGCTGGGTATGCATCCCACCATTCTGTGTCACAGCCCTGAGGGGCTTTGATGAAAGCATGCTCTTCTGACATGTCTGGGGTCTCTAAAAGGAGATTGATCCTTGAGGGCTTCAGTGCTGGAGATGCCTCCAAGTCACAGTTGCTGATCCCTTGGAATGGGAACAGAATGGACACTGTACTTGTATGCCTTTGGCCAGCTATCTTCTCCTGGGAGTAACATGCTTGTAGCTTGTAGCTTCCTGCCAGCTGTGTGATTATGACTGGTGATGGAAAACAACAGGTACATAAGTAAGGAAACAAAGGGCTACAATGGAAGGAGAAATAAAATAAAAAATAAAAATCTCTGCTCCAAATACAAAACTGCAATGTCAGGGAAGGCATTTTTATCCAAGCAGGGCCTGAATGAGTGGAGCAGAGGAGCCCTTTGGCACATTGCTCTTGCTGAAAGATCTCACATTGATAATGTGTAGCTATACGGGTACCATGCCCTAGGTGTGCTTATCAGTCATGTTCACTCACTTGAAATCTTTGCACTAAAAAGCCGTTATTTGTTGCAGAAAGTAATATAGGTCTTCGAGCCTCTACTGAGGGTCAGATATTGATCTTGCTTAATGGGCAGCTCTTTTTTGTCGTGTTATCACAGGGGGGGAAACATCCCAGTAATCCCTTTTTTTGTCAGTAATACAAATGTAGCAGTTGATTGTGAGCAGATGCCCTCTAGACCTTTCAACCCTTGTTCTAGATTCTGTGACTGGGAAAAGCCAGATCTTCCTGCCTGCCTTCCTCCTGTCAACCTGCTGGGGTAAAAAGCCAGCCACCTCTGACTGCCATCAAACCTTTGCTGGAAAGCATCAAGGCTAACTAGCAAGGTAGGCTCTTTCAGAGGAACATTTCTGGAATGACGGTTGGTGGCGTCTTTTGACCTTCTGAAGAGTCAGTTTTCTGGGCTGGGATTTTTCCTCTCAATCAAGACTGTTTAAACTGAACATTTGACCCCACCTATGGCAGAATTTGCAGCTTCTACCACAGAGTACCTGATACTGCTCGTCTTCTCCTACATCTATCTACACTGTAACATTTAGCTGACATGCACCAGAGCAGTGCTTATTCTAACGTACCTTATTCAGTACTTTTGTGCTGCCTTTAGTTTCATTTTGCAAGAAGCAAATAGAATACTAAAGGTGTATCTACAAGACACCTCAGTATATTAACACGGATTAGAGTTTAAGGAGCTGCTACTTCAAACTCATAAATGAGTGAACAGGCACCAGAAAGAATGAAGTGCTTAGCTCTTTCATTTTGATCACAGTAATGTGATTACTTAGACTAGTATTTCCCAATATTTCAAAGACTAGCAAGAACAAAGACCTAATTGTATCTCTGGCTGCTGCAACTGCAAAGAACCCTTTAAATCACATTAATGTCTATACTTGATCTTCTTCCTGTTTTTGACATGTAGATAGCAAGATGCTGTTAATTTACTCAGCCAAAGAGATTGGGCTCAGTTGTTTCCCAACCATAGCATAGAAGTGTATCTACTGTGAGTGATTTGAAGGAGCTGGAAGAGTGACCTCTTTTATTTGGGAGGCACTTAACCTTAATTTTTCAAAGCATTAAATGTTCCATGCATCACTCTGTTCTAGCTAGTACTTCAATACCAAGATGCTAGAAATAGTCAGAAATTAATTATCCTATATGTGGCTGCTCAAGAAGCTATGCTTCCTTTTATTTGGTACTGGTCAGTAGTGATGAGCACATTCTGCACAACCGGGCTGAATTATTGTAACTCACTGAAGCTGAAGATAAAAGCTCCATAGAAACTTCAGCTATTGCACAGCGCAGCAGCCTACCTCATTAGCAGGGACAGCACTGCAAACACACCGCGGTTATGCTGTGCATCATCAGCTGGCATCTCATTTGCTTCAGCAGCCAGCTGCGGGCTTACTCAATGTATAAGGTCATCAAAGGACTGCTATGGATGCTGTTCTGTCTACAGCTTGCCAGGCTGACCATATGCAGAATGAAGCTCCCAGGAACCAGATAGGAGCAAATTTGGCAAAAGACCTCTTCCTGAATCTCAGAAGGAGCTACCAAAAAAGGTCTTGGCTCAGACAGTTTACCATCTTTGTCATTCTACAGTAGCAGAAGAGACGTTTGAAGATGGGGATTTTGGAAAGGAAGGAAAATGAAAATTGGCATCAGAGAAGACTCTGCTCTGGAAAAGTGTGTGAACTTCCAATACTGAAATCACCATTCTAATAATAAAGCAAGAGGTGTCACAAAAATGTCTTAAATAGTGTTCTCCTGATAAATATATCATAGCACACTGTGGGTAGAAGTAAAGCCTCACAGACAAGCTAAATGAAATAAAGAGGTCATTTAGCCAAGTTTCTTCAAGAGCAGCAAACTTCTCCCCACAGCCCTCCAGGAGGTATTTTTTGGTGGAAAGGTTGTTGAAGGCTTGGGAGTCCAGGGCAGACAGTGACTAGAAATGGCAGCAGATAGGACCAGATGTAGCTCCAGAAACAGCAGTAAGATGGCCCTGAAAGAAATAACAAGGGGCTTCTGGACCATGTGCTGACAAAGGGATAGAATTGTATTGTTTGGTTTTGTCTGCTTGCAGAAAGATGGAAATATTGTCATTCAGCCCTGTTATGCAGCCCTGTTTTTCCAGTCTGAAATACAAGACTGTAAGGCAAGGATGTTCTGAGGATGCCTCATGCAGGCAGTTGGGTGGGAGTGCCAGGCTCTGTTTGACTGAGACAGGAAGGTGAGCTGAAGAGGAAAGGAGTTGAGCTCATGACCGTAGTTCTTTCACTGCTTCTGCTGGAAGAAATCTCTAAAGGTCACCCAGTTCAGCTAGGATGGAGAATTATTTATAGTTAGATTGTCTCTTAAGGGATATTTCCTTAAAAATCTTCAGTGAAGGGAACTGCATGCAGTAATTCATTTCCATGCTTAGTGTTAGAAGGCTTATTAGTTAGAAGGCCTTTCTTCTTACTAACTAGAATCATAGAATCATTCTATTTTGTTGCAAGTTAAACCAGTAATTTTTTATCTGGACACAGAGAAAAGCAGCCGTGTCCTCATTTACAAGAACATTTTTGCAACCTCTTTTCACTAAGAATATGAAATCCCATCTTTCAGGCTCTCCTTCCCGGTTAAAGCTTTAAAAACTCTCTTAAACGTGTTGCTTTCTTCCAGATTCTCTCCAATTTCTCCACTATTACCTCAAGTGCCCTAAAAACCATTTGGGGCTTCCTCAGTGCTGAGGAGAGGGTAATAATTGCCTCCTCTGTTTTGTATATAGAATTTCTGTTATCAAGTCACAGATCTGGGGGGTTTGTTTGTTTCTTTTCTGAGTAGCCTTGCAGGAGTAGCATAGTTCATGGTGGGTCACAGACCCCAGAGGATTTTCTTTTGTTTTATTTTCATACCATTTCTGCCTGAGCAGTTATACTTTGGTGTGTACCTCTCATATTTTTTACCAAAATGAAGGTATCTTCGTTTAAGGATGCTGGATTTCATTGTGAACTTTTCATCCTGATGGAAGTAGTCCTCTGAATTTTATTTCTAAGGTCACAAAGTGCTATCAATAATTCTTCATATGGTATAGTCGTCTTAATTTTATGAATAACCTGATCATTACAGCATCTGGCTTTAAAATCGCTGAGAAGGATTGATTCAACTATTTTTGTACAGATGTCTATGGTACACATTAGTGGAGCAGAAATAAATGAGGGTCAGCTGTTGTTTTCCGTATGCCAACTGTGGCAATGAGTCAGGAAGCACCAAAGAGGCCAAAGCAAAATCTGTGGACTTCCTACTGAAATAAGTGGCATGCCCCACAATGCATGACACTTCTTCCTCTGACTTAGGACACCTTGCTTTTAACAACAGTCAGCTCTGCAATTTATACGGGCTTTCATATTTCACTTTCTCTAGTTAATTCTAATAACTGGCTTTTGGAAGAACATGACAGCATAACATATGGGTGGTAAAACTGCTCATAAACCGTAATAACATGGCCAAAAAGGATTAGATAGATAGATGTACTATGGTTATTGTGACATTCTCTGATTAGGAGGTATAGCTACTTATTACAGCCATTACCTTAGTGACTTGGAAGCAGGCTGAAGCTGTTATTTGAAAAACAGGTTATAACTCCAAATTTAAAGCAACTGTGTACTTACAGCATGTAAGAGATATAATTATGTTTGCAATTCTGTTCTTCAGTGTGCAGATGGTAATTTTGTTCATTTATGGTTGCAAACTGATAATGTTTTCTGTAGAACCAGCGTTGGCAGGATTAAGTGTATGTTAACAGTAAGTAGGCAGTCCGTAATACATGGTTATCATTATGTTGATAGGGTTCTGGTGGGGTGAAAACCAACCAGAAATATGAGTTCAAATGGTTCCTTACTGCAGCACTGAGACAGATTGCCTTTTTTGTATTGTGTTGTGTGTGTATGTTATTGCATGTTTGTTCTTGCGTCTTCTTTCTTTTTTTAATTTCGGGGTTGGGGGAGGAGGGTATTTTTCCGTTTTATTTGAAGTCTTTTATGTTAGTTTCATTTTTGGCATAAGCGGCAGAGTAGGGCACTTGCAGGTTTGTACCTTTAGGAATGAAATTCAGTTTCCAGTCAAAGTAATTTGAATTTTTCTATTGACATTCAGGGGATGATATATTAGTATACACCTGTGAATGCATATATGAAAGAGACATAAAGAAAAAGCACCTATTAAATGTATTCTTTCAATTTTGTTTTTTCTGAAACAGGTGTTAGAGGGCAATTAACAGAAAATGTTTAACAGCTACTCCATGTTTCAGATTCAAAGGCAAACATACGCACATGGATCAAGTCTGTAAACTGCTTTTGAAATACTGGGTCTAGGTGTTAGGGAATCGTGATACAGTGCAACTGATTCATTATTCAGATATTCTTGTTTTAGGATACTATGCCACTCTTTCTTCACTGCAATTTAATTAAAGAGAGGTAGAATGGGAAAAACATAGTCATGTATCAAGCCCAAGATACACAGAAAAAACGTCCTCTATTGTTGCTTGTTATTTAGACGGTACAATGAATTTTACAGTATATTGTGGGAAAGGGGTGTAGAATCCTATATATGTATAAATACATACGTAAAATCTGTGATATACTATATAATTTATATGCAATTATGTATATAAACATGTAGAGTACATATTACATCTACCTACCTGTGTTTATAAGTAAAAATTATGCATAAACATGAATAGAATTTATGCCAGGAAACAGAGATGCCATTAAGTGAATGGTCTTAGAGTGGCCAAACTGGTTTCGAATTTCAGAATAGACATATAAATTTAGACTGAACTGTGAGATTATGCTTTTGAAACTCAAAAAAAGATTTTACCAAAAGCATCATAGTCCCCAGGGCCATATAAAGAAATGTAATTAAAAGAAGGCCTCATTTAGCAGCAGGCAATGCTCTGACAGAATTCTGCTATTTTCTTTTCTCCCCCTCTACATCAGTAAGTTTATGAAAGCAGCATTATGGCTAAATGAATGTCTTTTATCTCTGTTTTCCATGTCTATGTGAGGAGATAATTACTCACAGAGCCCTTTGTATTCTATTAGGACCATCCCTAAAGGAGCTTCCCTTTTTCCTGCAGCTGGTAGGATGCAGCACTGATGGGAAAAGACCTTCCTACATGTGAGGCTCTGGAAGTGGCACTTGGAGAAAATATGCTCTAGTGATTTCCTCACACATGCATATATTTAATAATGTATGCACATGTTTAGTAACCTACAGCTTGGGAGACACCAGTTTATCCATCTCTTTCCTGCTTTCTTTTTACTCTTTTCTCATCTGAAAACAGTAAGACTGCAAAGGTAAGGGTTACATCTTTTGATCTGTAAAGTACCTAGTACAGCTGTTGGCAATGTAAATGCTAGTAGTCAAGATCACTCAGATGAGCATGAGGAGCACACTTAGTACATAACCAAAACCAATTGTTCCTGAGATTTAAATGCTTACTGTGGTAACAGAATGCATGGTTATTTATGAGATATTGACTATTCTCTTCCAGATGATAATAAGTCCTTTGCTAGTCAATATTAACAGCAACTTTGACATTCTTCACAGCTGTTAACCATTCTACTGAGAATATATGAGGGTACTTTACAGTAGACAGACTTAAGTAATTCAGGAACCTGGAAGCATGAATGGAGATTGTTGTGGACATGGCAAATTCTCTTGCAACACAGTATCATTTTAGCACATAGAAGGTAATTTGGGCTCTGATTGAATGATTGATTGATTATAAGCCATCATAAAGTGACCTATCTGTGAGTCAAGAAGTAACCTGAAGTACATATGTTTCTTCTCTCTTTGTAAGGAAAGGAATGTTTGTTAATTTTGTAACTAAGAGAAAATCACTTAAAATTCATTGTGGTTAAACATTTGAATGTGATCAATAGCTCACAAACATGCATGTATTTTTCTGGCCTGTAAATAAACTTGCCTTTTCTTGTCCCTTGGTGACCTAAGTATCAGCAAAAGGCTGTTGGTACTTCCTTAACTCATTATCACTCCAGGCAACCACTCTAACACAATCCCTCTTCTTCCGCCATGCACCAAGACCTCTGTCCTGTATCCAGCCCCCTGTAGAGCTACAGCTTAATGAGTATACTCCTCAAACATGGTGGCTGAGTGCAAGTGCCTCACATGATCTCTTCTTCCATTACGAAGTCTCATGGAAGCCAAAATAAATAAATAAATAAAAGGCCTCCCTGGCTTGCAGGTCATCAGCTTTTGTAAAGTTGCATCTTTGGGAGACCTAAGTCTCAGTTGCCCATCCTCCCAAATTGGAGCCAAAAATAATTGTTGCTTCCTGCCCTTCTTCTCCTTCCTTGTTGGAGATTCTTCCTGCATGTGCCAAGTATTTTTCTGAAACTAGATGTTCAAACATCCCGCTGGCTGGAACTTTGCAGAGAAGAAGGATGTGGCCTGAAAAAAATATGGGATGTGATAATCTATTTTGAGAACGTCAAAAGGGATACGGCTGACTTTGAAACATGGCTTTGACGGTCTGAGGCCTGAAAATGTTCTTTCAAAAATATTGATGGCTGATTATTAAAAGAACACATGACTAGCATGAGACAGCTTCCCCTCATCTCTACATTGTCAGGAGAAAATGCGCTGTGAACACATTTTTCTCTGGATTTTTCTGGAAATATATTTATGTAAATTTATAGTTTTTCATAGCATGTTTATTTTGCCTATGATTGTTAGCAAGTGTCTTTTGTGCAGTAGGTTGTTTCATACAGCAGTAGAAGGAAAAACTTGGAAAGCAGTTTCTTATAGCCATTGGCTAAAAATAGTGGAGTTTTTTAGTTATCTATCTGTGCTAATCCACTGAATAAAATTTAAGTACTGTTTGCAAGTAATCTGAACCATGTATTAGTGACCAGATAACATAGATAACCTTACAAAAGTAATAAAACAATTTAGCAAGCCAATATATTGCATGTACCACCTAGGAACACAAGCTCTGCCTTTACTACAAATGCTGTCTAATGAATGTTTTCTTGCAAGCAAATTCATAGAAAATAGTGATAGAAGGTAACTCTAAAGGTCAGCAAACCCCCTGCCACAAAGATCAGCTTTTCCTTAATCTTGCCCCTAAGGTCATCATGTTCCAGTTTGTTTGGAGAACTTGCTCCCTGCTGTGATCTATAGTTTGTTGGCTTTATGAGGGCTATTAGAGTTGCAATCCCAATTTTTCAATACAATGAGAATCTACTCTGCTTCTATGGCAGGAAGGTACAAGGGCAGTTGCTCAGATTCATCACATGAAGCTTGGATATACTGGGGAAGGGAGGAGGGCTATGTTCTGTGGATGCACAGGTTTGCATTTACCAGGCCCTGTGACAGGAAAGTGCTAACATCACCGTTTCCTCCATTTCCTGGAATTGATCTCAGCTGTTGTCTGATGCCTGTTTACAGCTTCACATGATAGCCAACTTCTCAAACAATATGCTGAGCATTAGGCAGCCCAACACAGACCTCAAAGCACTGGGTGAGCTCAATTAATGTTTCCCTGCTCCTCATTAACTGCAAGGCGTAGGTTTGCTGCTAGGGCCCCACTGTTATGGGAGATAGTGAAGCTGCAGAAGGTGAGTAGCAAGGTTGGTCTATGGATTGAAAAGGTTCCTCTCATTCAGGTGAATGTTGTGCAAAGTAGTCTGGACTAGTGGTTTAATACCATAATCTAACAGCAGGTGGGTGGGAAAAAGAAATTAAAAATTGATACAGCATCCAGTGGTGGGTGGGATATAACCTGCTTTCCCTCAATCAGGAAGGCTGATGGGGTCCCCTTTAGCAGGGAGCTGCTATGGCATCAGGAGGAGGGCAGAGCATTGACTGCTGCATTACGTGTGTGCTGTCATCATGCTCTGTGGCTGTGCCTCAGAGAGGTAGCAACCCTGCTCTCTCCTCATACATATCACCCATGGGTGGACCTAACTAAACCTGAGGAACAATCCTCTCTGCACTGTGGTAGTGCCAGCCAGTGCTGTATGGATTAGGATTATACAGTACATTGACATAAAACTCTTTCAGAATCTGTGGCCACATAGAGATGGTAGGAGAGACTGTGCTGCCTTTAGGGAGCACTGCTATGCAGGTTGTAGTACCTCAAGAGACTGCCTACTCCCTCTATGGCCTTCTCCCTCCTCATCACAAGATGCAACTGGATTTCTGTCATGTGAAAAGGCAGAAAGTTCATTCATGATCTCTGCAAATGCATTACATGGTAATGACAGACACAGTGCACATGACCTGTGGAGGCATCAAGGACTGCAAGACTGTGACATAGACTGTGATTTAGTCAGTCCTCTATTCCTCTTTGAGTCAGACTCCTCAAGGCAAATACAGTGAATCACTTCAGTCATCTGTACACTGTACCACCGGTTAATTTTTATTTGAATGCATGATATATGAGTAACTACTGTCTTTCATGAAGAATTTGTGCATTCCCATGGAGAAGGGAGGAATCTGGAGTCTCCAGCTGAGGGAACACTGACTATCTTTCCCATTGGTAAAGGTTAAGTGACCCTCAGCAGTGAGAGAGGGTGTCGTTCTCACCAGCAGCTCTTAGCCTTCTTACATTACTAGTAAAATGCACTGTGGGCTCTTTGGTTTCTGTCCTGTATCTCAAAGGTGGGCAATGAATGCCTAATTGAAAATAAACATTGACTAATTTCATCAGAGTGCAGCTGTCTAGTTATTCACGTCTCCCTTCGACTGGGTTGTTGAACTGTTTCTTTTAGCTGGGAACAGGTTTTTGTACAATTCCAGCTCTTCCTTTCCTACAAATGTCTTTTGCCCTTAATATTCTGCTAACTCAAGTGATTCCTGTTGACCTTTCAGCCTTCTTGGTTGCCATACACCTGGTTGTGAATTAGTATGTTTTAAAAAAATAATATGGACAAATCTGTAGTACTTCAGGTCTTCATCCCCTGGAAAATCTGCAGCAAAGAGATATTTAACTTGGCAACTGCAAAGGTCACTTCTTGGAAGTTAGTGTTGTCTGTGTGGATTATTTCTTTGTATTTTTATCCACCATTTGCTTTCAGTTGCAAGTCATTTTTTTTTCATTAGTCTTTATATGAAATGTCAGCACTTTATCCAGAGAAGGACTAAATCCTGGGAGAAAAGTCCACAGTAGCTTTCCTGACCATAGCAAAAGTAGCATCAGATCCCCAGTTTAATGTAAATTATGGAGGAGCTTAAGAATTGCATTTTAATTAGGTTACATTGCGAAATCTTGTGTGTTGTTTTTTTCTTTTGGTTTAAGGTTTGTTTGTTCGATTGATTGATGTTATTTTTGTTGTTGTTGTTGTTCTTTTTTTCTCCAGTACAACTGTGATGGGCTTGTAGATGTCCAGGGCTGTGAAATACTGATAGTCCCAAAGGCATCACTCAAGAACCTGCTAAACTTTGTGCAGGTTCTTGGTGGGTTCTTGTTCCTGGTAGATTCTGCAGGTCGCAGGGGATAGCCCTGATGTTTCAGTGTGTTGCCTACATATTGGTGGACAACATGGTGGAGGAATGGTAAGAACACACACTCACACCCCAGCAAGGGTTAAAACTTGCTGTAATGACTGACTGCTCAGTAAATATATAATTTGGGTAATACTTTCTGCTGTTAATGAGCTGAAGCTGGGAGTGTGCAGCTGCTTGAGGTCAGAGGAGGCTTGAGGGGTTTTTGAACCTGTTTGATGTTACTCTCAGCCTCTAGAAATCTGTTAGGCAATTTTTTTATCATGGCCTTTCTGAATATTTTCTCTACTCCTTTTTCTGTGCTTATTCAAGGTGTTCCTAATGTTTTAATTCCCACTGCAGCAGAACATTAAATGAGTAAACAAGGAAATGAGTGGAGATGTGTAAAATGATAATCTTAAATTTAACAAGCTTGTTTGTTTGTTTGTTTTTTTCAAGCTGCTGAATAAATCCTCTGTGGTTTCTGCTGTAGAGGTCAATGTTCTGCAGTATGAAATGACTGGTTACATGTCAGTATTCTCCAAGAGTTCATCTCAATTACTGGATTTGTGAAACATGACAAGCCTGAATGACTGTGTGGTGAAAATAGCGCACAGTTTGACTATTAAAGTAATTGGAGCACTGACATTTAACTGAACTGCAAGAGAATCACAATAATAAGTCTGAGAAGCACAACCACAAGTAAAGCAGAGAATAACATTTGTATAAAACCTCCAGTGAAACAAATGCTTTCTTGTGTTTTGATTAAGGTAAATTTCAGTATATTCTTTATTCAAATTCTAAGCTTAAAAGGAGGAGATGATTCTTTGCCACTTTTTCGGAAGAAGTAAGAATATCTATTGGAAATTCCATCTTGGTATAATTTTAATATTGTTACCTATAATCACTATATTGTTATATATAAGTCTATATATGCATAAGTGGAGATCATCAGGTGACAACTGTGACAGAATTATGTGACAAAAGTCAGTTGCTTACTGGCCACTTGCTTCTCTGCCTTGCCTAACAGATAGTTCTGGGCTTTCAAACATGAGATGTGGGGCTTAAAATTCATGGCTTTGGGAAATGCAAAAGAGTTTTTAAAAATCATTTGAAAGCCATTTGCTTGCATCTGTCTGCAGTTAGTTATTTCAGATTGTAAACTCTACATAGATCAGTTTTCTGAGATATATTAAAACTATGGAGAACAGTACAACTACCAGTTGCTGGACACACTTTTTTTTTTTGTTTGTTGTTAAGGTAAAGTGTGAACAGAGGCAGCTGGGAACTGAGTCAGTAACTCACCAGACTTAACAATGGCAATGGGATGGTCTGGGAAGAGAATGGGAGGACTGGCAACCTCCTGAGCCACCAAAGCTAAAAGTAGTTAGGATTGTGGAGCAGTGCTTACTGTCCAGGATGCAGAAGAATGAACCTTTTCTTTCATGCAACACAGCTACCCAGCGCTTTGCTGTCTTCGGTGGATGAATGGGCCCTATACTGTCTAGTAACTGTAATCATCTTCTAAATAAACATCTTTAATGGTTTAGGCTGGAAAAGGCTTGGTGGGTAGGAATTGAACATGAAATATGAGTAGTAAGTAAATAATGACTTGAACAGAACACATATCCACTTGCATTTTTTAGTGTTATGTAAAATATCTTAGTTTGGCTCCTGTACCTGTTTCAAAGCAAAAATAAGTACTATCACATGACAAATGACAAACCATACAGTCAGGTGGTATAAAGAAGTTGCACAATTCAAAGCTGTTTCTGGAATAATTTGTAAGAAGCTGTCAAACTCAGTTGAATGTGGTCAGCACAAAGGAATTCTAAACCAGAGGTTATATGTTCTTATTTGTGTTGAGTGTAGGGGGGAAAAGCTGTCTTCTGGATGTGGAGATGGCCGGAGGACCTTTTGAAGGCATCTAAAGTTTTGAATTTGCTCTAGAAAATATTTTGTAATATATCAGGTGTTGCTTTTATGGGAAAAGATGGAAAAGTCTATGAATCTCATCCCTTTATTTACGTTTCTATGACAGTAAAGCTTTTAAAGTAAACCATATCTACTCAGTGAATTGATTTAGCTTGATTTAGAAAGGTACTTTAGCATTAGAATAGATCTTAAGCATGTGCTTAACCTAAGTATAATAGTATGCAAGTAGTTTCTTGAAATTAAGAGGTCATTTGGGACTCAAGAGCTTGCTCAAGGAGGGAGGGGTTTGATTCTCCTTTCTCCCCCTCTATGAGGGACACAATTTAGCCTTTCAATTCCAAGAAGTATTTTCATTGTTCGTAGCACTCAGTGAAAAGTGGGAAAATAGGAAAGACTTGAAAGAGATTTAATCACTTGTGATAACACATTGCTACCATGACATAGCATAATTTAATCATCATGGTTTTCCATCAAAATGATGTGAAAATGCATTAGTTGGAATGGAAACTTTGAGACATTCTGCTGAGTTTTGCATTTGGAATCCTTTTGAACTCAACACTCAGGTTTGTGAGCTCATCAGCTTCTCTCATGGAGAAAAAACACATTCTCTCACGCAAAGTCAGAGCTATGTCTCATACTGACTTTTTATTAGCCTCTTCTTAATAGCATAACTTTTTTTTATAACTTTTTTTTAGCATAACTTTTTTTTAAGTTTGTTTTTTTGTTTTTTGTCTTTCTGGTAAGAAAAAAGTTGTTTTTATTTCTAGCTAGGTTGGGTGGTTGTTTAGACTGAAAGTGACACTCAGGCTTCAAAGAGTCCTGTGTGGTATGTTTATAATCTGCTGTTTTTAATGAATTCTAGTCACTGGGAAATACTGGAAATACTGTTATCTAGGTCAGGTTTTTGAATATTTTTTTTCTGTGGTTGTGCACACAGCTGTGCATTCTTTAAATGAGCTCTGCTATGTTGTCTTTTTGTTTTACCTTCTCACTGCTTCCTGGAATGACTTTCTTAACTATAAATGTAGGTCTGGTTTTGAATTTCATTATGTACCAAATGTACCAATGAATTAACCAACATCCACCCATATAAAACTCAGCTCTAACCTTTTTTTGGGGGGCTGGGGAAGAGGAGGGGAAAGGATATAAGATACTTCCAAGTTCTATTGTTGATTTCAAATTTTGCCTCTCTGATAAGAGTGGAGAAAAAGTGATCAAACAAGAATTTATTACTGAATTTCTAAAGTATTGAATTCTCATTTCTCAGCTACTGCCTGCAAGATGTTCTTACCCTTATAGCAGTGCCTGATGTAATGGAGAGGTTCTGAGAGGTTTCTGAGCATTTCATTTCTTTCTGGCTCTATATCAAGACATCTCTAGCTATGTTGTGACCACATCTCTTAGTTTTGAGTCCTTCCCAGGCTGGTGTTACTCACTTCCTTGAGCTAGCTATCCATAAAATTATTTGTTTTCACATCTCCTTTGAAGAAGTAACAATAAATAGTTATCATTTGGGTTTAAAATGTAAATATACAAAGAAACAAAACTTTTTATATATATATTTTATTAAAACATAAAGAAAGTGCACAACAAAAGCATAAACTAGTGGGATATTTGCCCTTCTGCTTGCAAAACTAATGAATGTGTTAACTTATTAACTTATTGTTTTACAAAATAAAACAAGCCCAAGTTTAATAATTAAAGAAGAAAACTTGCTTGTCTTCTTAATAACAAAACCCACATGTCTTCACAGGCACACACACGTGTAGGCAGGTTGAAATATTATCGGCAATCACTGTTTTACTCACCAAGTGGCAGATGTGTGTCACACATAATTCGTGCAGATTTCGATTGGACTGTGTGTGTGTGGCGGGCTTGAGAGACAGAGACAACACTGCACTATGCCCTCCCCTCCATAAAATCTAATAAAAATCTGCTAAAAATCACATAATAATGTTAAAAAATTATGACCTTATGGGGCTACATTGCTAGCTGTCCAGGGCCACATGTGGCCCATGGGCTGCAGGTTGGAAATGTATGGTGTGAGAAGTTCCAGTTTAGTGGTATTTGATTGGAATCCAGTGTCGCATATTGACTCCACACCATTGCCTCCACATTCAGTTATTTACACCAAATATTTGTGCCTCCCACACAAAGTACAAATAGTACTGCAACAGTTTGTTGTCAGGAGGGGACTCTTTTTGTCCTAACTATGTGGGATGGAAATAACATTCCTTTGTAGCATGAAAAGAACTCATCAAATTCTTCCAGTGAAATGCCATGAATTGCAATTTCTACAGAAAATATTTCATGGGCTATGCAAAATTACATTAAGAATTGTAATACCTAATGCAAATATTGTGTGTGTTTTCTTGAGCATATCTTGGGAAGGAGGATTATTTTCAGCTCACTGAATAAAATAAAGGGTCAGAAAATTGCCCTTTGCACAAAGATGCCAGTAAATAGTAATGTTAATGTTGTCTTTACAAAGTGGTTCTCTCAAGTTTTTTTTCTCCTTACAGAAATATTAAAACTTTTTAGTAATGTAATTGTGACAATTTGCTCTGTGGAGTATAAATTTCTGGCAGTGACGTAGATCAGCTGTAAGGAGATGAAAATAAAAGCCAGTTTTATGGTCCAGACGGATAAGAAGAGAAAAGATGAAAAATAATGTGGAGTTTATATTGTAATTATATTTAAAGTTGAAAGATACATGAGAGAAAAGCTGGATGACATCTTGCTGAAAGTGCTTCTAGGTAGCTCCTACAGAGCTTCCTGTTCTGGAGCTCATGTTTTTGGTGTTTTGGACTTTCCATCTTACTGAGATTGATAGCAAACTTCACCAGTCTGAAAACAGATGCTGCAGCAGAGTACTTGAGGAGCTGCTGCTCTTGAAAGCTTGAGCTTGGGTTGATGTGGTGACAATGTGGTTGGGGACTTCATTTTAGTGGGAGAAAATAGATAGAATCACTGGTACCAAACCCAAATAAAACTGACTAGTCCCAAGCACTCTGTTAGTGCTGACTGGATTATTTGTCAGTGTTAATATGAGGCTTGATTTTTTTAATTAATTGATTACTGCAGCTTTGCTGTTGCAGCACAGGAAGAAAAGAGTTGTGGACTTCAGCCATCAAATCCAGCCATTTGGCCTGATTTAGTGCAATTTTATGTTCAATAACACGAGAAGGATCCTAGCTATGGATACTGAATATGAAAGTGCCTGTGCTGTTTTTCATTAGATGTATTGTCAGCCTTTGACACCATTGATCACAAGACTTGTTGACTTGCGTGCTGTGCTGTATGATCTATTTCACAGCTAAGTTAAGCATTTAGGCAGGTGGTCAACACAATAACTATACCTCTTCTAAATCCTATTTTAACACTAGTTTGAAAGTTCAAGGGGGCCTAAAAGCTTGCTGGTCCTCTGCAAAAAGGGTAATTACTTTGAGATGAATTTTGCTGTCTGGAGGAGCAAATGGAAATGGATTTGTATTTCAGTAAGCACCTGTCTCTGATCATATCTCTTAGCACTTCTTACTGAAAAGGCAATAAACATCAGGAACCATCTGTGGAAACAGGGGTTTTTACAGTTTCAGTATTTGAAGGTAAAACCATCTTAGTACTTTGTGAGTTCCATAAACACTTAATTCTGGTTTTGTTATGTAAATTGAGTGCCATTGAATGCAAATTGTATGGTGGATATTACTTTTATTTGAATACTTATTTGTGTCAAAGACATACATATATCCTTAGAAAATACTTATTTTTTTATTAAAGGTTACAGTTCTTGCTGAAGCATATTTATTTGGACATCTCTGACCAGTGACATTTCAAGATCAAGACCTTTGAGGTTCAGTACGTAGAACAAAAATGTTACGATTCTTTTGTTTTTACCTGGAAAGCCATTCGTTGAGATGGCTGAAATCATACTCACTGAATCAGTGAAGAGCTGTGTCTTGCCCTCTGCAAAACTGGTGGGCATGGATGGGAGAGGACAGCTGGGTGGTATTTAAAGGAAAAAATATTTTTCTCCGTAGTATCAGCTGTCTTCACCCATGCAAGATAAGCAGTGCCTGGGATGGTAGTGGGAGTTACTGTCTTGTATTGTGTTCTTGACAGAGTTGAATGATCTTCTATTTTAACTGTGGACAGTGTTAAAAAAAATAAGTAATTTTGATTAATGCTTGTTCATGTTAAATGCCTTTGTTTAATAATAGAATTTTACTGGCAAGGCATTTTATACAACAGATAGGGAATGACAGATTGGCGACTATCTTTTTGACCTGTTTGCTAAAATGGCAATGCCTAGGATAGCCCTTCTGCCATGTCTGTGGAAGGAAGATGTTTGCAGAGCAGGTAGGACTCCTTATTTCATTTGAGAGTTGCAAAGGACTCCCTTACTCTTACCTTTCACACACCCATTGGTCCTGTTGGTTTTTGTAAATGTAGCACAATATAAAAACTTCTTGTAGATTACTGGGGAAGAGTTGAGATGGTTTTTGTATCTGAGCAAAGAAGCGACCTTTCAAGAAGCTGACAATTTTTGTGAGGTGTCTTCTGGACCCTGGACCCTCTGATTTATCTGAAGCGTTTTTAACCACTCAAAAAGTGTTTGTCTGCATCACTGCCAGTACTGATAAAAGGCTCTGGTTTCCTAAGGGAAAACATAGGTTCTTATTCTTTGCTTTGTGCTTACAAATATATATTTAGTCACACATTGGAAATTATCTGCCTGTAGGTTAAGCAGTAACAGTGGGAATTTTGAGGACAGTAAATGAACTAAATCATCCAAAGAAATTTCTGAAACTTTCAGGCATATATCAAACCCAACAGCAGGCTGGGGTCCCAATTTGTGCTGGGGTGCCAGCATGCCCCATTGGAGCTGACTCCCACTGGTGCAGCCCTGTTCTGGAAAGGGGACCAGACATACCTTAGGTTTGCAGGTTGATTGCTGGCCTCCCTGCTTCCTCCCAATTTTGTAGTACACATGCCTTCACGTGCAAGAGCATTCACCTCCTCTGGGGTGTGTGGGAATGGAAGCCAGCAGGCAAACAGGCTTCATGCAGTTCCCAAAACCAATTGCCATTTTTTTTGGAGATGAAGGAACACCATTTATCAAAGGAAAAAACTTTAACAAACAAATTGCTGCACTGGTCAGACCCCCCTGCCTCGAAGAAGAAGCTGAAAGAGAAAAGATAAAATATGTTAGCTGGCACTATTTAAGCTGTTGTAGTTCTTTAATACATCCTAAAGCAACAGTAGAGACATAGTCTTTTTCTTGGCAGTTCACCTTTAAATGAAGAAAACAGACGATTAAAGTGTAGGTATTATCTAGCATCATTAAGACACAGGCTAATGCTTGCATACAAGAGCTGAATAGCAATAGCCTAAGGGTAAATGCCTTTAAATTTGCAAGAACGCCAAAGAGACAATATTATCTTTAATACGTCTTAACTGCCAATGATGGATTTGCCCTAACTTTTCATTTCACTAATTGACATTGTAACACCTAACATCTATATTGTAGAAAATTAATCTTATGCTTATGGTTTTGGTTTTTTAATGAGGGTATGCTCATAGACAATTAATTTATCTACTGTTTCAGCTGCCATTTATGTGGCTGCCATGTATTTTAATGGCAGAGTTCCTGATGGTTTCCACAAGAGGAGTCCTGGGCTTTTAATTTTTGTTTTCAATAGCTTAACTTTTGGAAGCGAGTGTGGATTTGGAGGAATCCTTTTTTAGTAATTTATTTTCTTTTAAAATATTATCCTACTTTAAAACACCCACAGCAATTTTATCTAACTCTTCTTACCACTTGAGTTTGGAGGCTAATCTGCCTTGCTCTTCCCTACACAGTAATACAAAGAAACTGAATTAATTGGCTCTAGACTTTCATTAGTCTCATTGAAAACAACATTTAGTGAGATTGAGGCAGTAAAGACTTACTATATCTGATTAAAGTTGCATATATATTATCACAGAGAGGCTTTTATATTATTTTCACGCTAGTTTGTTGAGTTTTTTTATATGGTGTACAAATACAGCTAGAAGATTAGCAATTCATAATGTGCTAGGCACGTTTGAGCTTTTGATGAGCATTCAGTTCTCTGCACAATATTTTGAAGTTTGGCTACACCTTTGCTAAAAGCAACACAAAACATGTTTGTCTACTTGGAAAAAAAAAAAAGAAGAAAAAAAAGGAAGATATTAGCTGTGTGTATTTCATTGAAAAGAAACCTCATTCTGATGCTCAGTTTCAAGGGACAAATTATTCTTTTCAAGATCTGGTTCACAACCTGCCATATTGCTTGGAGGATGATTAGATATGTTGTCTATCTTGATTTGTTATTTTGGAGAGCGGTGACTCCTTGTAAAACAGTCTGAGTCTCTCTGGCTTCTATTCTATTCATTTCTCTGTGTCCTTTTAACTTATTCCTGATGCACTCCAGATATTATTTTCGTGCAGTGGCCTGCTTTTTGTCTTTTTTGTTTTTATATTGTACAATATCACTTGTATAATATTGCCCCTCATACATGGTCAAAAATTGCATAGTCGATTTTATAGCATTACCCCAGAATCTTACAGGGAGATCACCGTAAGTTACCTGTATAGCAGCTGCTTTCAGAATAGAGCAGGATCCCTGGGGCTTCTCTTCTCAAGCATTTTCCTAATAACATGCTCTCTGAGGCATCTCTTCTCTCTCTTTCTCTATCTTGCAGTGGACAACTGTTCTGAAGAGTGGTTCCTCCCAGACCCACGGGTCCTGACTTGTTAATAGATTTCTCAATACAATCAGTACTGCCATGGTTAGAATTCAAAGGTGCATAACAAGGCAAATCTCGCTGCTGCATGGACACAGAAATAGGAGCCACAGTTTCCTAGATCTATTGGAAATTGAAGTTTTCCAGATAGTGGAGCATTAATTCAACTGGAAATACCAACTTTTCTCACCTTGGCTAAACATCTAAAATGCCTTTATAAAGAAATGAATCATATCATTGAAGCAGATTCCTACTGTTTTTGTGCTAGAACTTGCCAATTTCCCAGCTGCCTGCTATTCAGTACAAAGACAGGTAGCATCCTCTGTTGTGCTTTTTTGACCCAGATTCTCCAATCACATAAATCAGTGTTTGCAGTAAACAAGAATTTGCATTAACAAAGTCCTGGTTCCTGCTGTCTTGTGACTAAATTTTTCAATTTTTGTTATTACTGCCCAGCAACGAGATAAAAATAAAGCAGAGGAATAAAGCCAGAAATATTCAATAACAATACACAAGAAAATCATTTAAAAATATGCAATGTTTGTAGGAAGTTACACTGAAGAACTTGCATATGTTGCAACTTACAATTGCATCTGCTTTGCACAATTTGTAATTGTTTTTCTGTCCCATTTCCATAATGGCCAGTGAAGATTATCCTATCTTTCATTTCTGTGGAAAAGAGCCAGCCAAAAATGTCTGAAAAATTTCTCCTCCCACCACACCTCTATCTACATTCCTGTAAGATGTAAAACTAGTTGTGTTATGGTTAGGTACGTAAAGCATACAGGGATATCTTTTTATCTGCTCTTGAGCTGATTTTGTGCAAGTTTGCAAAAATAAAATCAATTGTAACTTTGTCAAATAGTTATTATAACTGCAACAAGAGGAAATCAACTCAGAAGCCTTTAACTAATGCAGAGCAAGCCCATACATCTCCCTCCCTGGGAGGCAAAGCTGCGATTAGCATGTTTGAATGCCTTACTACAAGTGACACTTTGTGAAAATGCAGCACTTTTTGTGGGAATGAAAAGTGCAGTTGGGAAGCATGTTGTTAATTAACAGAAGCATTAGTGTAGTGTTTGGTGTGATTTCATCCTAACTTAACAGAGCAGAACCAAACTGAAGAGCCAAAAAAAATAGCAGGCAAGCAAGAGCTCTGTTTTTGATAGGTTTTTACATCCTGAGAATTTGACTTTATACATTATTCTAGTCCCCTTACGCTATGATAGAAGACAGAAAATTGTGAATTGTGATTTTAACTCAAGTTTCCCTATCTTATAAGTAGGCTTTTCTGTATTATTTTTTTTTCTGAGATTATTTCTAGCTGTGGCAAAGCTTGGAAGTGAACACAGCAATTTTGGTGTTAAAATTTCATCATTTCTTTAATCTGAGCTTGGAGTTACACTTGAAGCAAGATTTTTTTTTTTTAAATCTTAAAATAAAAAAAAAAAAAAAGGGGGAAAGGGAGCCTCCCAGGTAATGGCATCACATGAAGGCAGCAGTGTTCTCTCTTGTTTTACACTAATCCCACTGCCTAAACAAGCCTGTGTGTGAGTACTCACCCAACAATATGTAAAGGACGTATTTAGAAGTGTGCTTCAGGTTGAAGTGCATGGATGTTATTTTGTCAACAAACAACTGAAGGTCATTGTGGTCTGCCTGTTTCAATAGTTTTGAAGAACTATTGGGAACAAACATCACTAAATAAAAACACTCAGTGAAAGTTCTGGAAATGCCAGAAAAGCTCATCTAACTCATTTTATTAGAAAAGTCTTTAAGATATGCTGTCCATTCCAATTTTTAACTGATACCTATTTTCTTTCATGTAAAATGCAATGATATTGTCATTTCCCCTTGCCAAATGAGGCAACTGATGAATGAAGTTACTTTCAGAGTAAGTTTGTATGATAACTCAGCATGACAAAATTCAAGCAGGATTATAGCTGACAGATGAAAAGTGCTCCCTCCGAACTGTCACTGATAGTCTTTTGGCTACTACCTGATATCTCCTTACATGCTGCTTTATGAAATTATTTGCATTGCTTGCTAAGCCTCGGTTGCTAGTCCACTTGGTGCCACACATCATATACATTTATGCTCCAGAAGAGAATTAGATAATACCTTCACATCCTGGGCAGTCTTAAAACAGATTCTTAGAACAACCCTTCCTTTGGGAAAGGGATTGAGGGTGTTTTCATGCCTTTCCAGCCTCAAGTTCCCATCCTTGTTCTGTGTGCAGAGCTGAGAGTGACCCAGCTGTATCTGGAGAAGTGCAGCACCAGCTGATTTTCTCTGATGCTCAGGTTAATGATAGTGCAGTTTGTTGGGGTTAAAGAGCAAGAATACTATTCCCAGGCTTTGAGTTTCTCACTGAAGACCCACTCGAAAGCAAGAATCATAGAATGGCTTGGGCTGAAAGGGACCTCAAAGATCATTTAGTTTCAACACCTCTACCCTGGGCAGGGTTGCCAACCACTAGATCAGGCAGTAGATGTTTTTGTTTGCTCCCAAAGTCGTTTAAAATATCCCTGGCTCTGCTTCATTTATTTTTTTTAAATAGAATGTTTTCTTATGAGCTAATTTTCCTTGGGTAAAGATTCATATGCAAGTACTTAAATCTGCATGGCCATAGATGAAAGTAGCCCACACTGTTGAAGTGACCACAGCTGTCCCAGGTCTGATCTGAGACCAGAGACCTTCTCAGACTGCCTTCCTGCACTTACACCTGCATGGTGGAAGGTAGCAGACAGTGACGATTTCCATGGCTTGTGTAGGTCCTCTCTGCTTCCATCTTCATCAGTGGCACAAATTTGTGCTGAGGGATGTGGTTCTCTGAGGTAGCCTTGCCTTGTGCTATGGAGAACCTCATGGCATATCCAAACTAGAAAGCAAAAGGCCGTGAGGAGTAGTGTGAGCAGGTCTGGGGTGTGACTTGCACCATGGGAACCAGATATGAGGAGATATAGCTGGACAGACTGCCAGCCATCAACCACTGCCAATCACTGGCACCATTCAGTGCCTGGAACACTAAGAAACTCAGTGCCAAAAAAAAAAAAACAACTAGGCTTTCCAGCCCCAAAACACATAAAGACAGGTCTGTTGGATCACAGTTGTGTATTAATTGTGCTGCACTAACCATTAGCAAGAAAAGATTGTTTCATTACTAATACTGGTGAAAAATCAAGTGATGTCTTCGTGACCACAATGAACAGGACTGTGTATGTAAGCCAAAAAAAATGCAAGCTACAAAGCTTTCTTGTATCCTGTGATCAAGTTATATTACTGCATCAATGTGCATAGCAACAACTTCAGGGAACAAAAGAGTCTTTGTCCAAAATAAATGATTATTCAGGTCTTTTTAATTTAGTATAGAGTGACCCTTTATATTCAGAAGCTCAAACATGTTTACAAACTGGTGGAGTGTCTAAAATTCTCAGAATATTAAAATTGTACTTTTTAGAAATGAAACATACTGAGCATAGCAGGGAAAGGACTGTCTTGAAGGAAAGGAGAGGGAAGAACTGAAGGTAGTGCTGCTTTTTCTTACTCCTGGTAGCTTGCACACAGTACAGCTGTGATTCTCATTTGAAAAAAATCTCATGATATGTGATGACTTGTGCATTATTTGACACTAATTGTAAAGCAGAACAAAAGTGAAAGTGATATTGATTAGGCTGAAGAAGCTTAATGAAGTAATTGTTAAGGAATAGCATCCATACTGTCTTTGTACAAGTCATTTGCTCAATAAATAAATAAACAATTTTTATGACTTAAGGTTTGCAAAACACTGAGGATTTTATATCTGTGCTATAGATGTTGCTACACAGTACAATGATAACTGAATAGACTAAGGTGATGTTTAGCTTTATTTCTTGCTGAAGAAATTCCCCTGTGTTCTCTAATAGCAGTGCATGGCTGAGATGTCTGTAGGTTTAATGTTGCTGGCAGTGGGAGGTGAAGATCATGATGTTCTGTTGGACGAAAAGGATTCAGACTTATTCTTTATACGTCTTTTTTTGCTTGAAAGGAGATTCCTCAAGACAGAGACTCTCTTCATATCTGTTTCCATTATGGCTCTAACCACACTGTCAGAGCTTAACAAAAAGTATCTAGTGCTGCACTGAAAAACAACATGAAAAGAACTTTTAAGTCGCAGAAACAAGCTCTTGGAAACTAGGGAAAGCCAGATGTGTAGTTTGTTCTGTGCCTTCAATTTGGCCTTTTTATACATACGTATTGTGCTACAGTCATGAATTACATCATTGCAGCAGTTTTTTCCAGAGAAGCAGCGTTCCCTTTGGGCTTGAGATGAGCAGTGTTCAGGGCATTAATCAGTTTGGTGTAATGAATGAGGATGTTGTCGAAGAAGTTAATCTAGGAATTGACAATTGTGTAATGAAGAGGGAGAATTACTTCAGGAAAGGAAATGACGGTCTTGTGTTTAAATCAGATGAGCTTGAGATGGGAGACTTCACTGCTGGCACTGCCCCAAGGCTACAGGGAGAGGAAGGGCGCCGGGATGAGGAACTGTCTCCAAGCAGTGTGGGAATGGAGAAGTCCAGCCAAGAATATTCCTTCCTCTTGGCTGCCAGCCATGGGCAAGCCAGGCTGATCTTGCTTCCAGCAAAGAGCGCTCTACTGCAATGGCAGCAGGGGAGCCCAGCTGTGGATCAGCCCGAGCTCTGGACATGTTGCCGTCCTAAGTCTGGAGGATGCATGCCAATGCTGAGAAATGATCGTTTTGTAATGCAGGGAGAGGAGTGGTCTGTCCAGGCTTGAAGGCTTAGAAAAATTCTTGTTGGTCCAAAGGTAGTGTTGGCAGGAGGCGACCAGACTACCAGCCCTGCAGAAAACAGCAAAGGAAAGTTTGGAGCCCAGAGCCAGACTCTGACATCAATGCAGATTTTTATTTTAATGGGCAGGGTATGTGTCTTAAGCTTGAACCAATAAGTTCCTAAGAATGGCAGCACCTCTGAGGGGTGTTAGGAGCATGCAATCCTTAGCAACATAAACCTTTGTAATTTTGTGGTCATTGGCAAGTGTTCTGCAGCTAACCAGAAACAACAATCTTTCACTGATCTCAAGTGGTTTAATGAGCAATTTCAGATATTTTGCAGAACCCTGTTATCATTGGACATGCTACTGTTAAAATATAACATAGAGAATTATATTTTGCATTGTAGGGGTGAGGGAAAGATAAGGCCTGGTTTTGAAGTGTAGACCTGTCTATTGGTCTGGGTGGAAATACTACTTGTGGGTTTGGAAAGGAAAAAGTGCTGCTTCAGAGCTCCAAGCTCAGACCTTGGCTTCAGCCCATCCCCTAAAGAACACATTAGCAAAATTGTCAGAAAGAGATTGTTTTACAAAGACATGCCAGGACACCAGCATAGAAATGGAACAATAAAGTTTGCTTCTGGGCCTTTGGTGGGAAGATCCAGAATCCTGCTGATACTAGTTGTTGTTCCTCACCATACACTTCAGCTTAAGCATCCTTCTTTAATCATTCTAGCTGCTTCTGAACTAATCAAATTATTCTTGTGTGGTTCTCCCTGCAAGACAAAAATGAGTTTAACTCCACTTCAGGTGAACAGGGAGACTTCAGTTAATAACACTGAGCCATTTATGCTGGAGTGCCAACAGATTACTAAAATAAATTCAGCTTGCTTGGCATGCCTTTGACAGGACATCTGCTGTTGAATTTCACCTGGCAGCATCTGGGCCCAAGTACTTTTCTAAAATCAGGGGAAAAATAGTGTTTACATTTCTGCAGCATTAAAATTCTCTGTAAGAATTTTGTATACTGTTTCTCTCTAAGGATGAGGAGGTGGTTGGTAAGCTTAAATGTAAGTTTACACATTATCTTCTGTCTAGGGATTTCAAAACATTTCAGAAGCATGAAAGAACATTTTCATTCATTGAACAAAATGTGTTTGCAACAAAGCTTTCATTTTCTTAAAAAGTTGTAATTAATATGTTAGAAATCAAAATAATTTTTTTGGTGTTTTCAATCTGTACTTGGCTTTTAGTTGTCAAAGCTAACTGGAAAATAATGTATGCTGCTCTCAAAAAGAAAGATCACACCTATCACTTGATGCAGAAATTGTTGAAGAAAATTTGCAGATTACTTTAACCTCCAGATTTGACACATCTTTCCATCTTGGAATTGCTGCTCTAAGCCTGATGAAGGCAGCAATAAGTAAGAAATGACCCCTCTCCTTATTTGGCAAAGACAAAGAGTTACAGTGCACACTGCCAAGAAATTCAGCTCTACAAACCTGTTCCTTCCTGGAGCTGAGGCGTCACGATTGAGAAACAGCAAGCGGTTACAGAAAGACACCGTATTCTCCAGCAATCCCTTAGAAACAAAGAAAACTTTAACCCTGGCCCACTAGAAATGGGCAAAACTGCCAGGAAAAAAAATGCAACATCTGATTCTTCAGTGCTGTCCATTCTGTATAGCCAGTTATGGTGACACAAGCATTTTCTTAGTCAGCAAAGCCAGTTTAATAAGTTAACATTCCTGCCCTGTTGTTTGCTTTCTTCTGTGTTGTGCCAGTTAATAGGTTACAAGGTTGTGCTATAAGCCAGATCCATTTTGGTGGGTTTTTCTTTTTGGTTGGTTGGTTTGATTTGGTTTTCAAGTCAAATCACGGTTTTGTTCATTTTATGGTTGCAACAGCATGACTGGGGGATAGAGGACTGCAGGAAAGAAGCACATATGAAGAAAAAAGGATGGACGCTTCTTAAACTGCATTTGTCATCACATAAAATGTTTCTGTAACTCTGCTTTCGTTTTTACAGAGTGAGCAGATGCAGTACTACTGCTCTGATGTTGCAGTGTTTTACACTGCATCTTCTTGGGAATTTTCTAATGACACAAAGAGAAGGGAGAATTATCAGAAAAAGCATCATCTGTCACTATCTAAATATTCAATTAAAACAAAAAACTTTCAACATCTTCTAATGAAATGTCCCTCTTTAGCTGTCAGTTTATCTGGAGGCCTGCTAAGGATGTGAGTACACTAGCACGTGTGCTCCTGACAAGAATGTGCAATGTGCACAAAGCCTTGCCTGCCACATTACCAGGAGGTTGTGAGTCTGAGCTGAGCTGACTTATGGTCACTTACAGTTCTTAAATATGTACATACATAGAGAATGTTTAATTAATTTGATTTTTGTTTAATTTAATATGCATGAAAATATTTTAGCTTCATGCACACATTTAAAAGGTCAGAAGTGTTTAGGAAAGCTAGTTACAGTACATCTGAAACCAAAGCTTCATAAACTAGTGATCTCTAAACGAACTGTTAAATTAGAAGCTGTTTTTAATGTGGATTTTTCTGTGCCTTTGGAAGGTACTTATAATTCAGAATACATTCAATTGAGTAAAACACTTTGTGATGACAGAATCATAGAATGGCTTTGGTTGGAAGGGACCTTAAAGCCCATCCAATTCTAATCTTCCTGCCATGGGCAGGGTTGCCACCCGCTAGATCAAGTTGCCCAGGGCCCCATCCAACCTGGCCTTAAGCCAGATTGTCCTATGATGGAATACGCAGCGTTTGTTACACTCATGGCTGTCCTCGAATACGAACAGCAGTATGTTGTCCAGTACATTTGTTATTCACTGTGAACAGTTCAGGATAAACCCATAGCCAGATAAATCAATCCCACTATACCTGAGAGTGGCAAATGTACTTATAAAAACTTTATTTTCTTTACAGACAATTTACCACCGAGATAAAAACACTGTATCTGTCAATCTGTTGACAAGCACTGGTTGAACTAGCTCCAGAGTTCATAATGATCAATTAGCTGCCACAATATTGCATGATTTTTGATTTAATCTCCTTCAGTGCAAACGTACTTTAAATTTTAAATGTATTGCTAAAAGTGTGCAGCCATAAAGCATCTTACAGCAGGGGACATACACCAAAGTAAGTGGATTAGGTTTTTGTGTATCAGGTACAAAAGGGACACAAAATAAAAAAAAAAAAAGTTAAATTTATTTGATATATAAACTCAAATGACGCCAACACTTCTAATCTACTTAAGATGTAAACAGCTGATTGCCTTGAAGAGTTCAAGGTAATGTTAGCAGCATAACGATAAGGCCCAATCCTGAGTACTTTTAATAAATTAAGCAATCTCACTGAAAATAAGAGTGTGTGATCAGGTGATGTAAGCACTAGGATGGCTTTGTAAATCCACAGCTCCATACCACCAGTGCACCCTTTGTGTGGTTACAGCTTGGACTGTTCCTGGTAAGGACATGGTTTTGACCATATATTGGCCTGGAAGACTGTACTGTTAGATGTTTAGCACTGAAAACTTACATCTTGCCCATTGGTAGCCAATGCCATCAGATATAGATCCGGTGATATAGATCTAGTTCACACTTTCTGCAAGGCCTGCTGTGCAGACTACTGTTTTCACAGTCAAGCCTACCAGTAGAACCAGCTATTGTTCCAATTTACTTTGGTCCTGCCCAGCTGTGATGGTTATGTCTTACCTTCAAAGAGTGGAAAGGGCTTTTTGAGCTAGGTAGGCCCACAGGTAGTATGTGGGATGTTACTGTCTTAAATGTCTGAAGAATTTGTAGCAACATTTTTGACCATGATAGAAGGGATGTGAATTTGTGAGCCTTGAGGCTGAAGTCATAGGATGCATTGGTCTAAATAGTGAGGCTCTGCTTGGCCGAAATTCCTTCAGGAGCTAGGAGACCACTGTAGTGTAGTGTAGAGCTGGATTCAGATGCCATCGGTTACACCTGAGCCCTTGTATCATATTTCTATTTCTGATATCTCCTACTCAATAGGAAATACTGAGCTTAGGGACTTGTGAGGAATTTCACTCGTTTGAACCTGGAGATAAATGTAACTCTGCCATTTTCTATACCACAGGTGCTGTTAGTATGGGGCTTTCCTGCCTATCCTTTGGCAATTCCTTTTTCCTTTGTCATTGCTATCATTTTTACATCAGTCACCCCTCTGTAACTGAGTTCACTGCTTGTGTTGAGCTGTGTTCAATTCAGAGCAAGAGAGAATGGGGTGAGGAAAGGAAAAAGTTTTCTTTCAGAGTTCAGATTGCAGATGTTTGGCCAGATCTGAAAATGGGGAAGGCGAAGTGAAAAGAGGCTGTCCGGTGAGTTCTAGCAACTTCATGATACCTACAGACTGCCAGCTCATCCAGCAAAGACTTCTCCTTATGAAGAGCCAGCATTGTTCTTGTATGTGCTGTGAATGTATTTTGTGATTAGAGTTGGAAAGTGGAATATGGAGTGTCCTTCATGTAACAAATAGGACTCTTTTTTTAAAAGAAGAAAAACCAACAACAGAAAAACTCAGTTTTCCATGAAAATGCTGTTTTCATGAAAGTTTTTCAAGTAGCTTGTCAGCGACTTATGCGTTCATGGGAGAGACCAACAAGATGTGTTTTGTAATAGGCTGTGTACAAATTTACTTTCCACCAAACCTACATGTCTTAGAGTTGCAAGTCTATGTTTTACTAAAATATATGAGTCATTTTATCCTCCTCTCCATAGATTCTTAATTATAATTTTTTTTTAAGTATGTCATCTGAAAGGAATTTCATGGCCACAAGTAAGAAACTCTGGTCTGATGACTTAGAGTTACTAGTTTAGCCACCAATCTCATTTTTTGAAAGAGTGCAGCTGTTGGTGTATTTGGTCTGCATACAAAGTCATGCTTGGTTGTGTTAATAGTCCATCACTAAGGAGGAGGTAAGAGGTTTGCATTATTTATTTCCAAAATCTTCATAGCAAAACAGTCTTTTTTAGAGCTGCTCGAATGTCAGCAACTGCATTGTGTGTATGTATGCATGGGGTGGGGGAAGTGGACATACAACTGTTCTTCTACATCAGCTTCAGTAATTCAGGGAGTAGAAAGGGAATGACTTGAATTATATATTTGCATGAGCTGAAAAGTACTGCTTAAGAAGTTAGTCATTTTTGCAGTTTATAGTTGTAACTCTTATGTTGCTTTGCAATTGTTTCTGCTAGTCTGCAGCATTTTGGAGTACAGTAATATTCAGGGCTGTGGTTATCTCATTCATCTGTATTCCCTGGAGAGCTGGATTCCATTGTTTTTTCATAGCAAAAATATTTGGGAATAGAGGGTGCTTGACAAATTTTTAGGTAATAGAAATAGGAGTTATAGTTCAGTTTCTCATTTATGAATTTTTAACAAAATAGCTTGCAGAAATTCAGAATATTTGGGTTTGAGTCTCTAGAACTGTCTGGCAGTGGCCTTCCCTGCCAGGCTGCAAGTGCCGGAAGGAAAGAAAGCAATGCGGCCAGGAAGGACGAGAGCACTGTTCGCTTGCATAAGGCCTGGGGATATCATTGCAGATATCCCTCCGTTAACACATACATATCTCATATAAAGTATGATGCCTTAGGCTTTATGTACCATTTGAAATTTTATTTTGGAAGAAATACTCTGGGAGGCAATGATGTGTTGTTATAGGGTTTGGGTCTTTTTGTTTGTTTGTTTGTTTTTTATTCAGCTAGCCATAATAACAAATTACCTGCGTAATTCTTTCCCAAGGTCCTAATCTTTCAAGAGAATTTATATTTCTCTCAATTAGGAAAAGAAAAGAAAAGATTAGGTTCAGCATTTTCAGGCTACATAAATCTTTTTTCCTCAATTTTGCCATTAGCTAAATCTGTCAGAATTTGAAATCATGGAGCAAAGCCACTTGGAGGCTATTGGTGAAACCCAGGAAATCCCTGAGACTGGTTCACCACCTTTCTTATTTAGAGCACAAGGGAGTCAAGGGAAACACTTACCATGCCATGTATGATATGTAACATGCCATGCATGTCTAGTACATTCTTTCCCTAAAATGCCTTCTCTTTCACTCCCTTGTCTTACAGACATTCATCAGTAGCTTTTTATAATCAACAGCCCACTGTAGGAACAGTAAAGGAAGGGTACAAGTCAGCCACCAAATGTGCTCTTTTCCTTCCCATAGTTGTTGGATGTCTGACATCCATCCATAAAGGTTCCATTTGCTCTCAGAAGAGCCCCACCTGTGGTTTTCCACTGCCCAGTCACTTGTGCTCACAGATCTGAGGAGCTGGACTGTGAACTTTACACATCCACAGAAGCTGTCCTGCCTTCCTTTTTGGTTTACTGTAGGGATCAGAAGCACATAGGCTAGCATTTTACTTTGACCTCCTTCATGCTAGAAGGACATTACCAATGTATCCTTGCCAATCACTGTGGCAAAGGCTTTTCATCCTGCACAGTGCTGAGATTTCATGCTTGGGCTCCACAGAGGTCTCGAGGTAACCTGGGGCTCGTCTGTAGCCCATGAATGATCCAAACTGACATTTGCATTGGCAAGAGCAATGCAAAATCTGGCATTTGTGTATGGAACGACTGTGTGATAAAACAGTAGTTGCGGCTGCATTCTATGTGCTCAGAATATTATCTCTGAGCATTGAGGGAGTGTTGTGGCTAATGCAGGCAGTTTTATGTATGTAGGACTCCATGGGAATGGATACATATACATGTGTGCATACATATTACACAACCAGTATCTCAAAGATCTCCATCTAATATTGCACTATGGGGTGGGAAGGCACTAGATAGCTTGGCTGAATGCTGTTGCTGATGCTTGTCCAAAGATAGAGCTTCACCTTTATACTAGCAGCTGAAGATTTAGATCCTGAAGAAAAAGATCCTGTGCGTGAACTCAGCATTAAACAGGCTGAGAGATACTGCAGTCTGGAAATATATTGATTTAGTTTATAAATTAATGCAGATTAGATCCTCTTGGTAATGCTTTGTTGCCTTACTCCAGTTAACAGAAAATACATCAACTCTGATACCAGAGCACATAGGTTTTGTATGTAAGTAAGTATGTGGACACAAAGGTGCCCACTTCTGTGTGTGCCACAAATTGAACAGCAGCTAATTGAGCAGAGTACTCCCACGCTGATTATTTTCTTTCTTTATCTTATCACTTCCCCTATTGTGGTGGAAAATAGCTATAGATAATAACTAGATCGGCCCATTACAAACGGGATCCATTTTAATTTCAGCAGCTCTTAATAGATTTCAATTCAAAGATGTGTATTTAAGCTATAGTTGCAAATCTATTAAATGGTTGAGAAGTTGAGAATAAGAAAGCAACTTCTAAGTAGCTTTCCTTAAATGCTGCTGCTGTTAATTTGTATGGAGTGTATCAAGGGGAAAGGGAAGTGGAATAGTTAATACTCTGCAGTGTGGTCCTCCTTTGCTGACCTAGAAGCAACTCTGTCGAGCAGTTTTGCTCCACAGATGCATTGCTGGGTATAACTAGCTGACTCCAGGCAGTCTTGGACAGTCTCTGCAGGTAGCTGCTGGGGGATAGCTGTCCTATTCCTATATTTACAGTCTTGATGCTTGGTTTTTCTTTTATGTTTTTTGTTGTTGTTGTTCTTGGTTTTGTTTCTTTTGTTTAAGACAAAATGACAGCAGACTTCTTTTCTTTTATGGTAGCAAGAGTTGGAGGCACAGTGGTTTGACTGCAGCTATGTCCACGCTGGGCAGGTTCCAGTGCTTGAATTCAGCAGCATGAATCACCAGTTATACAGTTCATACAGTCACCTGCACTAAATACAAAAGGACATGCCAGTGTCTCAACACTTAGCAGGCATCTCTGCTATTTCTGTTGTCCTACAGTGGCTTCATTTTTGGAAGAGCTACTCCCTGTTACCAGTGTAACCTTTAACGTGTCCTCAGAAAGAGTTCCTGCACTCCACCTACAACAGGGTGGTGGTTAAAAAGCAAGTTATGCTTTTACATACCCTGATTTTTTCTTCCTGATGGAGTTCAATGGAACTGTCTTGAAGAGATAAGAACAGTTCTTAAGGCCCCTTCCTGAGAAGGATCTCACCTGCTTATAGGGACAGGGTTAGCGTGTGTTCAGCAGCCCTCGCTGGGGAGGGAGAGGAGTTCTTGAATGCTTTTGGAGGAAAGTCCAAGCCAGAAATAGTACAGCTAGAGTTGTCATCTCTTCTTACATTGCATTATTGAATTTTCCTAAATGGAGGGAAAAAATTGAGGTGCAAACACTTTTTTAACACTTTGATAAACACAGTCCAGTAATTCTGCTGGAAGATTTTCTGTGGTGCAGCCTAGCTCACAAAGAGCTCAGAAAAGTAGTTAAAACTGTTTTCATACAGCTGAAGCCATATCAGTGAATTTACCTTCGTTATAGACAGTTGAAAATAAAGACATGAGATAGATCTGTTACCGCCCTGGGGGAGCTTTGCTTTAAATGCTGTCCTATGCAGAGCAGTGATCTTGTGGTGACAGCAAACCTACACCGCAGCTGTGAATGAGTGCTGAAATTCCATGTCTTAACCAGCTTGGTATCTATCCATTTAAGGTTACTCAAGTTTACCCAAAACACAGGTTTTATGTATAATAAAGTTTTTTAAGAGGACAGGGGCACATTGTCTCGAGAGTATTTGAATCAAATGTGACTGTGCCTGTACGATGTCCCCAGGGCTCTGAACACCTTTCCAGGAGTACCCACTCAGTATTTTTTTTCAGTTTTTACATCCACTTCATTGATAATATTGATCATGGTTGGTGCACTCCCAGATTAGCACCAGGTTTGCTCATCCATTGCCTCCTGTCAGCTACTCTTCAAGAGTCTTCAATAACTTTCCCTGTCTCTCTCAACTCTACCTTCATCGCCTCACTGAGGAAAAAATAATAGTGCTATGACAATTTCTGTTAGCTTGCTGCCGTCTCCTCTGCTACATGCAGCATCAAGCATTTTCTGTCCCTCCTCAGACGATGGCAGAATACCCTTCTCTGGGTCAGTGCCACCACTTTGCGCTTTCTACTCCAGTTTCTCATCTCCTCAGACAGCAGCTCCACACGAACCTCTGCTCCCACAGTGCTGAGTGCAGCTCCCTCTTTCTGCAGTCTTTCCTCTTTCTGCCTTCCCTTTCTGCATCCTGCTGGCTGGAGACTCCGTCCTTCACTGGCTCGGTAGCTTACCGAAGCATACACCCAACTTCTTGATATCTGGGCAGGTGCTAGCACCAACATCCACACTAGTGTACAAGCAGTATAGAACTTAGAACCGTCTTGTTCTCTTAATTGATTTGAACAATGAGCAGCCCTGACCTTGCAAACTGCTCTTTATTATTAGTGCTTAAGGACTTATATTGTGTTTGGTTGCTACAAGCAGTCCGAGAGCTTCATCCCAAGGTCATGTGACTAAGCTGAGGTAAACATCCACGTGTTCAAACACTTATCCTCAGTGTCTTTAAGGACACTTTTCATTAAAACCCCCGTTGGCACTGCCGACCACATCTGATCAGCAGGACAAGAAAGACATCTGCTCATTGTGCAATGGTGGTCACCAACTGGTACTTCAGATGCAAACCTATTTTCACCTTGCCTGTAAAATGTTGTATTCATATAAGTTCTTTGGGGAGAATTTCCAATTAAGCATGACTGCTTCTTGGTTCTTTGGTATACTGCCAAGAGGACAAAGCCTTGTCAAATGATAGTAACCATCTGCATGTCTTACACTAGATATAGTTTACTCTGAAGCTCTAGAAAGGCAACGAGTAGCTTATTTGCATGGTTACTGGCCCAGTGTAACTTCTGTGTTACAGCCCAGGTTCGGGAGATATGGAGGGATGAAGTGAATGGTTCTAAATTAATAATAATTTATTAATAATTTCTTTTAATGAAATTTTCACAATCATGCAGTTCACTGGAATGTGTCTCTTCTTATTGTAGCTTCCCAAATTGAAATCTTCTTTGAACAGATGATATCTTCTTGTCAAATCTTCACCTCTCCCTCAGAAGATTTATAGTTGGAATGTTCGTTACGAAGGAGGGAGAGAGGATCTTGTTCTCCTGGGTTTCAGATAGCTCCTCAGCAAAACGCTCTACTTTGAGGACTCTTTTCATTAGCTGTATATTTTTGTTTTGCTGTACTTTTTGAGCAAAGCGAATGATTACTTCCAAAAGTTTTAGATGTTTGCTTTTGGGATTACATCTTTCATGAAAATAACCCGGCTCCCAAATGTGGTCTGTCAAGCTTGCCAAACTACTAGACACACAGGCTGCCAAAGGAATTTTGCTTCTCATATTGCCTATAAGTAGATCAGTATGGAAGCTTGAGTTTTTCAAAGTCTTTGGCTCACCTGCTGTATTTTGCTCAGGAAAGCTGAGCAGCAAAATACACAACTAATGGAATTTTTTTATCTTTCCTGTGGCCTTCTCACAAGGACAGCAGCATAGTGCATGTGCACCCCTGAGAGCACACCTTTGGGGAAGAAGGGAGTTATTTGCCCTGGATAGATAAAGTCCCAAGAGGAAGCTGGGACTGCCTTTGAGTGAGGCGAGATGTAGTCTGGCCTTATGAGAACAGAAAGCCCAAATTCTTATGACAGTTGTAACATTAAGGCTACTCAATTAAGGGAATCAAGCTATTACTCGGTTTTTTAGGCCCAGCTATTGTGAGTTTGCATGATACCAACTTCTTTTGAGAACAAAGATTCTTTTTTTCAATTGTTACTCTGAGAACTGAATGGCTTCCTTTTGGATTGCCCTTAAAGTAATTCCTACCAAAATACATGTGCCCAAACTGGCTGGATAATCTGTTCAGTGTGGCTGTTCCTGATGTGCTTGCTGCAGCAACAGACCAGCCAGTAACACAGAGGTAAAATCTCCAAAAGGAAAGGAGAAATAAGACAGGCAGGATTTTAAATTTTCAAAACTGAGAGCATTTAAGGGGTTGCTTTTGCATGTTATCTTTATGGACATCCCCCACTGGTGCTTTGGATTTAAGAGACCTTGGTCCTTAAAGCCAGGTTCTACAGCTTGTTCAATGGTTCCTCTTCTTCTCTTGCTGGGGGTGCATTTTATTGGCCTTATTTAGGCCATGGATGTTTCTTAACTAGTATGTGTTGGCCCCGAGCAGATGACAAAGTAATAAAGAACAAAACAAAACCTGACCAGTACCTGTGGGCTATTAGAGGGAACTTTTTTAAATGCTTGCCATGGTTTGCCAGAAACTTGAGTAAACCCCTCTGTATCACAAAAATAAACTGCAGTTGCCGGTGGTGATTTCCATTGTATTGAATACAAGCTGATACAGGCTCAGGACTTTTATAGATGCCTTGCATTTGCTCTTTTGAAATGCAGGTGACCCAGTTCACGTCTGCTGGTATGTGGACATTATCCATCACAGTCACTGCTAAGCTGTGTGCTCGGCAGCCCATGCTGTGGCACTCTGCAACAGGTGTCCACTGCAGCCACATTTGGAAGGATGTCAGGTCATGCTGGCACTTGGTTTTAGCTCGTTTAGTATAGAGACTTTTGTCAACTGCTGCAGATCATTTCAGACTGCTTTATGGTCTCAGGGAATGAGAAAATGTAGTTCATGAAAATTATATTAAACTGATCAAGTACAAAGTGAAGCTTTAGCTGGAAAGTCTTATGTATTGCATCTATGGATTTCATCCAAACATAAAAAAGAACTGACTTAATGACTCATCTTTTCATGTTTCATATCATCCATCAGATAACAGCATTTTCAGAAGCACAGGAGCAACTCAGATTATTTTGATGTCTTCTGCAGCATGCAGCATAAATTTGTTTTCTCTTTTTTTCCCCCGTCTCTTCCCTCCCTCCAACCCTGACTGTGTCTCTCTCTTTTCCAATTTATCTGGATTAAACAAGTCTCTGATTATTCTTTATGCCACTGCAAATAAAGTCATTTTCAGAAACAGATGTCGAAAGAGCCCAGCGAAATAATCCTGGAGGCAGATGTAGTCTTCCGTAAGCTGCCAAGCGCATGGTGCAATCAAAGTGATGAAACAAAATGGAACAGGCTGCAGAAAAAGTAATTAAATTATAGTTCCATTGTAGAAGCACATTTTAAAATTACTGAGATTCAGAGCCCATAATGCTAGTATTATAGTTGAAAGAATACTTGCCATGGGTCATGAGCATTTTTTTTAACAGTTATTAATCATGCTTGACTGGAAAGACATGTGTAACCTACAACAAGCATTGGCTGTAGTTGCACCAAAGGAAGCCTTTGTTCCCTGAAGAGAATTGTATCAAAGGCCAGAGTGTCCTATTATTACATGTGCGATAGCAAAGTGCAGAATCTGAAAAAGGGCTTTTCAAATTTCAATACAGAGTACCGGAGGGAAAAAAAAAAAAGAAAATAAGTATTGTATCTTAGTGAATACTAGATGACCTCCTTTTTCTATTACCAAGTTAACTTACTCATTGTCTAAATAATGGATAAAAAAATCTCTAAAATACCTCTCTCTAACTTAAATAAAGATAATGTCGAGGTTCTTGTGAAAATGGAAAAGAGACAGGACATGTAAAAAGTTCTAGAAATTAGAGATTAAAAGACCTCATTGGCTCTTTTGACTTTGTTTCCTTCGCATTATAAGTGAATGTATAGAACAGCATATAGAATTTTTTCTAATGATTTTTTTTGCCCATAGTCAATATCTAAATGTTCTGTGAGAATTTGTCAATTTCCTAATGAAAAAATTAAATGAGAGTTTCATAGGATCTGTCCATACTGCCTTTGCAATGTTGTAAAATTGTACCATTTTGGTTTTCAATTTCAAATAGATATTTCATTTTTATAAATGTATTACAGACATTGGATTACAAAAACAGCAAATTGAAGTCTGAACCAAAATTCAGAAAAATAACTTCTTTGAGTTGACAAAAGATTTTAGGTTACAAACACTCACACACTAAATTGTTTCAAAATTTTACATTTTAGTCCAATTTGGAATGAAAGTAGACTTTGCAAGCTGGCATTTCCTGTAAAATACGTGCTGTATGTCTAAATTCTGCTTAAGACCTGATCCAGCATTCCCAACATTGAGTGTCGTGGCTGACCTCAGTGTATTTTTTATAAAGCTTCAAGGAAGCTTTATGTAGCCATTCTTAATGGAAATGCCAGATGCAGTGCTCTTTCTGGAGAATATTATTTGGCCTGAGAGATATCCCTAATAGGTTTTGAGGGCAGAAATTTAGCTTTAATTGCTTCCTTTCTTGTAGTTAAGTCATCCTCACATCAGCCAACCACACTTGCAGCATCCTAGTTTCTCTCCCTATCTTCAGTTCCCTCAAATATCAGCAGCCTTTTTGGAATATTGCCTTATTTGCTACTGGCTAAGCTCCATCTCTTTCTTTGTCACTAATGTACTCCCAATGCCCACATCCAGTTAGTGATGTAGATATTACCCAGACTTCAGCAATATTTTTGGTTTGGGAGTTTTTTGTTTCTTTTATTATTTTTTAAAAATAAGAATCTATTCCCTGGTTCTTTTCTGGAGCCTCTGCAATATGTCAGCAGCTACTTTCTCTTGATATTTATTTTTTTGTCTTCAAATGAGCAACTAGACCACTCCATGTTCCCATGCCAAAGATAGGAAGGTGAGAGCAGCACCAATTCCTTCACATCAACCCAGCTCCTGTTTTGTTTTTATAAGGAAAAAAAAGACCAAACTTTACATTCACTGATATGCAAGAAACTCAGTTGCATATGAGCAACAAAGCTACTAAAGTGACTGAAAAAAATATCAAATGTGTACCCTGTGTTTGCTTAAAACGCTTTTATGGGGAATTCTAAGGAACATGGGAGCTTTTTTAATGATTATATTATTTTACTTCCAGAGTCCTCTCCTCTCACTTTCCTCTCTCATGATTGGTTGAGAAGGCTGGAGTTGCTCGGGAGAAGAGAAGGCTCTGGGGAGACATTATTGCAGCCTTTCAACATGTAAAGTGGGCTTAAAGGAAAGATGGAGAAAGACTTTTTACCAAGGTCTGTAGGGACAGAAGAAGCGGCAACCATTTTAAACTGAAAGGGGTTAGATTTATATTGGATATAAGGAGAAAAATTTTCATGGTTATGGTGGTGAGACACTGGAACAGGTTGCGCAGAGAAGTTGTGCTTGCCTCATCATTGGAAATGTCCAAACTTGGGTTGGATGGGGCTTTGGGCGACCTGACTACTGAAAGATATCCTTGCCCACTGTGATTGGAAGTGGGTGATCTTTAAGGTCTCTTCTAACCCAAACCTCTCTGTAATTTTGCATAGGTGGCTTTGAATTGCTGAGCAAATAGTGTGCCTCTGCTGACACACCTGCTGGCAGCCCTGCTTGGAAGAAGTTCACTGCTGAGTCCAGACCACAGATTATCCCTTGGTGGAAACATGACCTCTCTCCTCTAGTTAGACTATGGCTCCATGAAACTTGTGTGAACCTAAAACATAGGACATCCTTGTATCTCTTCAAAATGTTTTTGAAACTGATCAGGAAGATTGTATCTACATAGATAGAGATATGTATGAGTGTATCTGTGAGGAAAGAGACTGAAGAATAAATAAAAGGACAGATGCTTCATGATGTATTTCAGTTCAGTGGCATTGTGAAGCAAACTAGCTGTTTATGCAGAAATACTTTATTTTCAATGGCTGCACAAGAGTAACAAATGGATAGCTATAGTACCAATTACTTCCAGTGCTAAAACAAGACAAAGTGATTCACTTTGCATCTGGCACTTTGAAGTCATTAATAAATAAACTATTTGATTTTTCTTAGCTTCATCAATTAGATTTGCTTTTTGAGTTTTAAAGATTCTCCTGGTTTAAATCAGTGACAAAAATATTGATTTAGGTGGCTTAAATCTTGGTGTGTGCTTGGCTCTTTAGTCTGAGTATTGACTGCCCATAAAAAGGTCATTTATTGTGGGCTGGTTGTTTTTTATCTTTTTTTTTTTTCCCCACTCATCTTAAACCTATTTTCAAAGAACTCTCTGGGAACTTCCTGGTTTTTGTACCCACTGCATAGTTCTGGGCTTCACGGTATGGTTCTTGTAACACTGTAAGTTTTGACTAAGCACCAGTGGTAGGGCACTTCAATATTCATCTCGCGAGCATGGCTTTTGATGGGAACAATTCCAACAAACTGACAGGAGATTGCAACACTGTTTTTTGTTTGTCTTTTTATCCTTGTGAACAACAGCACTCAACCGTATTTGCAGTTGTTAGGACTGTGTTCCTGTGGGACCAGTTTCTCTTTTCTTCTTTCTAAGAATTCCCAATTCAGCCTTGCCTCAAGCGAGTGCAAGTATGGGTTCCCAGTAGAGGGCTGTTGACTCACATTCCAGAGAATGACACTAATTCCTTTGTGACAGAGTGATGGGAGCTCATCTTCTCTCTCTAAGATGCTCTATGAATTTGCTTTTTTTTTTTTTTTAATGAGCATTAATTTATTCATCTAGGGAGCTTGAATGGATTTTCAAATCGCAGCCTTGTAAATAACATAATTAAGGTGATTACAAAAGTGATATTTTTGCTTGTTTGTGTTAGAGATTCAATTATATCAATATATAACATTTTTCTATTTAACAAGGTGAAATGTATTGTTACCATTAGCTTCTTTTCCGTAACCAACAAACATGTTCTATATTTGGCTGAGTGAAATAACTGACTCATTTATCAAGCTAGATATGTCTACAGAACTTTTAATTTACAAATAGGTTGGACAAATACATATTTCTAAGACAGATATTTGAATATTGATGGAATTATAGGAATGCGAATATATTTAAATATCTGTTTATTCTGTAGAAACATACCTAATGGGTCAATGTTTCCCATTAAAGAAGCTCCAATATTTCTTAAAGAGTTCTATTAGTTTTGGACATTATGTCCTTTGATCAATAAGAAATTATAAGAACTCTTGTGTATGTCTACTGGCAAAGAAAGTTATAATGCTTCATTAAGTGTGAGACTATTCTTGCTAAAGATATACCTGTCATTTAAAAAATCACTTTTCTTAATACTTGCTTATTAGATCATGTCCCAGCAATCTTTAATGTGTCCTCATCTATCATGTAAAAATGTACCCCAATTACTTTCCAGCATGTATAACCATATGCTACATATAAGTATACAGACAATCCAAAAGTATATCATCTTTTTATATGTGTGTATATAAATCTTACTCACTTAAAATATCTTGGAAATAGAGCATGTGAACAATTTCTCTATTCTCTGAGAAAGGGTACAATTATTTTTATATCAACAAGCAAAATTTGTTTCCTCCAGAACATTTTTAGTTGTTTTATTTGCTTTGAACTAAATTAAAGTAAAATTACAACTAAAACATTACTTTAAAAAGCAAAACATTGCGTTTATGGAATGTCAAAGCCATGTATTTGACTTTAGAAAGCAGAAATAATTTGACAAATATAGCACACATTCACAGGGTTCTGGTCATCAGAATACAATTGTTTTTTTTCAGGAACAACATGGACTGAAAATCTTTTATCGTATGATAGGGTGTGAGTGTAATCTCCAGTGCTACAAAGATCATGTTTCCACTGTTGGTGGTCTGTTCATTTTTTTCCCACCTACACTATGACATGTATATATCTTTATTAGCTTTATTATCTCAGACCATATGGAAAGCCCTGTGCAACTAAGTTGGAGTGTTTACACATAAGCAAGTAAAGCAAAATTTCTATTTTAAACCTGAAAAAAACACAAAGGGAAAAGAGAGAGGGAAAGAGAGGGAAAAAAAAAATCTGATGCTTAGCTTGAGGGTTTTGGAGCTACAGGATAAACTGGCAGGTACAGCTGACCTTGTTCTCAAAGCAATGATTAGAAAATACTCTGTAGGAGATAGCTGGTCTACCATATGTATATATTGTCTTCCCCAGTGTTTAAAACTGCTGCATCCATGATAAAGCTCACAGTTAATTGCATTCAGTGCCATTAGGAAGGGGAAAAAAAACCCTCCTGGTCCATCCTGAACTCACATATGATCCTCCAAGAGAATATTTGTACAGAATAATTCATGGTGGGCTGCCAGTATTAACGTGGCCACAACTTTCCTATTTGTGGAGGAGTTTGTGTTTCATTATACTGAGGTGGCAGCTTTCATCTATGGAAGCTTTTAGCCAGCCAGCTTCTTCATATATACAGAAGAGTTAGTTGGCAAATTAATCTGTGCCAAGTACTGCCATGCACGCTCTAGTGTTTTTTTATTTCATGGCAAATTGTAAAGATACTCTGTATTCTTGCCATGGTAATTCTTTCTGGAGCAATTACAGTGGGAGGAAAAAGAGGTAGAAAGATGGAAGATATCATTGGCAAAAGAATCACTGTATTTTCCATAACTCAGAAATCACTCAGTAAATCTCCTTTGGGATCTAGATCTGTTCAGTGTTTTCTGAAGGCTGTTACACAGTTTCTCTAGATTTCCTGAGACTTGATTTCCCGGCAATTGATAGCATTTATTGCCTTTTTGACATATGATGTTTTCTGAAGGGATAATTTTCTATATTTTGGCAGTATGTGGCTGCCTGGTCTGACACAACATAATAATTTGATATTAATTGATTTTAGATAGGTAATTCATCACTGAATTCACAAAACTAAATGATATTGTGAATAATGATACAATGTGTGATGACAGTGTTTCTGTGAGCTTTCTTCCCTTAATTCATAATGCCCTATTATTTACTCAGAAGAGTTTACAGAAAATGTTGTAAGTAAAAGAGTCAATAAATATGTTGCTGCTCATTTCCCTTAAACAAATCAAAAAGGGAACATCCAGTACCATTGGCTGAAGTACATACTTTTTGATCAGCATGAGCAAAAGTAGTCCTGTTAAAGAATGGGCCTCTCATATGTCAGGTTCAGCAATCAAACATGTATCAGTTGAGAGCAGAAATAAGTCAGTCTCTAATCTTTTGCTGTTCTCTTTGGAGAGTATTTGACATCTGCTGGTGATCTTCAGGAAACGAGACATAAATATATTAGTTCTATAGCGTAAGGGCATTTCTCATTTCAGGGAGAATACATAGACAGCTTCTTCTATAGATAGTATAGGTTCTTCCTCTGACAGAATAGTGTTAACTAGTACCACTTTGAATACCCAATAAAATTACGTTGGAAAGGCAACACTCCTGGAGTCCTGCCAGTTTTTATACTTGATATATAAAAGTTGTTATGCTATTTTTTCAATCTATTATTTCCTTATAAATTTAACATCTTTGGTGACCCTGATACTTCCAGATATCTGTAATAACTACAGAGCTTAGCAGATCAGAAATACAGAGGATATTATAATAATCAGCAAAATCAAGTTACTTATATGGGCCATGATACAACGGTTTATTGGAGCCAAGTTCTGTAGTTCTTTTTCCCTTCATTAAGGAGACAGAGATCTATTTTGGGATATAAATGATAAGGATGTGAATAAAATATATAATCTCATTCCTTTGTGTACAATCCTCTCCAGTAATTTGGGAGGTGGAACTGGCAAGGTAGAAAGGTTGATACTGCACCTGCTTCCTTAGCTATTGTTTCCTAATCAGATTCTCCACTAAGGTTTCTTTATAAAACTGAAGTGCTTTAAACTGTATTTTCTCCTTTTCCAAACAGTTATTACTGAGAGAGAAATTATTTGAAGAGTTGTTGTTGTTATGTTACTGTGGGCATCCTGTAAGCCTTTTGTTCTTCATAACCTCATAACAGTACGGTTTAGTAACACCAGATGTCTTTATCCTTCAATTGGTACATAAACTGAAGTAGTGTACATTTAGCAAACATCCAATCTTCTTTTTTTTTTTTTGCTTCAGCTGAGACCATAAACAGCTGGTGATAGCTGGTTGTTTTGTTGTCGTCTAAAGTTCTGCCAGTGTTTTTCTGTATAATTACACTGTTTAGTCCTTTGACATCTAGAGATGTCACTTTCAAGTGACAAGCCAGAGATAGTAACCGCTTAGTTTATCAAAAAAAAATGAAAGCAATTATTTATTCATTTGACAGTATGATTTTGTGTGTGTCAGATACTTAATTTTTAACCTAAAACTTTGCATATATGGATAAATGAGTAAATTTTTATTGATAATACCATCACTTTTTGCGCTGTAGTAATTTTCTTCCATTTCCTTCTGTCACCTTCTCCTTTCCTATATTCCCTTCAGTTTAAATGAAAGAATAAAATCATGTAGGTAGCATAAACCTGTCCCTGAAGAACTCTCCTCTGCTGAAAATGCAGGTCTGTGCTTTTCCTCGTGCTCCCTGGCAATGTGTTTCTTCCAATTCCTGGGAGGTCTCCCTCCACATGGGAGCCTTCTGATCAAATGGACTTAGGTACAACATTTAATGGCTTCCTGTGCTTTGATTTTTCTCTGTTCTTCTTTGTTCTTTGTTAGTATCTTTTCTTTTTCCTGAAAATGACACTTTCTTTTCTTTTTTTTTTTTTTTAAGAGTTCTTGCGAAATAAATCAAACTCTTAACTACTGTCTCCACAACATTAGTGTCTTACTTACTCATGACAGTTCTTTTTGTTCATCTTCAGGTTACTTAGTCTTCTTGTTCAGCTGCTGTTTCTTCCTCCTTTCCATCCCTAAGGTTTGATCATCTGCTTGGGAACCCCTCCTTTGGGATGGTTCCGTATATTGCTGAAATGGCAGATGTACTGTGAGTGGCTGGATGTTCTCATATTTCCCTTTATTTAACTTTTCTTTTTCTAAACCGAGTGAAGCATGGGAACTAGATGACAGAGTTTAAGTGTCCTCATTTAAAATAGACATGGCTTCTGCTGAATGTCACTATAATTCCTCCCCATTCTTTTCTCTGTTTAAATATCTTCAAGTGGAACAACTGGAATTTGTAGTTTTGGGTTATATCTTTAGACTCTTCCTTGCTTTCTTCACAATTATATCTTTCTATTGATGATGAAGAAACATCACAATTAAGTTCAAGAGTCCCTTCTGAGGCTCAAGCACGGGGAATGCTGTGCTGGATGCTTTTGCTAGTTTTGTCTTTTGACAAGCTCAGGTTAACAACTACACGATCCACATTTCATACACCAGAGCAGGCTTCCTCCTTGGACATTTTCAGGTGGTACTTCACATTGATTCCTCTCACATTATTATCCACATCAGCCAACTCTCTCTTTCTCCCTGCTTTTCAAGTCCATCTCTCTCTGTGTCTCTTCCCACAGCTCTTTGTACATCTCTGTCCCAATTCACCCCGTGCATACTGCCTTGTTGCTCTGCATCTTCCAGATGAGTTGTTTTCTTCGCAGATTCCTGAATGCCAAATAATTTATTGCAGCTCTGAACTCAGAGATAAATTGACTGACACTAGCCTTGGTACTATGTTGATTTTCTTTGTCTCTGGCATCCCTTCCTGCTGTGGGGTCAAAGACCCTCCTGTCCTGCATACCTGAAGTGCTCACCTGGGAGATTTAAAACAAGGGGATTTTTTTGAGCACTGTGCAGCCACAGTCACTACAGTCATCTGCTTATTTTATTGGGAGGGGATTAGCAGCCTTGAGTTTTAGGAAAGTGGATCATGAGGTTGTCTTTTCATGTCTTAGGCCTTGAGCAGTCATCTCACACTACCTCCTCTGCTGCATGGACTCATAACTTGTGTGTGTATTGTGTCACTGACCTTCAGCCCTAGAGGTCATCTTGGAGCTTATATTAATTCAGTGAAATTCTTGAGGATTCTGTTCTTTGGAGTAGTCTTAGGAAGAAAACATGGCTTAGCTCCTTGTTGTTTCAGTCTCTTAATCTACAAAAAATTCTTGAAAAGCCATGTTAGAAAATTGATGGCTTTTACATAGTGAATTATGAGCATATAGGACACGTCTTTTATGCCAACGTGGGATAACAAATACTGACAATGTATAGAAACAAAAACTTATAGGTAAAAGATATTTGCGTTAAACAAAGTGTCCATTTTACTGGAGTCTTTAAAATGTATTTTTAATGCATTTGGATGCATGTTTCTTCCTACAGAGAAATTTTCACTTTTTACATGACAAGCAGCAGTAGAAATGTCTTCAAATGTCCACGTTTAGCTCCACAGGCAGCAGAGATCTGCTGTTTGCTGAGACACATCCCATGTGATCTGCTTTCTTTTGGTTGCTGGGCATGATCATTATTGCTTGTTATCTGGAGATGCAGAGCGCTGGATCTTGGATTTGGCACATTCTGGTCCTGTGTCCTGAGGTCAGAGGGAGCACATTGCCCACTTGTTCTGTCACTGCCAATTTTCTGTTGAAGGCTTGGTAAATTTCATAAAACCTCACTATTAACATTTAGCCATGCAATAGACTGCAGCTGCCTGTGCAATGCTTTCTGATCACCTGTGGAGTCCTCTAACTTTCCTCCGGAGTCAGGAAAAGTGTGACACCTTGGCTTTCTCAAGACCAAGGAATAGCTATGGGACCTTATCACACAGAGCTTCAGAAAGGAAAGCCTTGTGTATCTACTGTTTGTTCACACACAGAAGCACACGTAAGCCAGAAACATAGCAAATTGTTCAAAATGCTGATTTCACAAAGGAAAGGGAAATATTTTATGACGAAATATTCAGTGTTCTCATATACGTCAGCAGTAGGTTTGCAAATGCATGGATGTATTTCTGGCTGATAGGAGGCTTTGTAGAGGGAACCATTCTCTTCCTTGTTCCATGGTTGGTTATCTCCCTGCACAAAGGTGTCTGGACCAGCACATGTTTGTGATGGTGCCTGAAGAAAAAAAGTGCTTTAACTTATTAGATAAATAATAACGCATTTCATTTCAATCTGTCTTTAAAACTGAAATATTTGGGCAATTAACAATCCTCCAGGTTTACTTTATAAAGCTGCAAAAGTTTACCACAATACTTGGACTGTCAGGACACCTGGGACAGCTGTAAATGACCTGACAAAGGAAGCACCCTTCTCTCTTCATGATATACGTATAGCTTTCATGTATTTTGTCCTTGTTATGTGAGGTTGCCCTCTTCAATTCATTCCCTTTGTATCTCACACAGCTGTGTAACTCCTTGCATGCACATGCACTCCCAGCCCTCCCCCAGACATCTGTTCTGCTTCTCAGCACCAGGTGCCAGAGTCTGAATGTGCTGGGAGGAGGGGCAAAAACAAAATTTTGCAAAAAAAATAAAAAAGAAAGTGAGATGGCCGTTATATTTTTAACAATATTTGGAGTGGAATTTTCAACCTCTGTTTTGAAAAAGAACCCAGAATTTGTTAGCTAGAAATACAAGTTCTACTGTTTTAATCTGGATAAGGTCAGGACTGGGGAGGGAGTGCTATTCTCTGAGAAAAGGATTTTCTGAAAATAAATTTCTGATGTGATCATACTGCTGTAGCATCACAGAGCTACATAACACAGGGCTATCAGAGCATTTTCCTCAGCAAGGGGCAGGTGAGCACCACAAAATCAATTATCCCCTCCCTTAGGCCACAGCCACCTCCTCTGCTCCTCCTTCTGCATTTGTCAGAAGGGACTGTCCTGGGTCCTGGTCTAATCTTGAAGACGTGGAATACAACTCGATGCCTATCTTTGTCATTTCCTACAAGCCTAGTTGGGACAGTTTCCTCTCACCCTCCTGCATGCATTGTGTATTAGAAGCATAGCCAGGCTGCTTCTGCTTACTGCCTTCCCACCCAGGCACTTTGCTTCTCTTCCACTCTTCTCCATGCAGATAGATGATGTATTATGCAAGTGGCAAGCCTAAAAATATGGAATAAATAGGATTTATTTCAGTGGCTATCATCCAGTTTGGAAAGCGAACAGTAGGAAATGCAGTGGTTCCACGCTGATTTAGGGAAAATCAGCCCCAGTAGTGCAGCAAGCAAATGGGGGCTGCTCTGTGGACTTACTTTTAGCATGGAGTTCCAGTTGTTTGTTCTTCCTCTCTCTTTTCACCTCTTCTCCTCAAGAATACCTGCCTCCTATTCACTGTATCACTGGAGGCAAAGAAACTCTCTGTCCTCCCAGGTAGTCCTGCAGAGATGTTAGTGAAAACTCTGCATCTTCCAATGTATTTCTAAGCTGCAAGAACACCAGGAGTGGCTTGGCTACCAGCAAGTTTATGCTGAAGCACAAAATATGTGCTCAACCAGCAGAGGAGTGACTTTCTGGGATGGTCTTCACATAACACACAGAGGGCAAAATGTCTTGCAAGGGGAAATGATAGCAGATTAAAGCCAGGTATAACAGAACACTGCTCATGCTAATGATTAATCTGTGACAATAGAACTTCAGGAGACAAGCAGAGCAGATTCAGACCAGTTTCTTGAGGATCAGTCATCAGTGGCTATTCATCATCCCTGCACTCAGGAAGACCATGAATGGCCGATTGCTGATGTCTCCACGAGTCTATCAGGGGTCACTCCATACATGTTCCTTATACTCTTTCTTCATGTATCTGCTATTCATATCTCTCTGTTAACATATGCTCAGCTAGATGGACTTTGCTTCAGTCTGGTACTGTCAGTGCTTAGTGGCTGTTAAGATGTAGCTTGATTACTTGATGAAACTGTGACACTCTCTCCTACATTTTCAGGGGATTTCCCAAGCTAGACAAACTTTCGGGAATCTCCAAAATCCAATGCTAATAGACAAGGTTGTCATTAATAACAGACAATTACTGAAACGAGCAGTCTGCTTAAGGGTTATATGCTTTGTAACGTAAGCCTCAAAAGGACAACAAAAAGTAGGGAATGTCTAAGCCTTTTCTGCTGTGAAATTTGCCTGCCCTTGATAATGTTCCTTCCTGCTCTTGTTGTTTGTACTGATAAATGTCCTTGCATTAATAAACTCATAATGTGTCTTGTTTATCCTCTCAAGGCCAGCCCTTATGCTTTCATTAGTATTTTAGGTTATTTACGACTTTGTAAATGACTGAAAATCTGCAATTTGTCATTAGGAATTAAGAAACATCTTCCATCCACACAGAGCTGAAGCTGAGCTTTGGCCTATGAGAGACTGAGCCACCTCTGGGCCTGGCAGACAAAGCAAATTCAGACAGTGCCCAGATTTACAGCAGCAAGTGGCTCTTAGATGTCATTGATAACGTGTCATCTGCTGTTGCTAGTAGGGATCAGTGTTTAGGCTGAGAACTAATTTCTCTCTAGCTGGAGAAAAAATAAAAATCTTTCTCCTGTAAGAGCAAACAGAGTAGTAACGGAGACAGAAAGGGAGAGAAATGAGCATAGCATCCAGCACACGTAAAAACGCATTTATATGCTGTATATACACATCACAAAGAGTAACAGAGGGAAAGTGCTGTTGAGAAGAAGACACTGTACTTATTTTTGCTATGCTCTGTACTTTCAGCCATGGAACAATGGAAGTTAAGGGAGTTCTTAAGATTTCAAAAGGGAATTTATCGTGTAATTGGTGATGGACTAGAGAGCTGGTAGGGCAAGGATAATAATCAAAAGAGCCTTTTCAGCAGTCCAGCAAATCAAAGGGAGGAATGTTAATTGGTTTGTAGAACATAATATTCTCAGATCAGAGTAGCTTCGGCCACTCAACTGTACTTTTTTTTGTTCTCTCTCTCTTTGTAGGTTGACTAAGTGAAGGAAAAAAAAAAAAAACGAAGCTGCTTCCAGGTATTGAAGATTCAAGGCCAGGATGAACACGAAGGACTCAAAAGTGTCTGAAGGAGGTCTCAATGTCACGCTTACCATACGCCTTCTCATGCACGGCAAGGTGAAGCATTTCCTGTGGCTATGGCAGTTGCTGGTTTGTTGAGCGTGTGCGTGCGATCAGAGCCTGGCTGTGACATTCACAGAGTTCTACTCCTCCTCTTCCAGTTTGAGTCAAAAGCATCACTACCATCACCAAAAAATCAGCCTCTGCCTTTCAAGGCATTGTGCTTAAGATTGCTCTGCAGCCTGAGCTCATTGGAAAAAGCCTTGCTTATAACAAACCTGTTCTGAGCAGTTCCAGTGGCAACTATGAGTTCTTTCATCAATAGTTAGCCAGACTAGACAGACCTTTGTGTAAGGGTAACCTGCACGCAGTTTGTCTTTCTCAACATTTGCTGAACTTTGCAGGTTTTTTTTTAAGATACCAGAATATTGATTTGTGTGAAGTAATTGCCACAGAATTACTGAATATTCCTGTTGAATTCAAATGTGATAGCTCTTCATTATTCCAGTGCAGCATCTTATTAGAGCGAATCCTTGATAAAACAAGCATTTGTCCAGGTTCCCTGCGGGTTTGTTTTGGAAGGCTGACTGTAATTTCATTTCTGTCCAGCACAGCACTTAAACATGCAGATAAGTGTGAAATCTGTGCCATAGACAAAGTGCCAATTCAGTATTGTCAGACTTAACAGCCCAATAGCTGTTTATTGCACATTTTCAGATCACAAAATGAGCTTTTAATTAAAAAACACATTTCATTGGTTTGTTTGATTATTTGCATCAGCCATCACCGGGCATTTTTAGGTTTAGCAATGAATGTTACATGAAGTAGATGGTTTCGGCTCTTTCCTAATAAGGAACAGTGAATGTATATATCGTTCTTCAGATCAAATTTGTGTGTGTAGGTCTAGAAACTAGTTTTACCACTGGAATTTAATTTATAAACTAAAAATATATGTACATTTGAACACAAGGCATGTTTTTAATCTATTCCATGAAATCACTCACATATTCACAGCACAAATAGGAGATTAAGGTATCTCCTATATTTTATTTATGGAAATGGTAGGAAAGAGGAGAGGGCATAGCTGAAGTTTTCAATTTAAAAACTAAATAAATAAATAGTAGACATTTGATCACATCAGAATTAAAGTATTACAGATCAAATTGTGTATTTTCTCTGAAATAGTCCAACCATTTTAGTAGACTTTTTTCCCAAAAAATATTCAGCCTCAATCAGGCATCTGGTGTGTAAAATCTGCATCTTAAATAGGGATCTGTCAAACAAATTTAATAGCATTCTCTTTCAGCAAGCCCACCAAAATCTGTGCGCATGTCTGCACTCAAAATTAGTTCCTAGGGGTCAATTGTACTGGGTTCTGGTTCCAGGCCAGAAAAGCATGTGAACACATCCATATCCTGGTGGGTGTACCCTACACTGTGTGTTTAAAAGTGCTTTTTATTAGTCACTGCCAGACAGCTCTGCTTCTTTTAGAATCATGTCGTTAAAGCAAAAATAAAGTATCTGTCATTTTTCAGAATGTTTTAGTTAAGATATGGGCTAGAGTTTTGTTGTTTTGTGGTTTGGTGGTGTTTTTTTTTTCATGAAACGATGTGTACATTAGTCAGAAAGAAATTAGAAAAAGCTAATTTTCTGTGTTAAATATAGTTGATTGTGTATGCAATCACTTTTAACAGTAATGGATGTTGTGTGTCCAATCTTCAATGTATATTTAGCCCCAAGGGTTTCAATTAAACCCATAAAAGCTCTGAAATTCAAAGTTTAAGTGGGAGTACACCATGCGTCCTCAGTTAACAAGGCACAATGGGTATACCATTAACTCCAGTGTGCTCTAATCATGTGTCTTATTGTACCTAAAAATTGCAAAGAGCACATTAAATCAGAATTTATTTTGGTGGTAGAAGTCAGACCCTTATGGTTTCTTTACTATAATTTCTGTGGTTTAAAAATGCTGATATCAAGGAATGAAGAATATCTGAGTCAATATGAATTCAATATGAGAAGGTTGCTCTGAAAGCTCCTTGTGCCTCTGAAAATAAGAAAGATGCTTCTTTGCTCTTCCTTAAGATTTGCTGCAGTAATGGCTTTGCTGGAAATTGCTGATCTCTAATTAGTATTTCTAGACAAAACAATTAACTGAATCAAAGCTTGGGCTGTAAATAAGTGGTCATAACTTGAAAGAGAAGAGGGAAATTAAATGGGTGATTTAAAAAATAACATTAGCAAACTCAATTCAAGGAAATATAATTCTAAAATTAGTGATTTCTCAGTGCATTTCAGAGAAAGACCAGGCTCTCTCCTTACTAACTTTAACTCTGTCTCTGAACGTCTGGTGCCAGTGTACCTTCACATGGGGAAAAGTCTTTGTGCTTTGTGACATCCTCATTCCTTATCACTGAAAGTTCATATCTTACACCACTATGCTCAGTCATCTTAACTATAAACCCTGCAGACTCAGGAAATTTTCAGGTGTACTTTCCATGTGATTTGTATTTGGGCCTTAAGCCAAGGATGGGCATCTTAATTATGCAGTTAATTTCTCCAGATCTGCAGACAGAAAAATCAGGATTTGTATGAAGAGACAGACCTCTACAAGGTGGTACTGAGTGAAAGAGTCAGAATATTTAGCAATGACGAACAACAAAACAGCAAAAATCAAAGAGAATGTTAGTATCAAGTGAAAGGAAAGTAGATGGGAATCATCTTGACCTTGGGATAAATATTTCCAAGGTCCAATGTGAGAGGTGTCCACCTGAGCCAGGGCTTCAGAGGGTATGTGCTGGTGTAAGATGAAAGGCATAATTTTCATCTTGTGCAGTGTTATGTTACTTCAGAAAAAAAAATATCGTAAAAGCATGACAGCCCTGAGGAGAAACCAGAAGCAATACAAAATATTTCTCAGGCTTTCTCACAATTAAGTAGTGGAGAGGTTTTTAGGGAGTATGATACAAGGGCAGCACTCAGTTCCTCTTCGCATCTGCAGAGGAGCAGTTGTTTTTGTTTGCAGGGAGTTTTAAGAGTAACATTAGGAAGAACTTCTTATTTGGGTGTGTGAAGAGGGGAGCAGGCTGTCTGGACCTGCCACAGCATCTGTCACTGGAGGTTTTTAAGGACAATTTGGACAAAAATGAATAAAGCTGCCATGGCACTACAGGCCCTGCTGCTCAAGTCGTTTCTGATTGAGTTACCTGAATGCAGGAATTGAGGAGCCTTTTGAAGTATGTTCAGGAGCTTGATGTGTAGAGTATATTAAATAATGCAGAGATGCATTTTCATCTCTTATTAATGAGGAAGATGTACCACATTAAGGGATAAAACTGTTTCATACATTTAAGTAGAGAAGAATGGTGAATATGGGCTGGGGGTGTTAACATTGAGGTACTTCTGCATTTTCTATCTAATTCCTGCTGTTCCTTGAAGTAAAACAAAATCACTCTGTAGGGCTGAGACTGGAGTGGGTATGGATATTTTATCACCTTTTTTGGCTTTAAAAGTAGAATTTCTGGACAGGATTAGAATGTGGAGTGACCACAAGACTTCTGATTTGAGAAAAAGCAAAAATGGCACCATGTATCAGGATCAGATCAGCATTTTTGAAGGGTTTTGTGGGTCACAGCTCAACTGTGTGTGCATTTGTGTGCTAACAGTTCCTAGCTCTTAGAGCCCTCTCTGAGGAAAGGTAGAGCTCAGGCTCCTAAAGAAAAGTTTCACTTTTTCTTTCTTCCTTTTTCTTTCATGTCTGTTTTTGTCAGCTTTTTTTAGCTCTGTGTATGTTATAGATTCTTTGAGGGAACTTGACTTTTTTCTCTTATCTTTCCTTGCTCACCTTTTGGATAATTTTTCATGTTTTTTTAATTCTGTGACTTGTAACTAGTTTTCTTTCTCACCAGTAGTAATGAGGTTGGTAGAGTACGGAACATTGCAGCTTGCTCACAGGTCCCTGCTGACATACCTTCATACTTGGCATCTGCAGCACTCTTCTTCTAGTTTTAGTCAGTTCACACCCAGAATGAAATAACCCAGAAGAAGTGCCTACTTTGATGATACTGGCTAACAATTTCATGATTTTTGCCTGGTTTGGATTTGTACACAGCCAGCATTGGCAAGCTGATTAAGATCCTGGAGACTCACTATTAAAAGTTAATTTTACTTGTGGATGATAAAGGGCTGTGCTAGTAAAGAAATGTTAAATTTCAGGAAAACATCTTAATAGAGATGTAAACGTTGGGTGCATGAGGTGGAATATATGAAAATATTCAATTGTACCAGCATGGAAGGGACAGCAGGGTCATGAACTGATGTTGGTTTCCATCTCGCAGTGATGGCACAGGAGTCTGCTACCTCCCTTGAGAACAAGCCTGCAGAAGAAAAACTACATAATTTCCAATGGCATTGCACAAAGATATGCAGCTACAAAACTGTAGTGGATACAGTGAAGTCTTCAAGAAACCAAACTAGACCATGTTGAGTCTGAGGAAGGCTTTAGAGAAAGGAGGAGTTCAGAAATAGAAAATAAAGTGTATAATGAACTTAGATGGGTCAGGAAGAATAAGGAAATAATTTATAGACAGGATGAAGAAGGAAAGATAAAACTGGGAGGGAAGTAGGACTTTTGCCAAAATCTAAGAGGTGTAAATTGGAGAGATGAGATGATTAAGTGGAGAAGGTAGTTTAGTAGATGCATGTTCAGTAAGAGGGGGAAATCTGGAAAGCATAAGGGCTCAAAGGGATCAGATGTGATGGTGTCTAGAAAGCAGCACATTTGGGTTGGAAAGGAAAGCTATTGCAGCACAAGTATATGCAGTTTTGGATGTATAGCACAGGTGCATCACAGGGCAAAGAGATGATAAAAAACCTTGTTCTTCCATCAAAATCACACTTGCAGTTGTGTTCAGCAGCAGGCAACATGCATATGAGTGACACATTGGTGATTATTTTATGATGTTATATGTAGATTTTTTAAAAGAAAAAACAATCCAGACTCATTAGTGTGCTTGCTAACACTTAACAGCTCAGATATGGACAGAGTAAAATCATGGAGAACATTGCCACTTTCATCTGTATAGGCAATGCAGTCATAACATCAGGGATTTGTTTAAGTGGCCACTTTTGCATACCTACTTGACTCCTGAAAGGCTTGTAAAGCAAACAGAGAAATTTTTAGTTTTTCTCATTTTTTCTCTTAGTTTTTACTTACTAAAATACAGCATAAAGCAAAGGGTCTTTATGAATCACCTTTCCAGTAATTTAATCCAAGCTATGAAATGCCAACCAAGCCAATGTTTGTTCTGTTCCTAGTTTCCATGAACACTGTCAGGGTATTATGAGGATTGACTGTCCCACTTATTGCTATTATAGTTCTTGTTTTGTTCATTGGCATTACCGTAGCACCTAAGAGCTCTTGTCATGGAACAAAGCTCGGTGTGCAAATACACAGCACAAGATGGATCTCCTCTTAGTGAAGTCGTAGGAAAAGCTGAAAGTTTCTTTCTGCTGTCGCTAGTCTAAAAAAAAAAATAGTAGAAACGACTGCTCCTGGTCTCTATATGTTCCCAAAAACAATCTCCATAGCTGAATTTTCTTGCTTCTGTCAAATAGAATCTCCTCATCAGTCCACAGCCATAAGAGGATGAGGTTGCAAAACGCACCCACACTGTTCAGTGCTGGTGTTTCAGCACAGCCAGTACAGGGACAAAGCAAAGGGACAGAACTGGGTTGTGATTTGGGGTGTTTTGGGGAGGGAAGGTGTGAAGGTAAATGCAAATTGATTACTTATCTGTTATCAAAAAGCAAATGAGAAATGTATATTGGCACAGCTGGGAAAAAAAGTAGACAGACCTATGGAAGGATTGCAATACCAACATTTCTGTTGGAAAGACCATAATTCGAAGCTTTCCCTCAAACATCACATTTGTTACCCGGTGATCTGTCTCAGTAAGGGCTTGGCCTGTGGTGTCTTTGCTAAATTAGGGCAGCTAGCATCAGACAGCGACTACTAAAGCATCACCTAGGGACACAAAATCTCCTGTTTCAGTGAGGCTAATTCCACATAATCCCAAAACACAAATAAGACTCTCAGTTTATTTGAGGCAGCCGTTTGTTCCCTGAGGTAAACGTTACATCATGTTTCCAAAAACTGACTCAGGCCTTTTTCTCAGTCTGTAAAAAATGCTGATGTCCAGTGTTCTCCACACAAACATGTTACTCAGAACATCATGGAACACATTCTTGGGGTCTTCCATGCTGTTTCTTCATGTGCTATATGAGTTTTTACAGCAGTGTTCTCAAAACAATGGAGGGAGAAAGAGTTGGGTTGTTATGTTGCGCCTCTTCATGAATGGTACAAAGACAATGGGTGCTGGTCTACAATGTTTTGCCAGTGCAGATGTTGTTTGTGGCTGCCAAGACCCTTCTTTGTGTTGTGACAAATGTGTGTCCCCTCAGTGGAAGCCTGTATTTCTTCAATGCTTTCCTAACAGGCTTTTTTGTTTATAGAGCCCAGGCCAATTGTTTGTACCTTATCCTTGCTCATAGAAAGTAGATAGGCATGCCTCTGAGGCATTCAGACTCACTGTCTGAATGAACCAAAGGTTTTGGAGGTGGTCTGTGATTTGTCAGATGCTTTGGGGTGAAATCATATGGTTTTTCATTACTTTATAAATATGTTTTCCTTTAAGACATGCTTCATCTCAGGGCTCGTGTGAGGTTAGCATTCCATTCACCCCACAACACTGATTGCAGAAGCTGCTTAGAGTGCTTTTATATGGCCATGGAAAAACTAGCCATTTTGTTTTGATTTCCTACAGTAATTATTACCCTTACACTTAGAAAAAATGATGGAATTTCACACATTAGGTTTGCAGATCAAAGGTTTGTGTTTATTCCAAGGTTTGTCACTATTTGTTAAGCCTCCTGTTTTCTTAACATGACTAATTTGTTTCTCTTGCTATTCAAAAGGCACACAGATAATTGATTAGGAAATAGCTTTCTCCTGCAGCCTGTTTTAAATCTTTGTTTAGTCATTTGCCCCACCAAGAGCCCTGCGAAAGCCTTGGCTCACGGAGACTTCTCTGCTGCCACCTGTTGTTCTGCTGGGGCTGCCCAGCCCTCAGGTTACCACAGATGGTGCAAAAACTGCAGGAACAGCTTTCTGCTCTGTGGTGGGCCCAGCTCTCCCAAGCATCCATGAAAAGTCACCCCATTCATGTGAATTAGGCACATAGATAATATTAAGTGTTACACTTCAGCAGGAAAGAAAGCATCACGTGTTTTTACCATTGCTTTTCCTCAAGCAACCTCAAGTGGTTTTTTTAGGCTAGCAATATGCTCTACTGACACTGAGCACAGCCTTGGTGGTGAGGTTCACCTTTTGTCAGTTTATCTATTAGAAAAGAGTTATTAAAGAGAATCACAGTTGTAACTCAGCCTTACAAGGCTAACAAATTCTTTTAAATTAACTTATCTCTTTCGTATTTTCCTGGGTTTTTCCATAGTAACAGGAAGCATTTGGAGCCCAGATGTGAGGCTGTCCTGCTGCAGATGCTGTCACCTGGAGATAAGTCCTTTGAAAGGTGTTATCTGGGATGCGTGCTCTGCACTGTCTAAAATCAGGCCACTTTGATGAGTCTCAAGATAGACACCCCAAATTGCTGTCATTTCTTGAATGAAAGTTGATACCTATCTGTTTAGTGTCTATATGCATATAGTGACTACACACACAAATATATAAATGTATGCATGTGGGTTCATATGTATCAGCACGCATACAGCTGAAGCTTTTCAGAGGCATCCTATTCATCCAACACAGTTTCATATCTGCTTCTGACAGAAGCATATCTGCTTCTGACAGACAGGTGTTTGCGTGTTGAAGCCAAGGCTTGTTTGTTGGGCAGTTCTTTCAGCTCTCACAGCAGTCCACTGTGTTACCTTAGACCTATCTTTCTTTCTCTGCTCTGCAGTTCCACCATTGATAACATTTTTATGTGTGCACTGATTTTCCATCAGTCGTTAAAAAAAGGAGACTACATAATAACTAGAAATTGTTATCATACAACTTATTTTCCCACTATGTTTATGTGCGGATGGTTATTCAATAAATTAATCTGAATTGATCGCAAATACTTACCTTTAGCTTGTATTCTTGAGCACTAGAAAACAGCAAGTAATGCAGGAGTTATTAGTATATTCTATCAAGCTAGCTAGTGCTTTCATGGCTGCTCAATCACTCTCACATCTAACCTGTACTGAGGCAGAATTTGACATCAGTTGTGGGATCCCTCTCACCAAACTTTAGGTATGTTCCTGTGAGTCTAAGCCTCCTCCACTGCAGATGATGAAAGGTGAAACCCTTGAGAGTACACTTCTTCCCTCCTGTCTGGGAATGAAACATCCTCCATTATCTGTCACTATTGACTGCAGAGGAGCCTGTGTGCCTGGACTACACAAGAGCTTTTAATGAACTAATGTAGATGACGGACATCCTATCCCTTCAGTCTAAGCAGTCAACTACAGCACAGTTTGAGCATCTGGCAGATTTAGAGACATGTTCTGGATAAAATAAAAACCTCAAAATAACCTTGGATAGAGATACTGACAAAGCCTGAGTATCATAAAAATGGTTTTAGATACCTTATACAGCACTAAATATAATTTAGGCTGGCATAAGTATCTCTATGAAATAAATATTGGGCTGTATAAAGAATCATTAAAGGTTTGATAAAGTAGTATATGTAATTTGGAGAACAAGACATATAAAGAATTTTCTAATTTCATCTGTGACAGAAGAAGGCTTCTCATCATAATTAAAAACATGATCCAGTGTCTCCAGTATTTAGGGGAACTTTTCTAGAAAGAGCAAAAGCCCAAAAAAGACTAAAGCAACCAGTTTAGAACTGCTCTAAAATGTATTTTCTTCAGAGTAATTTCTACAGATCCAAAAATTTGGAATATCCATGTGAAGCTTATCTCTCCCCCCTCCCTTTCCTCACATTTCCTAGCAGAATCCCACCTCAAAGAGAGCTGCAATGCAGGGAAGGGATGCTGCAATGCCATGCTTGCAATATTGTTCTGGAGCTGACTCCTTGCAAAATAAGCTTTAAATTCTCCCTTTGACAAGGTGAAGGTTTGAAGTACTCTGTAGAGTTACAGTGACGTTTTCTAGCGTGATCTGAGGAACTGGTCAGAAGTCTCATTGAAATATCTTTTTCAGTGGGATTCACACCGTGCATTCATTCAGTTCTTTGATAGCTTGTACCCTTTAGCAGCAAACAAGGTGATACTTGCTCAGGTAGAATTCCTGTCCCCACTGAAACCAATAGCAAAACACTCATAGACCTCAGTGAAGTAAGTAGCTTGAGAATCTTGGTATGCTATGCTTTGCTTTGCTTGTTTAAAGCAAACTCCAAATTTCTTTGTTTGAAATGTAAACTTTTTAATTTTTTATTTACTGGGGCTACAAACAGTTTATTGCTTTTCTATTTCTAAAGCTGAAGTAGCTTTTCCTATTTCCAGGGAAGATATGATTGTACATACTAGCCATGTCCCATTCATACACTTCTGAAAGAGCTCCACCTGTCAGTAAGACTCAGAGTGGTTGAACAAATTGGGCCAGATTTCGTAAATGCATACCAGCAGAGCCTTGCAGGTTCAAGACCAGGCCTATAGCTTCTGATGAAACTTCAGATGTAAAAAAAAGTAAGGCAGACTGAAATACAATTGCTCACCCATAGCAATCAAAATACAATATGCTCGCTCGCAGCAAAAAGTCCTTCTGCCTCCTATGAATCTGTTTTACACAAGGAATTATTTCTGAAACCTGTGATTGAGAAGAGAGGAAAAAGTGTTCAGGGTAAATGTGCTGAATGCACTAGCAGGCAGTTAGGAACTACTAGATGTGACAGGATCCCATCGCTGAGAGTTATATGCGTCTATCTGTCCCCTCTTACCCTGATATCTTTTAATCCCATTCAATGGTTACAGACAGGTTGGCAGTGTTACAGTGATAGTCTGAAAAAATAGTGCAATCTTAAAAGTCTTGTGGAAAAGGCATCCCAGATTTGTCACTGCTAACAAAAATGCTGCACCTCGCTACAGAGCCTACCCAGAATGCTGACATGGTGGTCTCAGCCAGGGGAAAGATGTGGCCTAGAGCCACACAGTCTGAGATGCAGGATAATTCCATCGCACTACTGCAGAGTAGTGCTTCTTTGAATGATATGCACAGATATAGACACCTCACAGTCCTGGGTGGGCACAGGAAACTTTAGCAAGCACACTTGCTGTGTGAAGTGTGGAGGTCTGTGGTGGATCAAGCCAGCAAAGCTAAGGGTTTGCATAGCAGAGGCCTCTGTAAAATTTGCAGTGACTGCCTGCACAATTTCTGCTTCCTGGCCAGCATGAACAAGAGAGCAGAATCCCATCCTGGAAGTGAAGTAGGAAGGGAAATAAAAAAGGGAAACTGGAAATGAAAAAAGTAAAGTTTGAAAATAAACATGAAAAGGAGCCAGATAGGGCTGAGAAACTTTATGTCTACAGTCAGGCATTGTTATGGGTATTTTTGCTACCCATTACTTTTATGCACCAAATTTTTAACCCACGGGCTGTTGCCAGAACTGCCAAATCATTCCCCTATTTCATGTTCATGGTGACATTTCTCGGTATTTTCTATCCCTTCATGGAAGATTGTGGGAGTCCAGCAGCAATTCTCAAATCCCTAAAAGGTGATTAGCAATTATTGTTCTCTAAATGCTTAGTGGGGAGATTGAGACAGGCCACCAGGTGTTTAAGCAATACCACTTGGTGGCATGGAAATTCAACACTAGCTGTTAAATGGTGAAAAAAAGGTAAATGCCTGCCCTCAGAGAGATCAGCAATTGTTTTGATGTGTGCATTATATCCCATTTTCTTTGATAAGTTTTATAGGTTCTGTTATTTTTGAACTTTTCATTTCCCAGTATAGGAATTTATCTGTGTTTATAGTAGCAGAATTGATCTGTACCACAAGATGGGTTCCTGTTAAAGGTATTTTTCTTGCACAATCTATAAAGTCACATTTTTAGCTCGTCCCTTTGTATCTAACATGGCATTTGTGTACAGCAACAAAGGAACAGGGCTATGCCTTGCACTGTAGATTTTAAATAAGAAGTGATAGCAAAATAGCTTAGGAGCTTAGCAAATGTTCTTCTGTAGCAAATCGTATCATTCACTTATGCTGTCTTCTTTTCCATTTCAGGAGGTTGGAAGCATTATTGGAAAGGTCAGGAAATTACTTTCTCTCTTTATTGTCATGTCAAAATATTGTATACCTGTTCAGTTCATCAGCTCAGGCTAACTTTTTTCTGTTTCTTTAACAGAAAGGTGAGACAGTTAAGAAGATGCGGGAGGAGGTAAGACAAGCCTTGATGTCTTCACTTGCCTTCCTTTCCAGGCAGATAGGCGTGTGCAGAGCGACACTGCCATCAAGTGGGCAGCCCACTGAGCATCACCGCCCCGTTACACGCAGTGCTGTACAAATGTGCTGGCCTAAATTAAGCGCTGCTGTTAATGTCGCCTCTTTATTGCCACAGCAGTCTGGAGCCTTTCATTCCCATAGCAATATGCTTGCTGCTGTCTCATCTCAGGAACAGCTTAGCCAGTGTGATTCCGCACTTCCAAACCACTGTGCCTTTCCCTAGCACGCCAGCATCGCTCCTGTGTGTGGCATGGCCTCCTGATAGAGAGCTTCCAGAATCTGAAATCAAGCTTTAGAGTGACGCTGTGTAAAGTCTGGGGTAGACACAAACTTCAGCAGAGCTGGAGCCAGACTTTATGAGCCAACACCACGCAGTTGCCATGTCTGGGCACAGATCTGATTTTTCCTTGTTTTGCAGTTGTCAGTAGGGTGTGGACAGGGCAGACCTGCACACCACCCATCCACGTCCTTTGAAAAGTCTGTAGATACAAGAAACAGCAGGCATATAACTGAGACATGGCTCTGCATAAACTGCAGTCTCCCCAAGTGTTTGTTAGCTCCTTTCCCTACCCCAAAGCAAGCTGCAGCATCTTTAGACGATTATACCTAGCTCCAAGGCAGAGGTTATGGACCCACATGTCCTGCACGTCTAACCTGCACATCCTTGTAATTTTCTTTCTTTGAAACATTGGCTGAAAGCAGGATTCAAAAGAAAAATTCTACTGTTTGAAACTTCAGGAGTGCAAAGTGTATAGAGGATGCCTCAGGAAAAATCAGTTTGGTTCTGGTATCTCCACTGCACTTTATTATCACTTATCACTTGGTTTGTGACTTTGTACACTGGCAGAAGGTCTCTGGCCTCTCAGTATGCTTGTAGTGAAGAAAATTATGAGATACTTCCTTAAATATACACAACAGGATGTTCATTTTCAGGCTGACTGAATTCAGAGCTCCTCTTTTGATGATAAGAGACTTCACCCATGTTTTTATAAATAAGAACAATTGTTAACACTCAAAATAATAATAAGGGAAAAGAAAAGAAAAAAGAATATTTCCAATATACTCATTGACCCAGGGAGTTGATTGAACACATTTTAGATTTTAGTTTGATTAATAATTATGATAACAGGCAGATATCCTTGGATATAAGCTGGATGCACAAAGGGGAAGCTATCAATACGAAGCGCTCCTGACTTCTGAGTCAAGCATCTTAGAAAAGTGTTACATAGTTTCTGGTTGGTTTTTCAAGGTAAATATCAAATATTCTTCTTGCACTCCTGAAAAGCTACTGTCACTTACATTTAGTCACAAGGGGTTTGTTTCTTTGTTTTATAAAAGGAATTACACGCCTCCTTACTACCAACAAAGGACTAAGCAGCTACGTCTCCAAGAAACGATAACCCAGTCCTTTTAAATTGCTGACTCCTTCAGTACTTCTTTAAAAACAAACCACAGTTTTATTTTGACTTTCCTGATAGATGTGGTAAGTTGCAAGTCAACAACAAAATTCAACGTTGACTTGCTCTGTCATCAGAGAAATGTCACCGGAAAATTTGAGTCTGAAGAACAAACCCCACCAACCTGTGCCCTGCAGTCGTTAACTTCCCACACAGATACCGGAGATTCCCACACGACCTGTAACTGCCGTAGCTCTGCTTTGACCAGAAGTCTGTTGGAGGAGTAACTCCTTTCGTGCTGTGCATGCAGGTGGCTGTGGGACACCCAAGGCCATGTCCCCAGCAGCTCTGCCCAGCCAGGCCACTGGTTGGCTCGCTGCAGAACAGCTCCCCACAGACAGACTGCGATCCCTGAACTCACCCCGGGCCTGATCTGCTCCCTGATAGAACACTGGTGTTTGATTAGGGCAATCTGCACTTAGGTTCACCTGTCAGAAGTGTCTGCTGCCCTTTCACATCTGTGAACACTGAGTGTATCTGCCAGCAGACTCTGTGACTGCACGATTTTTCTAGTAGTTAGTGGTGTGGGTTTTTTGTTGCCATCACTTGGGGAAATAAGATATCTTGCTTTTCAGCATGAGTAAAGGCTCACATACACAGCACATCAGCTGTTTTGTGGTGACTTCGAAGGCAAAGGGCCAAATGAACTCAGAATATCTCACATTTGCTAGAGACCCACATCATCAGGGAGGCCAGCATCCATGCATCTGTTGATGCTCCAGTGACTTGTCAGGCTACATTAACTCATTTCTGTGGCTGAAACCTCAGAGGAAGCATGGGGATTATCTTACCTGAACTGGATTTGATTATTATCTCCTCTAAGATCCTTTTAAGCATTTTTACATCTGATTTTTACATCTGATTTAGGGGTTTTCTCTGCAGTGCTACAGTGACTATGTATACCTGAGAGCCGTGTTCCTTTGTCTCTAAGACACCGTTTTCCAATTCTTTTCAATGGGCTCCTTGCTTTAAAGGAGGCAACACCATAACCATTGCGGGTCCTACTGATATTTCTTTAAAGATTGTTCCATGCATATTAGTTGAATGAATTCACATGACACACATCTATAAGGAGCTTTCCCATGTTCCAAAGCAATGCCCCAGCTAGACAGATCAAGCACTGCATTTGTGTCCACACCTCTAAGATCGTGATACTCCCTGAAGAAAACAAGCTTGTCTGAAATTCTGCAGCTCCAGTCCTCTTTAAGGTTAACTTTCCAGAAGGAAAAACTTGATAATGTAATTATTTGTAACTTTGAGTTACAGAGGTGCTATTTGCATACTGTGATGAAAGCTGGATAAGTGTTTACTGAGACAGAACCTGGCTTCCCGCAGTTAGATGAATTTTTAGAGTGTGATCAGTTTATGCTGAAATTATGTATGTTGGGGCTGCAATCATAGGTGAGTGAATTAAATGCCTTGAGATGTTCCTTCCCAAACTATACCCCCTAATTCTGCTTACTTTTCTCCCTGGAAAGTGTAAACTTGAAACATATTTGTTCTTTTTGACAGAGTGGGGCTCGAATCAATATTTCAGAAGGTTCCTGTCCGGAAAGAATTGTGACAATAACAGGCCCAACAGACGCAATTTTTAAAGCTTTTTCTATGATTGCACTAAAATTTGAAGAGGTAAGCAAAAAAAAAATACATTTTTCTCACTTCGAGTTGAAATACAAACGCTGTTCGAATTTTCTCATGTTTGCTTTAATGTTAAATATGATTTGTTTAATGTTCTATTTAATAGCAATGAAAGTGGTTGCATTTTTGTAAATGCTTTTGGCAGTAACACTGAGGAAAAATAATGGGTCAATTTACAAGCTGTTTGATCATTTCTTTTGCTTTTTGGAGGCTTCAGGGAAAAGCAATTGCTTCTAGTAATGTGCACTAATGGTAAGAAAAATGTCTTAGAAAATTTCTGGTCCCATTGTGGGTATGATCTGAAAAGAATAATTGCCTAACTTTTAGCTCTGTTTTTATACGATTCCATTTGGTATTGATGTAAATTTTGTATATGTCAAAATGGATATATAATTCATTCAACTAGAAAATTTTTATTTTAAAAACCTATGTAATTACTAATTACCATATTTAAAGATTGGCTTTTAAAATTAATTAAAATGAAGGCACTAACAGTAAGTGAGGCAAGAGAGCACTTGATTTACTGTAGAATTATCATTCCGTGCAAATATGTACCTAAAGTGCTCATATCTCCTCAAGTTTCGTGGACCAATTACAGCTAGATATGGTCACTGCTTTAATGGGAAACCTCAAAGAAAAGACAACAGGCTACTGAGCATGAGTCCTGGTCACTTAGGAGAGGACTTAACTCCCTTTGCTTTTGAAAATCAGTCATCCAGGTATTTCTCCTGTGCTCTGCGGGAAGCAGAAGCTCCTGCAAAAGGCAATTCACCTTCTCCTGAAGGAATTGCCTACAGAGAGGTGGTGATGGGAAATGCCGGTGTGTGGCTTCATTCAGAGCAACAGGATTAGGAGAGAGTTCGTCAGTCATCAGATGCAGTTGTCTGCTAGCATAAGCAATATGTCTTGCAAACTCCTCCATGGCACTATCAAAAACTAGTTTGATTTTCTTCTAGTTGCTGATATTGGATCCACAGCCTCAGTTCTCTGATATTTGGACACCTTATTCTCAGTCATCACTGAAATTTATTCATGAGCAGTTTTTACAGCTCTGTTCCTGTGCCAGCAGTGGCTGATGATTCTGGCCTTTCCAACCCTGAGAATTCCTCTTAGACATATTTTTATAAAACAGCTTTATCCCCTCACACTTTTGCCAGAATAAATGAGCCAAGCTCAGCCTTTCATTAAGTGCATTCTCCACCCCCCTCACCACTCTAGTAGCCCCTTTGTGCCTTTTTGCAGTTTATGCTGAATGCATGTGTTAATTGAGGACAGGTTGTAAATGAAGTTCCACCAGGGCTTATTTAATGTCACTAAGTGTCCTCTGTGCTGGCTATCACACTAACACAACCCTACCGCTGCTGGAAATGCCTCCCCCACACCAGCGTAACATTTTGTACATCACCGAGCTGTGTGATGAGTACCCAGCTCATCCTCAAGTGTGTTCAGTGGGAACTTCTTAGATCTTGGCAGACCATCTTGTTATTCCCCAGACCAACAACCTTTTTTTAATACTGAAAATGTTAATCCCATTCATATTCCTCCATTCCTTCATGGTTATTCAGGCCTTCCTGTACAATATCGCCGTTGTTCAATGTGTTGATAAATTACCTTGGTTTTATGGCACAGTACATTTTATAATAATACTTTTGTTTGTTTCCCTTGCCAGTTTTCAGTGAGATAATGCTGGTTTCAAGGGTGAATCTTGCAGAACTGCACAAGTAATTCTCTACAGTCCAGTTTTAAAACCACCTATTGTCATCTCTACCACAGCTTTATCTCCTTGCCCATCTCATACCAATCCCTGTTTCCTCTAGCTTGACTGTTTTGTGTATAGTACCATACCAACGCACTGCAATTCAGCGAGAGCAGCCTTTCTACATGAAGAACATGTTTTAATTACTGTTTTTCTACCTATGATATGAATTGGTACCAAAGTACTGGTTTTCCTTCTCAATTGAGAAACAAACCAGTCTGAAGTAATGGTCACAATCACTTTGTCACTAGCGATATCGCTTGCATGGGAAGGTGGGGAAAAATTGTGCTTTGAATCCATTTAAAAAAAAAAAAGAGGGGGGAGCTCAAGTGTTAGGCTAGGTTAACAGATGCAAAATAGTGTCTCAGTATGGCCTTTTGGAATTTCTATGATTCTACTTAGTGCCTTATCCCACAAAACGCTGTGGGAATCTTTAACAGAGCTAATCCCTGCCAGTTCCCATCAAAATGAGTACCCAGTAGGAATAACGCTGCATTTCTCATGAAACCATTAACACTGCACAGCATCAGATGTCCATTCCCCCTCATACCTCACCCCCACTAAAAAAAAAAAAAAAAAAAAAAAAAAA